>JAUBOC010000078.1:15964966-15982874 GCA_032275365.1 Anablepsoides cearensis | reverse complement strand
AGTTTGGGAAAAAAAAAAAAAAAAAAAAAAAAAAACAGTAAAAAAAAGTTTTTTTTTTTTCTGTGCAGAGAACTTCCTCCACTATATTTTTTTAAATAAATATATCGAAGCTCCTCAGTTGAAAACACTAAAATGACAGAAGAGTTGTTTAAAAATCTTTTTCCTCAAAGTCTTCAGTCCTAAGAATACTAAACTAACTTTTAATAAGGTCATGTACACATGTACTATTGTTTAAATGAAAATGTTTGACCTGTAAGCAGAAAGCTTATAAATGTTGATTTTTTTGCCCTCTATTTTAAAGAAGAGGATGAGGAGAACAAGGAAGTTTTACCCAAGCAGCTTCTGAAACTGTAACCTGCTGACTAAGAACATTTAGTAAACTTTGTATACAGAACAATATACTATTAAAATACATCTTATATTGCAATTTCAGCGGACAACCAGATTTTGCCAACCTGTTATTACTATTCACTTATATAATATGTACACCTTTAGTTTACCTTATAAGAGATGATATTTATAAAATAAAACATACATTTTAGTTTGACAGCTTATAAATATGTGGACATTTATAAAAAATTAGTCTGAAAGTTTAACCGAAAAGGGACAAGTTTGAGTAAAAATATTCCACATCAGTTGCTCCCAATTAGTATTGAGATAAACCACTTCCTGTTTAATGAACGCTGTAGAAACTGTAGTCATAATGATCTAAACAGCTACTGCAAAACAAATTACAGTTATACTGTTAGTGGACTTCATGGATTTTAATGAGAAATGTTTGGAGACCTGAGCGTCTCGTTTTGTGTGATGTCATACTGGAAACTGGCTCGTAAACCATTCTGCTGAACCTGCCCTGCTTTCAGAGTCAACATCTGTAAAAGTGAACTTTGCTTAAACAGTGAGTGGTGTATGTGTGTTACCTACTGTGTGTGACATAGTTTCATGGACATATGAGTGGCTGCTCTGACACTTTATGGCAGTGGAATGTCAATGTATTGACTTTGCTAACCCAGATACTGCCGTAATGCTCCATTAAACTAATTGTTTGAGAAGTGGTGGGGAACTCTCCGAGGGCATTTCGCAGCAATTAAAAATGCATACACTCGCACAAATATACACTCACCTACATACAAGCAGAAAGTCAATGAGCTCTGGCCTTTGAGAGTATTCGGAGTGATTTTTAAAGCACTGGTTGGAGCCGTTTGGCTATATGTCAGCAGATGCACCAACTATCGATCCCTCCTGTTAACCTTCACCTCTCACACATTTATCCTCCCACCACACTCCATGGACATCTCAAACATAAGTGTTACAAAAAAAAAAAAAGTGCCAGAACCACACTCACACGTTTTGTGTGAAAATTAGGAAACTGCGTCATTGCAAACAAATTTAAAAAGCTGGTAATACAACTTGTTTCAGCAACATTATCTTTCAATATCCCAGAGCAAAGATAATTTAGAGTTTTTTTCCCCTCTTTTGTTGTTTTTTTACTTCAGTCTTTTTGAGGCTGTCATTTTTGTAATCATAGTAAAGAACACCACGGGTATCATTTTGTCTCTCAGCTATCATTACATTAAATGTTTCCCTGAGACAATCTGAGGAAATGACAGCGTGACACACATGAATAGGGAAATTACATGGAAGAAATCACAAGATTGTTTAGAAAAATCTAGAAGGCGATATATAATTTAACCTCTCTAACCGCTGTAGAGTTTGGGCTAAGCTGATTCCTATTCTTACTTGGCCAATGAGCCCGTGATTTGGGAGGCGTTAATGTGTCAACACTGAAGGACAAGAAGCAAGTCACACAACAGGTATTGATATTTATACCTGGGTCTTATTGTTTTCACAATTAGGGTTATTTTACACATTTGGTTCATTTTGTCTCGTGTGATAGCTGTCAAATAAATCCTAGAGTCCAATTATACAGTATACGGCAGAGAAAAGATAAATGTGCACTAGTTTAGTTTCATTTGGACTGGATGTTTGGATATTTATAAAGAAATTGCCAGTGACTTTTTTTTAATTGCCAGTTTTTAGAAAACAATAGTTTCAATTGATCAAACAAACAAGTCTAAAAGTTGAATAATGTGTCTTATTGTTTTGATTGTGATTAATCAACTTTTTTATCTTACAAAATCTCACTTTATTCATGTCTTTTTGCAATTTTGAGCTCTTTTTCTGTAAACAGAGGTGGGTCAAGGAGTCATCAACAACAAATAAGATACTAAATGTTGATCACCGGCTGCACAAAACCTCACAAAGATTTATTCAATGCCCAAAACATTGGTCATTTGGTAATGTTTTTTTTATACGCAAACTAAAAGTTCCATTTTACAACAGTTTAGCAGCACTGTGATCCTAAATTCTAAAGCTGCTAATTTGGCACTTTTGTTTTTTGTTGTTGCTGTAGTGTGCAAGGCCAGGTGGCTTGTAACATATTGTTTGCTACTCAGGTATGTGCTTACTCTTGCACAACAGTCCCAACACTTAGCAGCCTTCATACGTACTTGGAGTCTTTGTTTGAATGCTTTTACTCCCTTGGGGATGTTCTGTGCTCATCATCATGAATACCTTGGCATTTCATCTGCCTCATACAACTAATCATGGCAAACAGTAAATAACAGCGTGTCCTCCTGGGTATAAGCTGTTTAGTCTCCCACAAAAATACACTTTGTACAACGCACCTGATTAAAAAAAAAAAATCCCAGTAAATTTCATGCGTCTTGCAATCAATATGGATGATTATTTTATGAGATGCAGAAAACGTAGATAAAGTATTTTACAATCCACATAATGCTTCACATGCTTACGTTTTAACAACTCGGGTGCCATCCTGCTGGAAAGGATCACTGTTAAGGATCAGATCTGTAAATGTCATTTTATTTGCTACTTAAAAGAAAAACAAATGTCTGCAGCACTAACAGTTTTATTACAATGAACTTGAAACACAGGATCAAATATGGTTTGATGATTTAAAAACAGTGCTTAAGCTACAAGATATTACAATAAGTAGCATCTAATTATATTCATCAATTTTTTTAGATATTTGTTTACGATCACAAATCTTGACTAAGTGTATGCGGGTTATAAAAGTTTATGAATAAATAAAATTTGTTAGTTTGGCATGTTGCTCCTCGGCATAAACAAGAAACGAAGAAGAAAAAGATTTCAATGTGCTTAAGGAACAAAAACAGTTGACTGTAGATTTTCCTCAAGGTGAAGATCACAGATGGATAGTGCTCAGCGCTCACTGGAGCCAAATCCAATGATGGTCTGCAGCGTGAGATAATGAACAGTGTGACAAATCGAGCTTGGAGAGAACCACCAGGCTGAAGAATATGGAATTACAAGTTTTGCTGCCATGGATGATGTTGCTAATGACCTTACAGTTATAGTTGGATTTTCAGCTGCGGTTGATGATGCAACAAGAAACACTCCGCTGACAATTTTGTGTTGCTATTAGATTTCAGCTGAGGAGATTTGAAACGATCACAGCACATTACGTGGATGTTAAACACAGCATCAAGTCATGATGGGCATGTTTCTTTTTTTTTTTTTTTTTTTTTGTATGCCGCTGCCGCCGCTGCAGTTTCTGCTTGGCAAAATGAAGCGTTAATGTTGCAGCCTTGGTGAAGCAATTACAAGACCTCTTCAGGCATTATTGAGGAGCGGCACTGCTAACTAAATAGTTTTCCGTAGAGAGCCCAGGGGGAAAAGATCATTAAGAAATAGCACTCAATCTATCCATGACGCAGTGGAAAACACGCTCCACGTGCACGTGTGTGTGTGCACGTGTGCACAGCGAGCTCCGCGTACCCACTGAGACCCAGGAGCCCGAAGAGCATCTGTTCCGGTGAAGGGGACTTCTTAAACACATTTCAATGAACTGATATAAGCTCCTAATATTGTCTTGTAATGGAGACAGTTTGCCACTAATGATGTTAGAAGGGGGGAAACCAGCCTTCGGTCGTGCAGTTTCTATTACTGTGGGCAAGGAACTCCTTTATGAGAGCAGTAGCGTTAGAAGGAAGGCTCCCAAAAGAGACGCCGTGATGAATCCTGTGCAGATAAATTCACCTTGTAAAAGGCCTTGAGAAGCATCTTTTATCGATTCACAAGAAATGCTAATTTCAAATTCAGCTGTGTGTAGCTAATGAGATTCGGTTTGCACTGTTATGATGATGGTTCAAAATGAAACTAGCTGGTTTTGGCGAGCAGAATAAAAAATAAAGTAAGCTGGTATGTTTTTTTTTTTCTTCTTTTATCTGAACCCCAGTATGCAAACACTAAAAGATTTCATTACAGTTGAGGGGATTGTGATAAAACAAGAGTGACACGTGTCGTCATGTGCTGCCCGCAGGAGATAGAGGCCTGTTTCCTTGAGTTTGACCTTGATCAAAGCAGCATTCCTGGAAGCAATGCACTCCCAACAAAGAGCATTTTTTTTTTTTTTGTGATCACAGGGTCATAACAACGCAGCTCTTTAATAATTATCCCTCACGATAATAGAACATCATGTCTGCCTCTGATGACTGGCACCCACCACGTAGAATTAAAAGACAGACTTACTTTTACCCTTCTCGGTTTTAATTTATGTGCAGGCTGCTGTAATATTTCCAGGTCTTACTCTTACAGAGGGTTCCTGCTTGACACAAGTGGCAATGAATAATGAGGCAGCAATGGACCCATGGAATGGGATAGCATTTTTCTATTTGGTTCAGAACAGACAAGTTTTATGACTCTGAATTATGCAGCAGATGGTACGCTGTTTATCAAAAGCCCTCTGATATAGGGGTTAGGTGAAAGAGAAGGGGGGGGGGTTAGAAGTTTTCAGATTCCACATGCAACTATTTTTTAATTGATTTAAGAACAACGGGAAGGAGAGCGAAAGCTGTCTAATTCATACCCACCTGTGATGAAAAGAGCTTCTGTTTGTCAAGTCAAAGGAAGTTAGAACAAAGCAAAGAGGAACCATTTTCACTAAATACCAGGTTTGAAAGCACAATTTCCTGTTTACTGTTTGTAAATAGTCATAACTCATAAGTTTAACAAAATGTACAGCAGGTGAACACACTGATACAATAAAACTTGGATTCATCTGAACTTTCAGGCAAACGTGGATGATCGAAATTACAGGTGAAAATCTTTTTTTTTTTCTATTTCACGATCTGATTCGGATTTTTGGGATGTTAGGTTGACAGTCTTTGGCAATGAAGCAGGAGGTAGACCTGGTGAATATTATCAACTTTTGTCCATTTAGTGTTGACAACGAGTTTGGTAAAACACTGCAGTGTGTGTTGGTCTGCTGCTGGTGGCTAAATCTGTCCTGTGTCTTTTAACTCGGGGTGATGCCCAATACTGTGAGCTCGGGCATTTGCAGTGTTCCCAAAGTCTTTATTTTGCAAACTATGCTCATTTTGAAGCTCATGTCAAGCTCTGTCTTCCCGGGCATTCGGTGAAAATCAAAATGAGTCAAAATCTTTACCTACAAAGAAGACAGGGCTTTCCCTTTAGTTTTGGTGCTTTCCGTTTATACAGGACTGGCTACATGATGACGTCCTGCATAGGTACAACATGGAGGCCGACAGTTAGGTTCTGCCATATTGACATAAAAGTGTATAACGATTAATTGTGGGATTTATCCGGTAAGAAATAATGACAACTCATAGATGGCAATTGCACTTGTGTGTAGTCGACATTTATGCCGATGTTTAGTCAATTAAGGACGTTTGTAGAGTTAGGGTTTGCATCAAGTGCTCCCCTACGCCTTCTTGTGTGCACCTGATAGTGACAGTGTGTCATACACAAAAATACTATCTCATGTGGCACTAATGGCAGAATTGAAAAGCAGCTAATAATAATTGTTCAGTTTTACTGACAACTAATATTATACAATACCATTTTGCCCAACTCTACTCAACAGCCAGCAAATTTGTTTTATTTTTAAATCAATTTTGGTTTCTTTTCATATCATTCCTGAATTTGTGTAAACAAGAATTGCTATTTTTATTGGAAACAGTTTTTTGGTGCACCATTAATAGAGAGAATCTGCTGTTTCTCATAACCTTATAGCTGCTATTGACAAGACTAAACTTGAGAAAAATCTTGTCTTTATAACTGGAGAAGTAGTAGTTTCTCTATAAGTCTGGTGACAGAGAGTCACACTGAGATGCATTTGGGCTTTCTGGCACGTTGATGCCAAACATCAACTCTCCACTTTCTCTTTTTGTCTGTTCAGACAATAAGCCACTTGTACGTTTGCACTTCATAGCAAATCATTACTGGCAGTTAATGAGGCAGGACATTTTTGCATGCAGCCTTATTAGTTAGCGAGCTGTCAGATACTGTCAATGCAGACATTCTTCCTTGTGTGACTCTGTGACTGCAGTCACAAACAGTTTTATGTGCAATTTATACATTTTTAAAAATCCTCTTCTTTGACATATTTCTAATACTTCCAGAATTTCCTTTTTGCTCACTGACAAGGCTGTCTATAGAAAAATCAGTTTTTAACAGGATTAATCTGAAAGTGTTTATAATCTGCCCAAAGGTGTAAAAAACTTTGACTTTTTATATTTATCAAATCAGGATGTCTTGTTGACGTTTTTTTCTTTCTTTCTTTTCTTTCTTTTTAAGACAAAGTATTAATTGACTGCTGGTAATTAATTACTTCCAAACAACCTTTCCTGCTTGTAACCAGTTCCTGATCACAATAATAAACTCAACACAATTTTTCTATCATTGCTTTTTTTTTTTAATTTTTTTTTTAGAAAAACTAAGATTTGACTTCACAAGTGTAGCTATAAACCCTCGATTAAGGGATTTATCAGAGTTTGTTAGTTTAATTATTTCTTGATAGGATTATATGAATAAAACTCTGATGTGCTTCACTCACTCCCACGTTAGCTCTTTTGAACTCTTTGTCATAACTTATTACAGAAATGTGTTCTGCTCCTCTAAAAAAAAAAAATATATATATATATATATATATTTTTTTTTTTTTTCAAAAAGCAGTATTTAAAAAAGTAAAGAAAATAAACTTCTTTGTGTTTCCACTCTGGCTGAGCAGCTATCCAGGTGAGCACTGAATGAGCATAAACACGACAGTTTTAGAACAAACACTCTTGCCTCTGTGGCTGCCAGGCGGCCCGCGGTTCTCCACCTGCCTGCTCACCGTTTATTGAAGATGAATGAGCTCTGGGCGGCCATTACTTATCATGTGAAACGGGCTTTAAAGGGATGGCGTAGCCCTTGTCAAGGTAAATGTGACCAATCACCATAAAGTCAAGCTCATTTAAAAAGAGATTCATTAGGTGTTTAAAAACGTGAACCCATAATGCACTTTTGACCGTGCAGTTCATGGGAAAAGAAAAAAAAAGAAACACAGGTTCCACAGTGTGTAAAAGGTCACAAGTTAAATAAATGTTCAAGAGAAAAAATATCGGTCAGCTTGAGTTTTTCGATACACTGCTTCATATAAGAATGACATAAAAAGCAATTTATTATCATTATTTTATTTTTCTTTTTACAAGTACAATGTAATCTGTGTTGTTTAATGGCTATACCGGAGGACATAACAACAAAATGAAACTACAAAATGATTGTGCAGAATTGTTTTCTGAATTCAGTGTGGATTTGTTTGAGGAGCTTTTTGGCTGGGTAAGGCCTAGACTTGAATGTACAAAAAACAAACAAACAAACAAACATAAAATTGTGCTAACTTTTAAATCAATTCAAATTCTTTAATTTTTATATAATAAGGGCAAAGTGAATCCATAAAAGTATGTTTAGTCACAGTTCTGGAAAAAAAATGTCAAAATAATGAAGCAGCATTTTTAGGACTTGTCCCACAGCTAACCTCATGTTTTTTGTTTTTTTCATTTTAAAATGCGTCACTTTGTGCACGTATGCAGCAGCTGAAAGTGACAGATTCTGATTAGAGAAAAATGAGCTAAGCTTAAGGAGCACTGACACGATCAGATTTTAGTCAGAATTTACCCACTTTAATTTTAGCACCTGTCTATCTGCATCAGATCAGTTTGACAACTAGGAGTGTTCAACACCTCAATCACAGTTTAATGTCATTTTGCTTTAATAGGCTGGGAGGATTTAGGCCTTTTCTGTCAATCTCATATCCACTTTGTATTGATATTCTTTCCCATATTATTGATATTGCGCATTGATTTGTCTCGTCTGACACTAATTAAAAATAATGACACATAACAATTGTTGTGTTTACACCTAATCTAAATTAAATAAAGATGTATGCATTTTCTAGAAGGGAAAAGATTAAACATTTTTCAAAAGTAAAGTCTGGGTGTTTTTCTATTTTTTAACAAAACATGATCATTATTTCTGCTGTTTGCGTATTAATTTCCGTTAAAACACAAATGGCCCGCAGCTTTCTAATTCGGCCCATTACAGGCTGTTGTTGTCAATTTAGCAGTATTGGCAGATGGCAGAACTGACCACACAATTGATTACCGAATGCTGCTGGCAGGCTGTGCAGCTAAAGCTGCTTGTTACCATTGCAAATATCAAAGGCAGTTCAAATATTGTTTTTGTCAGCACAACAGAGGCTACATAAAGCAATTTGGTTTGTATCAACAGGAATTTGACCTTTAATTAACTTTTAAACTGCCATGCTACATTGCAGTATCTGTTAACAGTGCTACAAAAATGGTTGTAATTGCATAAAATCAATCTGATAATTTATAGAAGGATAAAAAACAAACTAGCGCTCCATTGATGATAATCATTCTTCTTTTTTTTTCGCCAAAAAAAAAAACTTGTGTACAACTCTAATTTGCTCATTTCCCACATAAACAGCTGCATGAACTAAAACTAACATATGCTCATCATGGGTATTTTTGTTTGTCAAACCAGTCCCTATTTGAAGCGTTGTTACAAATCAGCTTGTCCAGAATAATGTGTCAGTCAAGCCATTATCACAATGACATTTTGGCTAGTTAGTGCTTTCGGTCAGAGCTGCTTTGTCAGATTAATATTGGGAATAATTATTACAGCTTCATTTAGCCCAGTGCTAATTGCATGCCTTCCCTGTGAGCCCATGTGGGCAGACTGAAAAGTGAGATGTCCCACATGCAGCTCAGTGCTCACTCAATTATCTGCTGACTGTTTGTATATTTAAAGATTTTGCTGGGGGGAACAGTCTGCCTGCAGCTTGTTAGCATTGTTTGTGAGTCTCAGGCAGCTGTGTATATTTAGCTTCAGCTCGGGGTGATCCAGTAATTACCGTTTATGATACCACCATGTATGTCATGACATTTAAGTTCTGCTGGGTTATTTCTCCTCTTTAAACTTGTGTACTTTGACAAAAGTTCACGCTTTTGTTTGTTCGTGCCGTTAGCTTTTAATGGTCTGACTCGTTTAGGAGACATTAGGACATTTGCACCCTGGTTGCTAAAACATGGTGCAAATGTAAAGTTTCAGTTAGATACAGAACACAGACTCAACACATCAGAGGTCAGGTGAGGCAGAGACGGTGCCATAGTTCAGCCTCAGGGGATGACATCACATACAAAGCTGGTAAAATATATTTCTGCACTACTTTGGCTTCACTGTTGGACAGTCATCTGTATAAAGTCTAAAATGTCAAACACAGCTCAACAGTCATGCTACAACACATGTTTTAATTCTCACCATCTCTTGAGAGGTGTATCTGTTTTTGAGCTGCTAAATGTATCATATTACCTTACAATACATCTGCCTGCTGGGGTTTATTTTAATTTTAGTATCTTTATTTATCTAAGTGGTTCATTAGGTGAACACAAACTCGTATTGTGTTAAATATAGCTTTATTAGAATAAAGTCAGTTTAGGGAACCTGGGTTATATTTTGACGGGATGGACAAGCTAATTACGAGCTAACTGCTAATCTAAGCATGACTTACACCAAAGTTCTTCCCTGCTGTCTTAAAACAACTCTAATATTTAAAATGCCACGGTTCTATATGTGAATGATGTTTTAAAAATCGTTTCCATTATATTTGCGTGTTTGCATTACATGGATATTTGTATTGAATTCTTGAGTTCCTTCCAAGCAGCAACATCAGCTAGCACGTCTGGTGCAGACTAAAGCTTTTTAGGCAGGGTTATCATGCTCGTTAGTCTAAATTAACTGTCCAATGCAAAACCAACAGGGTTATAAAAGTAAAATAGCATTTGCATGAAACATTATGACATTTCTTTAGACTGGAGCTGTTTTGGTATTGGTGCTGTTCAGACTAACAGTTAGCTCATTAGACCAGTCAGAGTTAAACTAATAATTTTCACACTGACATCATTCAAATATATATCAGCAGCAGGTAAGATATTAAATGTTCATACAGTTTCCACAGAACCCTACTTAATATTGTCTGAGGTATTACTTTAACTGGTTTACAACCAAAACAAGGAGCTGAAAGGCTTTCTAACAAAAAACATTAATGTGCATTTTATGATTATGTTTATTTTAGCCTTTAATATATTTTTTGATAACATTTCAAGTTCAGTTCAAGTTTCAATTTGTATATTTTTCATGTCCCATCTTCTACCATAATTTATTGTTTTGTTTAGTTTCCCCCCACTAAATTTCCCTGAGGACTTTGTCACAGCAGATTTCTGATGTGTCCCCTGTGTGACCACTCTGCATCATTACTGTGACTAGCGAAGCAGATTATTCATACACAGGGCTATAGTGGCATAAGTGACTCATGTATATTTCAAACATAACCTTAGGTTTCCCTATATTGCTATGTGTTAGGTAGCACCCCACAGGGTCCTTTCAATTACCAGAATTTGCTTTCTGCTGCTGCCAGCGGAATATCAACGGAGTCTGTGCGGACCTATTTGGAAAGGATTAAACTAGCTAGCAACTAATAAAGGCGATGTTGTGGTATGCGTATATGAACTTTATGGGGCAGCTTGAGTCTGTAGTGTGCAGCTTGTGCAATTACCAGACCCATCGATGAGGAAAAAAAAATGTAGATGTAAAAAGGTTTATGAGGAGGAAGGAAAAAAAAGTGAGCTAATCATAGACGGAGAAAAGTCCTGTTGGGGAAGGAGGAGAGAAGAAAAGAGGGAGAGCACAATTGTAAAATACCTGCAGTTCTTAATTTAAAGTTTCTTAATTACTCTGAAAGTTAATTATACTAACTTATTTGAATTTGGAAACAATTTTGCCAAAACCTGAGTTTGAGGGGATTCAGAGAATGTAGCTGTCTTTGTTGAAATAGAAAAACAAGATTAAACATGCTAACATTATTTTAGCCTACTCACTACATGTCTTAAAAAATCATTAACATGTGCATGTGTGCTGTTTGAACATTGCTGATTAATGCAGTATAAGAGAAGGGCCTGAGGGCTGAAAACATTGATTGATTTAATAAAGAACACAGGCAGCTGGAGAGTGCAGTCGTTTTTGTCACTCTAATTTTCCTTGCAGTTTGCCTGAGGATGCAATAAGTACTTCATGCATTACTTTTCATGCTGTCATCAAGATCATCTTACAGCCAGCTGTTATGTGCATAAACTAAATAGATATATACAAAAACTAAATGCATAAACTAAATAGATATATACAACTTCTACTCTTGTATGGTTAGTTTTAACCAGGTTCTCTTTAACTTGCAAAACTTTTGGCAAAGGCTGGGTTTTTTAGATTCCAAGCTCAATAGTTTTTTTAATATTTATTGAATCTTTGCTTTAATGCATGTCTATCCGGTTCTCCAGGTTTAATAAAAGGGGCTTTAATGTGAAAGCTGTTGGTTGGGGTTTACCCAACAGATGTCTGTTTGTACACACTCAGAAGCATTTAGTCCTAACTGCACACTCGAAGATTTTGCAGGAATAAGCTCACCTATTGTGTGTATTTACAGCTGAAAAGGTATGTTGGACATTCAAAGAGGTCGGAAGGCAATACACAAGAATAAACAATGTTCATTTTCTAAAATATTAGGCTGACTGACTTTGACTGAGTTTACATTATTAATGCTCAATTAATGAAGTTGAGTGACCAAAATTCAAAAAACAAAATGTGGATTTGTGTCATTTGCAAATTTATGACTTTTTTCTTAACAAAACTAGAATGAAAAACAAATATGTTATTTGTTCTCTAAAATGCACACATTCTATAATAACAGTGTGTTTTTGTTGTTGGTGCTCAAATGTTTGCATATTGTTAAATAATAATAATACAAAAAATTAAACATAAATTTGACAATCAGTAATGTTTAGTTTAGACGGGGAGTCTGCAACCTGCGACTCTGGGGCCATGTGTTTGTTTGTTGGTCCCTCCGTAGCGGCTCTTTGAATAGATGACTAAGATTAACATGAGATTTATTTTTGTTTTTGTTTCTTATACTTGCATCAGTAAAAGCAGGATTTAAGAGTTTTCCTGTCACTTTATTTGTGATGTGTGTTTGTGATGTGATCAATACTATTATAGTAACACAGGAAGTGAAACATGTTTACCAGGTCATGCTCATCTATTGATCACTTCTATACTCCATAACACTTCTATACTTCTATAACAGTTTTCTTTCAAATTCCATATATATGTATATTAGGGGTGCAACAACATGTACCCGTATCGAACCGTATCCAAGACACTTGTATCAAACAATACAGATTTTTAAAATTTATTATTATTTATTTCATTTTAGGATGCTCTGTGTTGAAGGATCAGTGGATCTGTGTTAGACTACTCCACCTAGGCTACATTTTGAGCGCAGATCCACTGAGAAACTTGCTGTTTCAGCAACATTTAATTTAAAAACTGGACATTTGATGTTAATTACTAATTTATTACTAATTTCAATAAATAGCAAGTTTAAAAGGGCATGGAAATTTCTATTTTTTGTATCAAAAAATAGAGTTTTCTTTATTTTCATGGCTATGAAAATTGTAGATTCACACTGAAGGCATCAAAACTATGAATTAACACATGTGGAATTATATACTTAACAAAAAAGTGTGAAACAACTAAAAATATGTCTTATTTTCTAGGTTCTTCAAAGTAGCCACCTTTTGCTTTGATAGCTGCTTCACACACTCTTGGCATTCTCTTGATGAGCTTCAACTGAGACAGTTTTGAGCCATTCCTTTTATTACAGTTTTTTCCCTCCTCAGATGCAGACACATACACGTGGATATATTTTTTTAAAAAAAATCTTATCATTAGTACTTTCTGTAGTACTTTTTGATTATGAGGTAATATAACAGAATTCGATAGTAATGAATTTTCTAGCATTTTCATTAAAGATTTGATTGTTATTTTTACTGCTCATAATAAACACAATTACTTCACCCTTCAGGTAAACTATCATCTAAAGCACCAGGCATAAAGAACACCCCTCTTCTTGTGAGGAAACAGCACTAACCATATCACCATCTTGTCAGCTGCAGCTCAATTTATTGCTATTAAATGTTCAGCCCAATCGATTCATCGACTAATCATTTCAGTTTGAACCAGGGGAAATCACGAAGCTGCCATCAATATTGAGAGTCAATAACACCCAGCCACAACTCTTTACCCAGGGGTTCAAGGTTAATCTGCCTGTGGCTTGGCATACTGTTTAAAACAAGCAATTCCCCCAAGTTCAAACAAACACTCAGAGTAACAATGTGAGCAAAAAGCTTCTTTTCCCAACTTTTCTGCCACCAGTGAGTGGATGGAGTGTACAAGCAGGGCTGAAAATGTCTTTCAGCAGTATGTGCTGTTGACAGGCTGCTGTTTTCTTAATTATTAGCTAGTAGAGATGTTAACAGAGGTATTGATGGGCCTTAATTGACCATATGGCTGTTTGTTTGTCCAGCTGGAAATTGGCCAGAGAACACACTGATAAGACCCTCACGCACACACGCATACACACACACACACGCATGTAAAAAGGTTGGCACTTATCAACATACACACAGGAAATCCACCCAGCGTATCCTTTGTAGGGTTTCTGGTTCCTGACCACAGGCCATCAGAGAACGTTAATACCATTATGCTGCGATCAGACAATTTGTTGACCCTGCTGCTTCCTAATTTGTGTTTGTATGCTATTGTGCATGTTGTGCATTGTGCACCAGAGGGTTTCAACCGCCTGCTTGTTCAAAACTCAACCTGTAGGCGCTGTTAGTCTGAGGAAATCCAATTATAGTTTTCTGTTTTTACTTCCTTTAATCAGATGCACTTTATTAGCCCCTTATGTTGTTCTCACTAGAACAATACAGTCACACTTTTTCACGGCAGGTTAGGCTTCGGCAGTATGATGGTATTTTGGTATACCTCTGTATTGAAATATGGTGATTATTTAAACATTATGATGGCATTAGTCATGTGAGGTGTTGCGCCAAATTTCCACAAGGCTGCTAAAAAACTGGGACATAAACATTCTAGGCTTTTAAGGAGACGTCACAACATTACTGAAGCGTGTTCTGACAAACTTGGTCCATTCAGAAGAGAAACAGAGGTATGGAGTGGGGACAGAAACACTGCCGTCTGTTGTGCCTCTTAACGTCTGAGAGATGTAGGGACAGAAATGTTACTCGACAAAATGACTGGCTAAAAGTATGCAGCAGCGCAGATATAACCAAGTCAGATTATTTTAAAACTTAAACCCTAAAAAGGGCCCTTGGTTCTCAGGCTGGGCCATATTGTATTATTCATGATAACACAGGTAAAAAAAAAGATTGCCCTGGAAAATATTATATCACAATATGCTAATTTCATGGCGGAATTACATCACCCCGACCATGATGTGGATTATGCTCACGTGGGTCATGCAGTGGTATTAAAGTTGTGAAGGGTAAGGCAAACATGGCTGAAAGCATTCCCTATGAAGAATTGATTACCAAGAAAGGAGGTACTTCAGTAGTGAGGAAATATTTTGGAAACAAACAAGCAGATACAAAACAGATCAGGGTAATATGCAACGAGTGCAATAAGCTTGTAATATAAAAAGGGTAAAATACCTCTAACTCATTTCACTATCTCAAGTATCAGTACTCAAGTTTTACCAGGGTTGTCTGAAAGTCCAGGAAGAAAGTTCAGCAGCTAAATGTAAGCTAGTTCAGCATGGCTTTGCCAAGTTTAAATAATAGATCAAGCAAGCGCTGGAAAGATTTTACCCAAGCTGTCACAATTTGTTAGGCAACAGATATGATGCCAATCCAAACAGTGGAAAAGGAAAGGTTTTATCATCTTGTTAAAAAGCTACACCCACGATACAACCTCCCAAAAAGGAATAATTTTTCCAAGACAGCACTCCTAGAATGTCAAGCTTTATGCATGGAAACGTTCACAAGCAGACATTTCTATGTTAATAATTAATAAGTCAACATGCCACAAACACCCCACACCAACCCCTGTGCCACAGTAATATCTTGTACCACGGTATTATCTAAAGGCACTACCGAGGTATGAAAAAAAAAATCACCCAACACTACTGCTGATCACTTTTGTTGTTTTTTTTTTTTTTTACCTTATTCTTTTCTCTTTCCACACAGTTCCTACCAAGTTTCTGGTAGAAGGTAAAAGTGGTCGCTGGGTGGAGGCCAGACTTCCTAATCACCTGCAGGGTGTCTGGAAAACAAACAAATAAAAAGCTTATGAATTATTGACAGCTACATGTTGGGGTTAGCTCAAGCATGATGATCAACCTTTTCCCGCTTTAATCATGTTTTCACCCTCTCTCTCTATTTTGGGCTTGTCAACAAGCTGCTCTAAAAACTCTTCGCCAGAACTGAAAGAAGGTGGTGGTGGAGGGATATTAGAATAGAAGGGGATCGATTGATGTGGTTCAGTGTGGTGCAGACAGATTGCTAATTTCTGTAAAAAGAACAAAAAAAAGAAGAATGCTGGTACTGTCCTGTGGAGCCCAGTAAATATCAGTTTGACTGTATTATCTTGGAAGTCTTGGATAGATTCCATGTTTATTTCAATGTTTTCCTTTTTTTAATCAGATTTTCAGAAAGCTTTCCTTTTATTTCTTCACTCAGCTTTTACGCATCTGTACAATTTCTGTTTTGAGCTCTATTTTTTTTATTCTGGAAATTCAGCTTGCATGTGCTTTACAATAATAAATCAGGATTAGGATTACACTGGAGACATCCGTATTACAGCCATGTCTAATTGGATTCCATCTAAACAGGTTAGCATAAATAAGTGAATGTATATATAAGTGCCAGTCCCATGCTCTGATCAACAGAATCACTTCCAAAGATATTTATATATATATATACCTTTTACCTTCCAATTTAAAACCTCTGTATTGTTTTCTGTATTTCAAATCAGTTCAATATAGCTTCTTTAATAATAACAAAATAACACCATAAAAAAGTTCATCAAATTAAGAAAAAATATGGAATGAAGCAAGTGTCGGATTTAGTAGGTGACCTGGAGACTCAGATGCAGGGGATCCAGGAGACTTGAGCAGGGTTCTCCATATTGTTGGCTGCTATGAGATGAATTTACCCATGTAGCCACCGTTAAAAACAGGAGAAAACTTGACGGTGTCATTACATCAGTGATGCAGAACTGTGAAAATGGCAAGACAAAGATAAAAAATATATACAAGAATAAGTGGAAGATAGGCTGCAGCTGAGACTGATGGAGAATAAGGAAAAGGTGAAGTAGGCTGACTGGAAAAAACAGTGAGGAAGCTAACTGAGGATGGATGGAAAAGGGCACAGGAAACGAGAAATATCACAAGTCAGAAACTAAACACAAGGATACAAAAAATAAGTGCAAAATACTACAAAAAAATAACAAAAAGAACACAGATCATGTGAATAAAAAGTTTTATTAAAAAAGATTTTGTCCTGTGAAAAAAAAAAGATTTTAGCTTAGTTGAGGGAATGTGTTTCAGTTGAAAAGTAAGCCGAGTGAAGAACGGCAATGAAAGATACCATAATCTCAATTGTAAGCAGTTAAATACATAAATATTTTTTGGACAAAAAAAATCTATAAAATTACAATCATTACCCAATGTTTGCCCACTTTTTAGTAGGTTTTAAATGATAAGGTTTTGCTTAAAGTTATGCAATAACAGTACATACCCAAATAATACACAGATATTATTGTAATTCAAACCTATGCAGTAACTTGTCTTTTATTAATTGTTTTCATTCAACCATATCTTAAATCAAGAATGTATATAGACATGCATGTTTTCTAGCATCTAGGGGTGCACGGATTCCAGTTTTCTTGCCGATCTCCGATCTTTAAAAAGTCTGACCTGCCGATTACGATTTTCTGATACCGATTTTTTAAATAGCTGACACTGTCAGATATTATATAATCACAATACAACTTCAATGTTCAAATGTTATTTTACTGAAATATGTTGAACAATACCCTTAAAACAATACAAACTTGTTTTAACTGGATATTAGGTAGTGCTCACTGCAGCAAAAGAGGATAGTGGCTGATTTTGAGACTTTTTTGGAGGTAGAAAAGCCAATTTCTTCCGCTGATCTTCTCCACCGATCTTATCTAAAGATCGACCAATCACCGAGCTCCCAAAATTGAGGAAAATGGCGCCGATAAATCGGCCAATTTATCGGTGGACACCTACTAGCATCCATCTGTGGTGCTGCATCACCTCTGTACCGCTACTTCCCACAGCCCTGTGTTTTGGTGAAAATACAAATTTGTTGAAAATATTATTTTTTTTCCTGGTAAATCCCATTTTGTCCCCACTTATAGGCCTTTATTTGACAATTTTTATTTACTGAGGTCCACGCAATGTAAAAATGAACAAACTTATTATTTGTAAACAGAAAGTTTTTCTGTGACCATAATGTTCAGCAACCGGATTTTTCTGAATCTGCTCCACAGGCCATTAAGTATAATGTAGCCTTTGTGAAGGTTAGCCTGTAAGGTATAAACTTGATCTAGAGCCTAGCGGGGGGGG
>JAUBOC010000078.1:15915613-15928990 GCA_032275365.1 Anablepsoides cearensis | reverse complement strand
GGCAGAAATTTTTGACTTAATTTGAGTCAAATTTTCAAGCTAACAAGACAAATAATCTTACACATTCTGAAAACAAGCTTAATATACTTACACAATTAGTTCTTGTTTAGTAAATCAGTCTCAAAATAAGATCAAAAAGACTTTTTGACTGGATATAAGGTTTTAAAACTTGGTTAGAAAGACATTTTTTGCAGTGTACTGGTTACAGGATGACTCCCCTAACCACTCCGTCAACTGCTGTGTATAATAATTGTTAAAATTAGATGTGTTAGTAGCTGATTCTAGCCGGACGTTTTGAATAAGATCTTCGTTTAAAATTGTGCCATCAAATATTTGGAGTCAACTGTGACTGATCTCATAAACCACCGGATTCATTTTAATGGAACTTACAGGAAATAGTCAATGGATGGATATTATTACAGCTGATTAACCTTTGGAGTTGATTTAAAGTGGCTAACACAGCTATTGATCTTCACTAAGAAAAATAAAATGTTTGTAACTGAGTTAGTTTTACAAATTTTGAGATAAAATTAAATGTGCTGGTAACTGAAAGTCATTAAAACACAATCTGATTGTAATATCTAGCATAATTGCAGGAGAATTGTTTAATCAAAGCAGCTATATCTTTATGTTTTTTCATCATAAAATTATCTTAGTCTCAAACTCGGTCATGAAAGGTGGCGGGTGATCAGTTTAATTCCATCTTCAGATCCTTTAAAAACTCTGGGAACTTTCTTGCTGTGTGATGCAGGGATACCTTTGCACATCAATAAGTAATCTCCTCTGTGTCGTAAGAGTTATGAATAATGCAAGTGCCCGTATAGCCGTGCCTTCTCAGAAATGTATTAGTGCAGAGTGGCAGGAATACCACACAGAAGACAGGCAGAGCATATCTCAACAAATTAACACTGGCAGGGCACTATTTTTATGTCAAAGACATCCGAGATGTTTAATCTCGGTGTCTTTCAGAACAATTATTCAGCTGGGAAACAATCGAACTGAACCCCCTCTCATTGGCAACGGATTCATTTTAATGCAGAGCGGGTTATCTCATTTGGAAGTGATAGACCTTGCCTCTTTTTTTTATCTGGCCAAGAGAGTTGGATGCAAATATTAATAAACCCCAAACCTATTTTGTGTGTGTGTGTGAGGGAAATAGGACACATCAGCCTCCTGCCTCTCTCTCTTTCACACACACAAATTGGCTATAGCACAACTCTCAAAATAGCTTAGAGAAATGTAACAGGGGAAGCAAAGTGTTCATCTCTTTGATTTCTCCAGTATGATTCTAATAAAATAAGACAAGGAAGCAAATTTGGGAGCATATCACAAATCCTTAGGGTTAACTTTTGTCAAAGCCACTCTTAAAGTACCACTAAAATAAGCTTGATGTGATTGAATGGAGGCATATTGAGCCTGTACTGTTTCATTATAAAACAGGCAAGGGGGAAACACAAGCACAACAAAAGAACGTTGTCGGACTGCTACACTCTGAATTTTAGATGTAAAGAAGTGGGTCTTTAGAACCAAACATAAAGTCATTATTCCATTTAACAGCTAAAATAAAGGTTGTTATAGTTTATAAGTAAAAGAGGTTTTAATTAAACATGTAGGCTATGTTTACATGGACATAAGTAATCCGAATGAATGGCCAATCAGAGTAAAAATGTGTCATGTGTCGCAATATTCTGATCTGATTGAGCTTGATCCGAATGACATTGAAAAAAAAGGGGCAGATATTATAAGATTTTGTCTTCTTCTGCTGCCTTTCATTTATTTATGTTTTGTATTTTAATTATATTGAATTTATGTTTTTTAATGTAATGAAATGAATAAAGATGATCAACTATCAACTATCAAATTCTAAATGAGGGGGTGGTTTATGCAGATTGATAATCCCAACAGCGTGCTTGCAAACACTTAATCTGGTTGTGGAAAGCTGATCTGACTGAACATCTGCACTTTTTGTCAACCTGACATATTTCTGCCTGGCTATTCTACTAAGTCGATGCAACATTTCTATTAGAAACTTTGAAAGAGCTCAGAATTATTAAAAGCCTTGATGGTCCAAAGAGGAGGAACGTGGAGTAAAGGAACTTCTCCACTGTTAGTAAAACCTGGTGTGGGTCCATTCTGGGCGTTCAAGGACGCAGAACGTTTATGGTCATCATAAAATAATAAATTCTTATTATGTGTTTTTTATGTAGTGGAAGTTTATAAATATGCAAGTTAATACTGCTATGCTAATGCTAATGCCTTTTTAAAATCAGATGAATTTTTTGGATTTGGAATTTGGATTATTTAATCTGAATACATTTCAATCCAATCACATAATTTTACACATGTAAACACAGTTTGATTAGGTTTTTAATAAACCTTCTCAACATAGGATTGCAGTTTACAACACTGGCATGAAGCTGCATGCCTTCAAGTAATGGTAGGCCTTTAAAGTGTTTATGACATGATTATCTCTCAACTACAAAAAGTCAAATAAAACATTTTTTAGATTTAGGAAACTTGATATGATACACATAATTTTACTCATTTTGTTACATAACTGGCAAATTTTCTTTTGAACTTGGCTCAGCCAAAGTAAAACAGGAAGTGACATCAAAGGGGAACCCTTTAAGGAAGAAAACTCTCTGGTCTTTGTTTATTGAAATAATATTACATGGACTCTTGACTCCTCTTCATCGCTCTCTCTGATGGTGATTAAAAATAATCTAAAGAAATTATTATTCTCTACAGTCTGTGTTGTTAGACATTGTAGCCAGACATTCCCCTTTGACATCACTTCCTGTTACTTCACACGTAAAGATCTTAACAACTGTTCATCTCAGCTGCATGAAATTTATTTTGCAATACATTATCAGTGTTATATTTACAAAAATGCATTCATATTTATTACAAAAAACTGCTGTCACAGGCACTTTAACTATTTTGCATAAATCTGTGATTTTTATAAAAACAAATGTGGGGAAACAACACTACATTTGAGGTGAGGTGAAGTAGAATGTCAATAAAAACTAAAACCTGACTCAGTAAAAGTATGAACAGCACCCTTTATATAAACATACCTGATAACTTCTCTCATTAAAAGTACATTACTTTCCCCTGCAATGCCTCATTAAAGCAGATCATCCCCCGTCGATAAAGTAAAAATGACTTCCACAATTTGCTGCTTGTCAAACTTCAGCTGCATTACTGACATACATTGAATATATTGTGGTTTGTTAAGGCAACAACATGCCGCTGAAACATAACAAATGTTAAAAATAGCTGACAGAGACACCCAACCCAGAACTGCCAGCTTCATCAGTAGGCAGGTGATATCTTGCGGAGATTCAGAGCACGACTGGAAATTACCACATGCTACGTTTGTTGACTTTCTTTACATAATATTAACTGGGCTGCATAGCCAAAACTTCTCAAATGGAGGGAAAAAGTCCACAAATAATCTTGATCTGTCCCTTCACGTCTCAGCTCCCGTTAGCTGTCATAATACCATCACTGCTGGGTCTCCCATGCAGCGAGCTCCTACTTTAATTCCTTCCAGGAGATGCATAATAGATCTGGTGGGAAGAACTCACACATCATTAAAAGTCAGAAGTTATAGTTTCCTCCCACCATGCTGGGCGGACGGTCTATTTCCAGAGGGCCCGCACAAGACAGCAGGGAGTTTTAATGAAGTCAGATCCCAGGACAAGAGAATACACTTCGTGATTTGGCTCCCCGGGTGAAAAATTGAAATAGCACTTGCTCCAGAGCAGAAGCAAGATTCATTTCTATCTTCTATTTAGGAGTAATAACCTTTGGATGAGTGTTTGACGAGGCAGCTTGAGAAATGTTATTTGGCAATTTCAAGGTTTAGGAAAACTTTAGCTCCTAACTGACTAATGTCTAACTAAATCATAGGCACTCCAGTTGGAATGTAAAGGCAGCAAATATATATTTTTCTTTCAGAGCATTTTAACATCTTTAATTTTATCTTGAGAGAAAAAAAACTCAGCATCTGTGAAAACTCAGAGTTTTGAGTGTAATCGGTTCTAAAATTTGCTGTGCTGCTCCACTGAGCCATAAACACCATTTCAATGTTGATTCAAGTCTTAGCATTCATTTGGAGTTGAAAATCTAAATCTAAACTGTATTTATCTCTGATGGTTTCAGCCTTGAAACAAATGATGCTGCATAAGATGCGGAGGTCAAATTATGCAGAGACCAGGAAGGACTTTAACCATGACTGTTAAGAATAATTTGGTGGTCTGATAGTCTAAGAACAGTTTTTAAATATACAGTTGCAGATAATTGTTGAAATGTGGCAAACAATTATATCTCCTTGTTTAAGTTAGTTGGATAAGGAAGCAAAAGCTTAGAGAATATTTTAAAGACTAAAAAAATTTTACTTGGTAAGATTCTTGAAACAAGAAAAAAATTGAGTCAAATCAAGTATTTCAAGAATCTTACCAAGTAAAAATTTCTTACTCCACAGAAATTTTGACTTAATTTGAGTCAAATTTTCAGGCTAACAAGACAAGTAATCTTATACATTCTGAAAACAAGCCTAATATACTTACACAATCAGTTCTTGTTTAGTAAATCAGTCTCAAAACAAGATCAAAAAGACTTTTTGACTGGATATAAGGTTTTAAAACTTGGTTAGAAAGACAGTTTTTGCAGTGTGCAGACGCTCAGCCGTGGTCGACAGTTTGCAGAAATGAAAAGAAAAAGAACCTCCTCTGTCCCAGCTCTGGATAACACAAAACACAAAAAAAAAAAAAAAAAAAGAATAAAAAAAAAAGAAAAAAAAACGGACACAGCTGAAATGGAGTTTATATATATTTTATTTTTAATATGATGCGCTGCAGTATTATACAGTTTTTATTTATATTAAAGTTTTAGATTTACAGTACGGTCACACTACAGAGTGGAGGGGAAATAGGGTCTGAAACTGCACAGCCAGTTTGCTCCTGCCTCTCAACATGCTTAATATTGACACTACGACAGCAGAGCGACCAATTTCAAGGCTTGATAAATCACACTGCAGGTGTAAAATGATTCTATCTGCATATCCTCCTGTGATTTGTGAGATTTGGTAATTATCATATATTCCACATATTCATAAAGGCAGAAATGCTAAATGGGTTGCAACTGCTGTTTTGCTCATCTGACAGAAGCTGTCCTCGCTGCGCACAGTTAGTAAATCAGCTTTACATGCACTACTGAGTTTGCTCACAATTTTTACACCTGCTAATCATTGATAAATCAGCCCTTATATGTTATGTGCAGACAGAACATGTAAAAGATGGAAGTTAACTTGTATTAAAAAGGAATGGCAAAAGCTGTAGCCTGAATCCAAAAACTGCAACAAGAACTGAATCATGTAAGGCTGAACTGGTGAGCTCAGTATTATGTGAAAGGTGATTTAGGAGTGGATTTCCGGATCAATCTCCTTACTGGCTATTTTAGAGATATGAAGCTCAACTTTTGTCTTGTAGCTGAGAGTCATACCCAATGCATACTTTAAGAGCCAGACCTTTGAGCTGTTGATGTTTGTTAGCAAAATATTTCAAGAACCACTAAGGGAATTTTATTGAAATGTTTAGAAAGTAATCATTAGATGTACATCTACAGCTCATTAACAATTCTAAACAATTTAAAATGGCCACAGAAATAGGTTGACCTTAAACAAGACGGGGATAACTCAGTCAGTTTGACAGATATTGATCTATAATTTGATGTAGGAGAAGCTGAGAGTCATTCTCAACACATACCCTGAGTGTGCTATCTTGAGACATCGCATGAAATAGTGCATGTTACTGGAAGGTTTGACCAAACTCGACACAAGATGATTTCAGTCTAAAACTCTGCCAAGAAAGTTGGTGGGCGATCAGCTAGGTCTATATTTTGATTGTCTACTTTATGCCGTGCTGCGGCAGTAACCGCATTCCCCTGATCACAGGAGCAAAGTAAAATAGCCCTGAAAATATCTCCCCGTCTGCATCAAAGCTCACTTCCACAGAGGACTGTTTGCGAGTGTTGAAGAACAATTTTCCTGGAGGAACATGAAGGTTGTGCACTCCTCCAACCACCACCTCCAGAAACAGTCAGAAGCAATAAGTGGGCCACTTCTTATTAAGCGTTAGGACCGTACCTGATTCAGGTGAAACTGCTCATTATAAAGTTGCAGCTCTGTTCACTTGCAACACCACAAACCTCTCATCATGAGTCAAATCTTAGAACAAACAGGCTCGTGGTGAACAGAGTCTGAGCGGCAGGACTGCGTACAGATCCTGCAATTCTTTCTTTTTACAGTTCCACTATTTGGCTTTGTTTCCAAAAATCTTTTGATGGCTTTGTTTTACCACTATAAACCTCCTGAACCCTAACCTTTTTTTTTTTTTTTTACTTTATATTACCAGGAAAACCTTTTTTTCATTGGAGTCCTGGCCAGTAACTACAATTAAATTACATAATTACACATTAAAATACTAAAAAGAAATGACTTAGAAAAATATTAAATATATTTAAAAGCAAAACTAAGAACATGTACATATAATTAGGCTCCACTGTATCAGTTTGAAAGCTCTCAAAGATGTTAAACTGACTGAGTTTTGGCCAATCTTGTGTTTTTGTGGCTATCTTGATAAAAAGGTAAGCAGTTGTCAATGTACATTCATAAAGGACGTTACAAGTCGATTAATTTTGTCCAGTGGTTCATAAAATATTCTGCTAACTAACACACACAAACATTGGCAATAATATTATGGTCTGCATCCTTTCAGCAGGCAGGTGATGTTATTATAAGAGGAAGTGAAGCAGAGATCGGCTAAATTTTGTGTTTGTGCAGACGATGAATTTAAAACATCAGTTGTTTTTATTCCCATAATTTTTTTTTTTGTCTAAATAGTCGACACAAAAATCCTTTCACATTGAATCAAGCCTGGATGAAAAAATAATTGTGTCAAACACTGGTGTTTACATTCAAAGTCTGTTATGAGATGCTGGTGAGAAAAAAAAAATATTTAAAACAACATTCTTGTACAAATGAGAAATTATTTTTTGAGCTGTATAAAATACTGTGTGCATGAAAAAAAAAAACAATAATCCATAAACATCTTGAACAAAACAGTGTCTGACACAGACAGAATTGTTGCCATGCACAAAATAATATCCAGTGTCTGTGTTTTCATTATCTTATATTTTCATTTTCTTATATTTTCTCAGGTCTGCTGATAAAGACATGGTAGATGTGTTGTTTGGATGACTTGAGGATTATTTTGTGTTTTTAGGAAGCTGGACATATTTTCTTCTGAATTCCTTCTATATAATTGTCTCAGATGAAGGACTTGACAGACTAACAAGAGAAAGCACAGCATTTCTTTTTCTGCACACAAGAAAAAGCTTTATTTATTTATTTATTTATTTATTTATTTATTTATTTATTTCTGACATTCTAATAGGAGATCTTGGGTTATACTATGAGTTGGTTTTCACAGTCATGGATAACATAAAAGCTGTAATGAACGTCTTTGGGTTTAGGCTGATTTATTAGAAAAGGAACATTTCCAGGGGCATTACTGCACAACACAATAGTTTACAACTTTACAAGTTCCATATACAAAAAAATGTTTGAAGTGATAAACACAGGTCTGCCAGGTATAAAGTAAAATGTTAAAAAAATGTCACTATCAATGTCCATCCGTCCGTTTTCTGCCGCTTAAGCAGAGAGACCCAGACTTCCCTCTACCCAGCCACTTGAACCAACTCATCCGGAGGAATCCAGGCCAGCAGAGAACCATAGTTCCTCCAGCGTGTCCTGGGTCTTCCTCTGGGTCTCCTCCCAGTGGGATGTGACCAGAACACCTCACCAGGGAGGCGTCCAGGAGGCATCCTAACAAGATGCCCGAGCCACCTCAACTGGCTCCTCTCGACGTGGAGGAGCAGCGGCTCTACTCTGAGTCCCTCCCAGATGACTGAGCTTCTCATCCTATCTCTAAGGGAGAGCCCAGAAACCCTGAGGAGGAAACTCATCTCGGCCGCTTGTATCCGCGATCTCGTTCTTTCGGTGACTACCCAAAACTCGTGACCATAGATGAGGGTAGGATTTTAGACCCACTGATAAATCGAGAGCTAAGCCAGAAGGCAAAGCTCTTGCTTCACCATGACAGACTGGTACAATGCCTGCATCACTCCAGATGCAGCATCAATCTGTCTGTCGATCTCCCACTTCATTCTTCCCTCATTCGTGAACAACACTACGAGATACTTGAGCTCCTCCACTTGGGGCAGGACCTCCTCCCCGACCCGGAGAAGGCACCCTACCGGTTTCCGTCTCAAGACCATGGTCTCTAATTTGGAGGCCAACAGGACTACATCATCCGCAAAAAGCAGAGATACGATTTTAATGTCACCAAAAAGGATCCTCTCAACACTTTGGCTGCGCCTAGAAATTCTGTTCATAAAAGTTATTAACAGAATTAGTGACAAAGGACAACCTTGGCGGAGTCCAACTCTCACAGAAAACGAGTCAGACTTATTAAATGGAATGCAGCTTTTGCTGTTGGTGCTCAGCTGGTGATATAATCATCCTGAGACAATAGCAACCGCTGTATTTGCAGCATTTAGCGTTAGCTAACCAGGATGATGTCAACATTCTGCAACAAACATCAATGCTAGTAGCTCCTAAGGCTTCTAACGCTGCTGAATATAAAACATTTAAAATCTAAATTTAAAATGCTGTCATTAAAATAACATGAATAGTACCTGTGGTTTGGCAGTTTGAAGTGCGGCTTGGACACCAGCTGTAACTGCAAGTTTGATGTCTTGTAGTGAAGCGTTAGCTGCGTTCAAGCTTTAGCATGTCCTTTTGTCTCAGGTTGATGACATCCTAATATCAGATGAGCGCCAACAGCAAAAGTTGTGTTCAAGTTCAAAATCTTAAATGTAAACTTTAACATTTAAGATTTAGGTTTTACTTTTTGATTTATTCAGGATTTACAAATATTTTTATGATTTAAATTCAATGTTTAGTAAAAACTAGCAAAATGCATGAACAGTGAGCTAAATAACAATGTTTTTTTTTTACATTCAGAAAGTGAGCTAAATAATTAAAATGTGTTTGTGACTTTTTTATTTTACACTTGGAACCACATGCACATATGCTTTTGTTCATCAGTGTTTGAGTTTTGAAATAAAAAGTTTGTAAGTGAGCTTTTTTCACATAAAAAATGTCAGTGAATTTGACAAAAAATTAAAATTTCTCCAACACAGAGGATCACACTCGTGCAAAATTGAGTCATGCAGGTCATTTCAAATTCAGATGATATGATAACTCGGCATACATAATGTAACATGTACATCGAAACACTCTCACCACCTCCACTGTGGCCAAATCCTCCCCTCAAAACACCCAGCAGCCGCAGCTACGCTGATGTGCAACATTTGGTAAATATAGGTTTTGTTCAAGCTGACAGCCATCCACTTATATTTGCTAATATCTCATTGCTAATAACACCCAGGTGTGACTTTCTGACGTTGCTGCCAGGAGGAACTTCCATTATTATTTTCTGCATAGGTAGAGACTTTCTCTTTTTCTTTTTTTTTTCATCTTCAATTAAAAACAAAATTTCCTCTTCTTCAGCAAAACTGAGTGCCAGAGCTGCAGGTGCTATCAGCGCTGTGCTAAAACCTTTTAATTAACACCATCTATCATCATTAGCCAAGCGGTCAGCCAGCAGTCTCACTGTTAACTCTTAGAGAGCGAAGCGAGGAGAAAGGTAAATGATGCGGCGCGCTCCTTTTGCTTTTGCGGGGTCCCATCACCATCGGCTCCCCTTTCGCTGTGCTCAGCCACTGCAGAGCAGCTCTGAAAACACATCAGTCTACATCAGCCCCACTTAATCAGTTTGGAACTACTGCTTTCCTGTGACTCGCTGGACTAAACGCTAAGCTAAAACCAACGCCTGCTGATGCATGTGATTAATTGTGGTTTGCTGCATACAGATGAGATTAACCTTTAGTTTGAGATATTTGTCATTTAACTGCTGCTTAAATTAAAATGACTTCCTTTTAAACAATAAAAAATGTTGTAGCTAAAAATAAGTAGCCATTTTGTTTGACCGGAACAGAAGTGAAACTCCATTTGAATTATTTATGTTGTGCTAAGTAGCCTCAGGATTTGATGACGGAGATTTATTGCTGTGATACCCACTTCATTTAAGGCAGCTCGATACAACAAAAACACAACAAACAAGAAAAATTAGATTTTTTTTCACATGGACCAAAACACATAGGAAGCATTTTACCTGATATTCTGTTTGAAAAATGTTTGTGAAAGAAGATCACGTGTGGTTACGATTATCATTGCAAAGCTATAGCTCAGTGCGGAGGGAAAACAAACAAAAAAGATGTTTCTGCAGGGAGAACAAAGTGCAGCGCTGCACCGTGGTCACACAGTGAAAAAGTGCCTGGAACAAGTGAAACATCTCGATCCGAGTGGAGAGTACACTGAACATGCAAGTGGAAGGAGAGGCGGAGGAGAAAGACAGTGGAAGTGTAGGTGTCTCTGAAAACAACAGGTGACAAAAAGGTTTGCTTTGTTCCACTTGAAAGTTTTTTTTTTTTGTTCCCGCCACACATCTTTTTCCTCCGTGGCATCAAAGTGAACTCTCAGTCTTTCTTTAGTTGTTCTGTTTTCACAAGAACAATGTGATCAGAGCTTCAGATGTTCGGCACAGCTCTGGTCAGTCGGTAATTGGTGCGTCATATGAGAAGGAACCTTCTAATGAAGCACTAGACCGCTCCTGAGGCCCTTTTATCTGAAGACAGCTTCATCTTATGTCGTGCTAAATAGTTTCAAATTTGAGCTTTCATTTGAAGATGTATATTCAACGCAGCAACTAATAAGTAATTACATCCTGCTGCTTTATTTATTATAGCACTAGCTGAGGGACCTTATTTATATTTACTGTGTAATGTTGGGTGGAGACTGGCCCATTGTATACGTC
This sequence comes from Anablepsoides cearensis, assembly GCA_032275365.1. Lineage (NCBI taxonomy): Eukaryota > Metazoa > Chordata > Actinopteri > Cyprinodontiformes > Rivulidae > Anablepsoides > Anablepsoides cearensis. The sequence continues at coordinate 15,917,984 of JAUBOC010000078.1, read as the reverse complement.
CAAGTGTTGTTGCTGTGCTGTCAACAGTATAATTATGGTATTGTGTTGTCAGTAATGGTAAACTTTTGACTCCTAATGGTAGAGTAGAAGCAGCTAGTAGGAAGCTGAGACAATGATAGAGTACACCTCCTCTGTGTGTGCTCAGCTGCGACTGTGTGTTGGTGAGAAAGTGCACTCGTGGGAAAAACACTGTGTCACCACTGGTATTTTGTTATGTACGGCTGCATACATAATGTGCTAATACTCGACGCTTGTGTTGCCAGCAGATTTATGCAGATGAGGCCCATTTGTACTTTTTTCTGCTGCTATTGGCATAATGTTCCCATCTCTCTGGGCTTTGGCTGTTGAAAGAGAAGGATGATGAAATAATTAGCAGTGGCGTGAAATGGATGAGTTCTCCCATTTCTTTAAAAATTGTATTTATATTTATTGTCCTAACTCATCTGTTTCCAGCAGACTAACTGTAGCATTTTAGCACTGTAAGCATTGTGTACAACTCTTAGACCTATCAGACACTTAGGTTCTTGTGTTTGGAGAAGGCAGAAATCATTGGAATGTATAAATATGTTAGTATTCCATAAAACTCACTGACTAGACTTCTCAGATTTAGAGTAATTGGAGGAAATAGCACTTTCTAAGAATCATAATTCATTGAGCTCAAACAGCTTTCTGGTCAGAGGTGAGTTGTTGCCTCAAGCAGAAGAGTTCAAATGTCTTGCAGTCTTGTTCAGAAGTGATCAAATGATGGAGCTGGAGATGGGTTGATCAGGGCCTTATTCCCAATAATGTGGGCATTAAAGTGTTCTGTCGAGGTAAAGAGAAGACTGATCAAAAAGGCAAATCCCTCAATGTATTTGTCTATGTTCCAAAAGGTACCTATGGTCATGAGCTGTGAGCAGAACATTAGGCGATTGAATCCAAGTAGCTGAAAGAGTATTCTTCTGAAAGATAGCCAAGCTCAGCTTTCAGAGATAAGATGAGGAGAGTCATAATTTATGGTAAGCTCAGTTTAGAGCTGCTGTTACTCTGCATCAAAAGGAGTCAGCTGAGGTGGTTCAGCTGTCCCATTAGGGCACCTACTTGTGGAAATTGTCAAGGCATGTCTAACTGGGAGGAGACCCGGGCAGACACAGATCTTGCTGGAAGGATTATATGTCCTCTCTGGCCAAGGAATGCCTTGGGTTTCCCCAGGAGGAGCTGGAGTGTGTCGTGGGAGAGAGGGATGTTTGGGTTTCCCTGCTCTACCAGCTGCCTCTGGTACCCAATCTAAGCATTAGAGGATGGATGGATGGATGGATGGATGGATGGATGGATGGATGGATGGATGGATGCATTGAATAATTTTCTACCTGCATAATCCTGTTCATGGACACAAGATGCTGGTCACTTTCTAAACAGGGTTTCCAGACTAATAATCTAGAATTATATTTTTAATCCAACATAAAAAAACAAGAGAATTAATCAGTTCAGTGTTCAGTACTGTGGTCTTGTAATCTTGAGGCTGCAGGTTCAAGCACAGGTTGTATCAGGAAAGGCATCTGGAGTAAAACAATTGCCAAGTCATTCATGCGAGGTTGCTCTCAGTAGCAGCCCCCGCAGAAGAGAGCAACCCAAAGGAAAGCAACTGCAATGTAAACAAGAAACAATGCTGTAAACATTAGTAATGAGAAAACATTAGGAACTGTTTTACAGTCCTAACCAAGTTCCAGATTTATGAACATCAGGGAATACATTAGAAAACTGAACATCTGTGTTTCATTTGCTGCATTCCTGTCAGATACACAGTACCTGACATAAATATGCATTTAACTAAATACCTCAGGAAATAATTTTGGGCTGTTTATATTCAATTTATATAAGTTCAATTTACATAAATGCATATGTTCATCTCTTTGGTCAATTAAACTATAAAAAAAGAGTTGAAAAACAAAAACAATATACTGATTAATTATTGTGCTATATGAAAACTGAGTATCAGCAATAGTGAGTTTCATGGAATTTTGTGTAGATTGGGTTTGCTTTAATTAAAGTTACCAAAAATATCATTGTTGATTAATATGATAACTTTGTGTATGATAACTGTATTACCATTTCATATAGGACTAGAAAGCAGCTGATGTAATGCTTAAGGCATAAACTACTATTTTCCTAAATAACTGAGACCTTTCTGCAACAATATGCAAAATGTCACTCTTTGTATTACAAATAATAGAACTATCATTATTGATTCTAGCGCATCTTTGTAAAAATCCTGTGACACAGCATAAGATCTTAGTCATCATTAAAGAAGCAGGTTATTATGACCCCCGCACGCGCAGCGTAGCGGGAGTCATATTGTTTTCGTACTGTTTATTTATTTATTTATTTATTT
>JAUBOC010000078.1:15894347-15906119 GCA_032275365.1 Anablepsoides cearensis | reverse complement strand
GTAAAAAACAAACAAACAAATAAACAATGTCCTGAAATATTTGTTAAACTCTAAACATTCGGCTCCGGTCTTGGTCTCGGTCTTGGTCTCGGAAGGTCCGGTCTTGGTCTTGGTCTTGGTCTCGGAAGGCCTGGTCTTGGTCTTGGTCTTGGTCTCGGAACAACCGGTCTTGACTACATGCCTGGTATGAACTGAGGTGGTTAGGTTTAGGGTAACTGATGGCAGACTTGGATCCCTTCAAAGAGCCAATATCCCATCTCTACCCATCCCCTGTCTCTACATTTACTCAACTTGGTTTAGTGAAACCAGTTTAATATGGCATGGTTAATTAATTCAACACTGTTTTCAGAGTGCATAAACAACTTTTTAGTAATGAGTTCTAGTCATATTTAAATTTATAGCGTGTAACTATGTGTTAAATTTTAAAGTAAAGATGTACAAGTATATTTTTTTTATGTTTGGAATGTAATTAAACAAAAAAATACAATTAAAAAACTACATGGTAAAATTATTATTTTTTTAAATTATTAATTTATAAGACATAAAACATTTTTTGTAATTACATGTAACAGTAGTGAATAATTGCTTTACCTGATTTCAGAATATCTAAATGAACTTTTCAGTGTCATAAGAACAAAATTCACTTAGTGCTCTAGGTTCTGTTTGAATATTGTTCACACAAAAACTAACAAGTCCTGGTTCAATGATCCACTCACTGCAAGGGCTGCTGGGAGTTTTAAACCAAATAATAGGTGGGGGTGGCAGTCCTCAGATGAATTGTCATTGAAGTTCCTCTCAGGAGTGACTAAAACACCCAGTATGTTCTCAGTAAATCACAAGTGAAAGCTCATATGTTTTTTTTTTGTTTGTTTGTTTGTTTTTGGCTCCTACAAAGGGAACATTCTAAGAGTTATAGTTGAAAACATTTAAGCAATTAGGATGCAAATTATGATAATAGGTCATAACTAGTGTTAAAGAGAAGAGAACATTGTTGCAATTATTTTATTTTATTTTATTTTACTTTACTTTTTTACAAAATGACATTAAGTAGTTTCAATGACATGACAGTGATGTGCTCTGGTCGAAAATTCACTGAGCTTTTCCCCAGCAACTGACTTTATTCAGTATTTTTGCACAGCTGAATATTTTAGGGTTAAAGTAAAGTGATGGAGATGTTAGTGAGAACTCCCTTTTATAAACTTCTGTTTTTTTGTTTGTTTGTTTGTTTTTAATTATTATTGTAAGATTTACCATTATGATGAACGCCCGAAGGGCATCCTTTCCAGACCATTGCTGTCAAAACATCCCACACTGAGAGCAAAATACAGTATTTAGTGTGATAAACAGCAATGACTGGAGGACTGATAATGTTTCATTTAATTTTTTTATATATGTATTTTTTAATGTACAGCAGCCTGGATACTGAATTTCAAAATGTAAATTATTCAGTAAAATATTTAATTTGTAGTGCCCTAACTGCCAACTGTAAATTGGCACTTTGTAAATAGTCTGAATTGAAATATTGTGACATTTACAGGCAAAAACAGTTTTGTCCACGATTATATTCTAAGGAAATGTCAGAGTGTCAAGAAGTGAATGAAGGTAAAAATAGAAAAGAGGGATAACTTATTCAATTGTATTTTTTATTTTATTTTTTATTATTATTTTTGTCCATAGAAAATAATCACAACTACTCACTGAATGATTACCACAGGGTTGATTACAGGTGCTCAGAAAAAAGTAAACATTTTCATCAAATGACTTTAAAAGTGTTTCTTTCAGTCATATCTTGTTTTACAATCATGACTGCACTCCAATATTCATTCTGCAAAAACATAAAGTGAATTGATACAATGATTTTATGACACAGTGAGTACAAAAGTCGCAACAGTTGTTCTTCCTTCAGTTTTAAAGCTGATCCTGTCTGTATCTTCAACAACAATCTTAAATGGCCTTTCACTTATTTTGCTGCTCGCCTTTATCTCTAAATCGGTACCTCAGCATCATCTTTCTCCATAAATGTCTCTTTTTTTGTTAGATATTTCAAAGATTTTTAGATGTGCATCATTCATTGTGCCTTAAAGGGTAACTTCCAATTCTTATGATAATAGATGCAATCTTAATGTGACATGAGTGTGAAGATGTGTAAAAAAAACACTGTTTTGAGGATAGTAAAGTTGTGCAGGCTGCATCCTCTTCCACATAGACTGACACAGCTGAAGAATAGCTTTCCCAGAGGCATCCATCCCATCATGCTGTTCTGTTTTGAACACTCACTTAGGAATTCAGCTTTTTTTTCGTACTTTTTTTTTCTTTTTACCATTCTTTTTTTTCTTTTTTGTTCATGTATGTCTCCCTTTGTCTACATTCCCCTTATTAGTCCGCATGGTGTTATGCGCAGCCTCTCAGCAGGGCATCCTGCGCGTAAAGTTTAGCATTTTTATTCATACATTTTCCATGACTTGTGTCTCAGAAGTACTGAAATCCTGGTCACAGGTTTATAGTGTGATGAATATTTCATTGGCCTTGGGTGCAGATATTCCAGGGGCATCTGATTCAGGCGAGCTTTTGTTTTCTTATTCCTTCATTGAAGAGAAAATGCTCCATTTGTTTCTTACCGAGATGCATGCACGACTATAAACGGTTCCAACTTTAGGACATTCAGCATCCTGAGGTGTGCCAAGAGATTGTGATACTGTTTTTAAAAGCTCCAGGTTGTGTTTTCCTTTTTTTTTTTTTTTTTTTTTTTGAAGCATACAAAGGCAACTATACTCATCAGTGATTCATTTTGAACTCAAGTGTAGCTACTTTCTGGTAGAAAGTAAAAGTATTTTTGCAGTAAAATTATAGTTAATTAGAATGGTGCAGTGGTGCAGTGGTTGGAGCTGTTGCCTCACAGTGTGAAAGGAACATGTTCTGCGCCTGAAGCCTTTTTACAGGTGAAGTTGGCATGTTCTCTCATGGTTTTCTCATGGTGCGCTGGTTTCCTCCCATAAACCAAATTCATATTATGTTAAATTAATTAACTTGAAATTGTCCCTCATGTGTAAGAAAGTGTAAATATCTACTCTCCATGTGTCTCTTTGATTGACTTGTGACCTGTCCAGGGTGTACCCTACCGCTTGCACAGTGACTGCTGGTCCCAGGCACCAACTTCACCAACAATGAAGTTAAAATTAAATGCTTAGCATGCCCCGAAAGAAAGCAAATTGCCTACCTTGCCTGAATTTCAGACTAAGATCATCTGATGTTGAAAATACATGAAGTAGCTTTTTTGATCAAACCTTCAGGACCATATTTAAAAATGACAAAGTATATCCAGTATAATGTTTGCTATAATTGAAAGAAGGTATTGGGTTTGAGTCCCCCTTTGGACCCGAGTTATTCTGTGTGGAGTTTGCATGATCTTCTCATGCTTACGTAGATTTTATTCTGGTTTCCTCTCACAGATGTGCATGCATGTTAGGTTGCTTTCAGGCCCGGGCCTCCCTTGCAAAATAAGTCTGTGATCTCAATGAGATCTGCCTGGTTAAATAATAGTGATTAATACAGATCCCACAGTCACATCTGTACTGCTCTCTGAGTCAACAATACTTGAGGATTCAGATACAGGGGAAGTGCCAGCTTTTTTAATTCATAATGTCACAAATATTAAGAAAACACTAATACAAAATAGAGTACAAAGTGATGTTGTTCCACTTGAAAGACTGACCTGCAGGACAGCTCAGCAGGTTGTGTCATATTTTTAGGCAACCAATCAGGCAACACAGCTGTGATCTGGTTGGCATTGTTCCCTCACAGCAAGAAGGTTCTCAGTTAGAACCTAAGCTCAGGCCTCTCTGTTGGAAGTTTGCATGTTCGACTTGTGCCAGGTGGATTTTCTTTATCTTTTTTAGCTTTTATTTTACTACCAACAACTTCATTATTTAGCTTTAAAACCTGCATTTTACTAGGGAATTCTGAAATGGCCATTGTGACTTTGAGTGTGGAAGTTGCTTTCACTTATTTTTTAGTGTTTCTGTTGATCCTGAGATGAAAAGGGAAGCTGTCCCGGGTTTTTCCTATGTCTCACCCAGTGACAGATGGGAAAGGATTCAGCCCTGTGTGACCCTAAACAGGATGGAGTAGAACGTGAAAATGAACATGCAACCCTATGGTCAAAACTCCTCATGTTTATCAGAAATAAAATAAAAAAGGCAGAAATTAGTTTTAAAGCTGCTGATATGACATGTTAAATAGTAAAACCTAGTGCTCCTCCAAGGAATGCTTGGCCTTTATAACATTTTCTATTATTGTATTATTGTATCATCCTTTTTGGAATCAGCTCCTCCTCTGAGCTGTGTCTCTTAACTGAGCTTCCTCATCACAGAGCACACACACCCAGCCCTGTGCTGAAATGGGCGGGACAGAAGCAGAAGGAGGTTCTTAAAGAAACAGAGGCCAATTTCAAGGTGTTTAGAAACAGAAATGATGAGAAGTCAAGTTTATTTTCTATTTAACATATAAACAACATTTTAATAACAACTGAAGATGACATAGTTTGACAAATTTTATACCATAATAAAGTAACTATGTCATCTTCAGTTGTTATTAAAATATATATATTCATACTGAGCATTACTTAGCGTCATTTAGTACTTTATCACAAAAGATCCTCTGCAGCATACATGTAGTAACAAAGCAGGCTGAGAAACCCAAAGAACAAGTTACCTCCATATTCCTGAAGAACAACAAATGTGTGAGATACATATGTAACTAGTTCTTTTACTAAATAAACTACAACTACTTTATAAAACCGAAGTAGTGGGATCCTCTTATGTCCCACAGAGTACTAACAAAAGCTTTAGATGTTCCCCTGCTTCAACACAGCTGATATCAATTGATAACTGATTAACAGGCTTTTGTTGAACTGCAATCAACTGAATCAGGTGTGTTAAAACAGGGAAACTTCTCAAACATGCAGGGCAGTGTGCCTTGCGGACCAGAGTTGGGAAACACTGGCCTATAGGAGCCATAGAGAAGGCGGGACTTATCCAACTCAACCAATGGGAGCCTCAAATGATATATGTTGACCAATTACATGTCTGCTCTTTACCTTACACTGCAGATTAATAATGTCCAGTTATAATTATTTAGTTCAACTCACTTTCTGTTCACATTTTTTGAATTTGTAGGCATTTTTTTGTAATACAAAAAAAACATAAATAAATAAATAAATAAATAAACAAACAAAAAATATACATATATATCTAAGGGGGCGGCCCTTGAGACACCCTAAAATAGGTCTAGTGACACACTAGTGCTTGGTCTACCTTTTAATATGTCAGTACTTTATACAGCTGCAAATCTAATCTGTTTAGGGTTAGGTAAGTAAATGTAAAAAAATGCAAATGTGCTCTGCTAAAGGACATACCTACTAAATGCTGTATGACTACTTTTCTGTTCTCTTCTTAGATATTGCTTGCAAAGTTCCCTCACAAACACCTGCACTGTCTTTCTCTCTCATGTTTCTCACCTCCCCCTCGTTTCATTGTTCTCTACACAACAGCCCGCACATCGCAGCCAGCTGTGGCTGCAGGTGTCGGAGTAAAGCACAAAGATGCCGATAGTTTTCCCTGCTGTCAGAGGGGCTCTGCTTTATCCTATCCTCTGCCTGCTGTCTCACCAGCCGCGAGCTATCTGTCAAGCACGGGAACAAACAAGCCCCCCCTTATCCATTGATAATGTGCTATTTAAATATATACTGTATAAGTATGTGTGCGGCAGTAAGTAGATCTTTCCTCTCTCTGTTTCCCAGGTAACCGAAACAAGGACGGGCCCTCTCGGCTGCAGTAACTACGACAGCTTGGATTCAGTTAGCTCGGTGTTGGTGCACAGTCCGGAAAATAAGATCCACCTAAAGGGTGAGGCCCCAAACACACACACACACACACATCTGTGTTCACACAAACATCTACCACATCCATCCACCTGCCTGCCAACCCTCTCACCTCCTGTGTGTAGTAGCTGGCTTGGATGACCCTTTACTTTACGCTGCAGTAGTTTATATGTCCGTTTCCGCCTGACTGGCTCTCACTCTCGTGGGAAATCTGTTATTTTACCAGGCTGGAGATGGACCACCTCAGCCTACTCTGACCTTAGCCTAACCCCTCCATCCACACCTGCAGCACAAGTAATGCTCAGTTGGAAATACAGCCGCTGGCCTTACCGTTTGCTTACACTCATCACCGAACGATTTCAGGTGGAGAATATTAGTGAAATGGGTTGTGGCCTCTTAGCAAGAAGGTCACAGGATCGCTTTTTGGCTTGGGGTCTGTTTGGATGGAGTTTGTAGGTTTCTCCCCCTGCCTCTCGCGCAGTGATTGCTGCAGATATGCACCAGCTGCCACGTGATTTGAAAAAGGAGAATCGAGTAAAGAAAATTGATGGATTGAATATTAGTGAAATACTTTTCTCGGAAAGTGTGGGTGTGTAATTTATGCAGAAGATAGGTCTGCCTATATGAATAAGGCATAAACTACCTAAAGCCTAGAGAGGTAGTGTAAAAAAATACTATGAATTTTGCATACAAAAGATTTAGCTCTATACTAAAATGTTTGAATTCTCCTTCGGCTTATGCTTTATCTGTCTACCAAAGTTAAGTGAAGTTTGCCTTTACTGTTTCTGTGCAATTTTGCTATCAGACAGGACAGATAAATGACAATGACCCAAGAAGGTATGAACACCTGAGGTCTGTCTGAGTTTTAAAGGATTCAGAATCCCCAGACAATAAAGTTCTGATACAGGAAGAAGATGTGAAGTGTTAAATGTCTTCAAGGAGGCAAACATTACAAGTTTGCTGTACAAAAATTAGCTTCTATGTGATTTATGAATATATTACTGTCAATTAGCACTGAAACTGTGAGAAAATGGTAATAATAATTCCTTTGTTTTACCTGTCAGAAACCTGTAATAATTGGAGAACAATTAGAAGGATTTTGTAAAACTGCAACAAAAGTAGGATTCACCACATTTGCAGGTCTAAATGCAAGATTTGTATTAAGAGAATGTTAGACTGGGCAACAAAACAATAACAAAATATATATCATGACAGACATGTGATCAATATCAATAAAAAAACAATAACGATATCTATCACAATATAAAAAGAAATGATTATCAATAGAACATATGTCAGATAAAATGTTGATAAGTTCACTGAACTCTGAGCCAGATCTGCACAGCATTCTGGGGGATGTAGGCAGAAGAAAAGTTCTAGTTGCTTTAGTGCTGGGCGGTATACCGTTTTGTACCGAAAACCGGTTTTTATTTTTGTTATGATATGAATTTCGGACATACCGGTGTAAATAGCCTGAACACGTTCAGAACATTTCGTCGCGGCAGCCAGTGAATTGTTTCCCGGGGGACACTTTTCCTCGCAGCACCGCTATGTGTATTAGCATGCTAACGTTTTTTGTCGGAGCAGCTTGTTGAGTAACTGGTGGCGGGTGGTGTTTCAGCTGCTTATATTGTCTATATATGGCCCGTTTTCACCATCGCCAAATGTAGTAAACAACTCTTCAGTGACGTGCACGGTTAGATTTAACGCGCTACGATATAATAAAGACGCATGGAGACTTAAGCATGCTCTTATTGTGAAAAGGGGAAGTAGTTTTGTAGTAGAGCAGATTTGACTGGTGTGTCGTCCTGTTAAGTTTTATTAAACACACAACCAAAGACCCGATAATAGTTTTTTTTTCAACCTTTCATGATTTGACCAAAATGCATGATTACTGTCTACAACCAGGCAAAGAAGAAAAGACGTACTAGAGGAGAGAAACAGTGACACAGAGGTACAGTAAAAAAAAAAGTACATAAACAATGTTTGCATATTTTATTATCAGCTCAGCTGTGATGGAAAAAAAAATACCGTCAAATGAAACCGGTGTAATTGTTGAAAATACCATGATATAAAATTTGGGTCATACCGCCCAGCTCTAAGTTGCTTATCCTCTCATGGCCCAGCTAAGCAAGGTTGTTGGCATCAACCATCTCCCTCACGTTTTGGTAAGCTAGCAACAACACAGTAGCAGTTTTATGTTTCACCGTTCTGTCTTCTAAAATAAAAACGAATGACGTGAAGTGAAAGGAGAAAATGAGTGCAAAAGCTTGAGAGGAAATTGTGGATAAAGGAGGAAAAAGGTCACGTCACCAGTTTGACAGGATTAATCACCCCTTTTTTCTTCAAGTCTTATTTCTAGGCTTTAGGTAGTTTATACCTTATTCATATAGGCAGACCTATCTCCTGTATAAATTACACACCCACACTTTTAAAGAAAAGTATTTCACTAATAAGAATGTGCCTTCTGGTACTTGTTAAAAAATGTGTAGCAGTTTTCTGGACTAACTGCTGGTGATAGAGAGATGATTGTTTAAGGTCAACACACAAAGCGTTGTGGCAGTCCAGTCTAGTGATGATAAAGGCATGGACAAGTGTTTTGAGGTCTTTTGGCAAAATGTCATATTTTGCTTTGGCAATTTAACATAACTGATAAAGCCAATGAGATACTACCTTACTCTTGACAGTCCACCAGGGCACGTCCATAAATACAAAAACAAAGCATAACCTCTTTCGACGGAACGTTTATTTAGCACACATCTTTTAAAAAACTGTTTTTAAAAAGTCTGAAGCTGAGCAACTTTTAGGCAGTTATCTCCAAATACAGTTCCTGGTTGCTCCTTGCTGGAGGGGTTTGCTGGTACGAAGCAGATAGCTGTCAACGCCATGAATCAAATACATTTTGGTTTCAGTTTAACATTAAATATTGATGAGAACAAATTTGCTTTTGATAAGTATTTGAAGGGTTCTGAAGATGTGTCTTCTCAATTATTCATGGGCATGGATTTCCATATTTCATTTAGCACCTCAGCTTTTAACCCATCTATCTCGAATTCAGAGCTTAAAAGGGAAATTTTTCTTTTGTCAGAGAGATACACAGGCCCAAAGGGCCAGAAACACTGCAGTGACTTGTTTGATTGGCTCTTCCTGCATCCTTCTAGTTTAATTTTTAATAGAGTTCTATTTAGTAATATAGCTCATCCCTGCTGCTTTTGAAACAGAAAACTGTAATAGTCAACAATAGAAAAGGGGCTTGTTTCCACTAATTACAATTTTGCATGTCTACAGAAGTGAGATGGCATAAATCAGCCACCTAAAGAGTCTAAATCCGATGGTGAAAGTGACACGGTTTTCATTTTCAAAACTAATAGAACACGCATTTCTCTTTTGATGACTACAATGAATGTGGTATGATTTATTTCTGTGGAAGCTGATGGATCAGTTTATGAAAAAGTGATAACAATCAAACGTCTGTCTGTCACGTATATTGGGAAACTCACATCGTTTAGTATTGTCCCTCTCCTTTAATGATGTAACAGTATCCTATCATAGATTTCTTTTTGGCAACACCATTCTCAAAGGTCGTCTGATAATCAAACACATTTTCCATAATGTTCCCTAACAAGTGACTTTGTCCCTTTTTAACTTTGAGAAAAATACAGCCCATTATTTCGGAAGCCCAGCTCTATTATTAATAATTCAGAAGCTAATTCAACTTCTTTTACCAATGTTGAAATGAAGACTGCTTCATTGACAATTGTGGTCACAGAATACAGAATGAGGACATTATTTTTAAAGTCACCTCCATTGTTCGCATCTGAGCCAAGCAGCCCTTAAAGTAAAGCTAAACGCTAAATCTTTAGATAAAATAATCTTTAGATAAAAAAATCTTTACATTGGTATGTGGTATCATCCAAAGAGAATGTTGTAATGAGTGGAATGCTTGTCATTTTCAGTGTTTAAGTGTCTGTACTGTTAAGAGTTTTAGTCTAATTTACTTTTAAGATTTTTCAAATTTTTATTCCACCACTAAATGAATCCTCTCAGTGTAAAAACCTTCACCTTTACTGATTTTGTGGTCAGTATTTGTCTGATTTAGAAACGTCAAATCTAGTCTTTTTAAACAGAATGGAATGTGTACTCCTTTCAGAAAACTTCAGCCCAATCCAAGTTTGAAGCAAAAGAAAGGGAACATTTTTTTCTTATAGTAAAAAACATGAATTCAGTTGGCAATTTTTTATTTGAGGCTAATATACTGAAGTTCATTTATAAGCCACTTATATAAATGTACTAAACTCATCTGTGAGCCATCTGAATCCTACATCAGTAGAAGGACGAGATAAATCAATGCATTTTGAGCTTGTAAAGAGTCTTTTTATGATTAGATTATGAACAAGACATAATGCACAGTACAAGATTTTCTTCATTCCTAAGCTCACTCTGAGCCTTTTGTGTTTTTATTGGTTTGCAAAACTTTTTTTTATGACTGCAGAATTTATTGAAAAACAAATAAGAAAAAGGAACGAGAAAACAAATCCTGTCTAGGTCAAAATGGGAAACCTGACAAACAGGTTGTGTAATCAACAAAAAGAAAGAGTTTGCTTATCAAAATGCCACTCACCCTTGAACTTTAGTTGTAGCAACAAAATAAACTGATAACACGGTGTAAACTTTTGTGCTATTAAATATTCTCCTTAAGACTATGCCTGATCTCAATCTAAAAATATTGTGCATTTAAATTAGCTGTTGTCCTGTTCAGTTTTCTTGTTTTTTTTTTTTTCCTTTTTCCATTGCAAGGTCAAAACCAATCATGTGAATGGAATGCATCAGTTAGACCGCGCCTCTAAATAATTAGCATTGGCACAAGCTCTAGCATCAGTAACGCATAAAAAAGAACAAATTCTATACAATAAATATCTTTGTACATGTTTTCAAAAAGCTTTATTTTAGCTATAAAGCAGCAAATATCTCTTAACACTTTAGAAAAGTATTTGTTTGGCAAATGTATACATTTAATGTGAACAGGTGTTCATATATATATAATATACAATCACATTCTCAGTATCATTTGGTGGCAGTTATGCACGCCAGTTCCCAACCCCGAATGAAATCTACAAGAAATTTTTCTTGGAGACAGTAGCTGCGTTTCCATTACAAATGTGCGCAAAACTGTCGATATTTTGTTAATGTCAAAAAAACACAGTTTTGCAATTGCGGTGTTTCAATTAAGAAAGAAATGCTATTGAAATCACGCAAGAATACGCTTGTTCTTGCGATATTCACGCGGTGGACAAGCATGTTGCTACCACAACACCAGCGATCAGAGGAGATGTTGGCATCTTACCGAGGCTTTCGAGCGACAAGCCCCTTATACTTGGGAGCGGATACGTATGTGGCGCTTTTGGGAAATTGTAGACGGTTAGTTTAGTACTTTTTTTTTACAACTTCGGCAATTTTACCACTACTTCCTGTTGTTTTTTCCTCTTCATCGTCTTTTCTCCAGTAGAAACAGCCGGTTGTTGATCACGTAACTCCTGTGATGCGAAAAAAGTGTTTCCATTGCAGTTTTGCGAAATACACAAATTTTGATATGGCTGAAAAACCACCTCATCCTAGCGCAAAAACATTTTGTTGAAAAACTGAAGTTTTTCAAAATTGACGTGTTTCCATTGAGCAAATTTATTTTCGAAACTAGGTACCGCATAGCGGTAACATAATGACCCCTGCACGCGGCAATGCACCAGAGGTCAGAAATCTTTATTCATAATAAATGTCATGCTACTAGGTGCATCCCAAAATTGTACAGTTTTTTTTTTATTTTGGGGGGGGGCATTGGTTGGCTTGAATGATAGTCCCTCATCAGAGCTAAACAACCAAATAAAATCTGAAGCTTC
>JAUBOC010000078.1:15861913-15882477 GCA_032275365.1 Anablepsoides cearensis | reverse complement strand
TTTATTTATTTATTTATTTATTTATTTATTTATTTATTTATTTATTTATTTATTTATTTATTTATTTATTTAGTTTTGTGTGTGTATTTGCATGGGTCTTAGACATGTACCTTTTTTCAAAGACCATGCAAATTAATGTAATGTTGATTCGTCACTGGTGAAAGTGTGAACATAAATTGCTAAGTCTATGTTACTACAGACTGTGAACTGACTGTTTAACACTGGCTGTCTCCTTACAGTAGCTGGGTATGGAATTCAGCTCTGTGACAAAGCACAGTATAAGAATATTACCTGTACAAGTTGGGTTGAGTAGTATGATGAGGAAATTGTATCCCAGGTATGTAAAAGTAGAACTTTAACTATTTAAAATGCCAACAATAAAAATATAATAATAATAAAATGAACAGTGCAGTGGGTGCCCATCATTTGTAAAATTCAAAAATATTTTTAAAATAAAAATGTGTAAAGAATTTACATGTTGTGCAACTACTTAAAATATAAATCATTCTGTGTTGTAGTATTTTCTTCATAGTAATGTAAGCAGTGTGTCTCATATATCCAGATATAATTTGAGTTGAGCCAAAACTAAATTACACCAAACCTTGGTATAATAAATGAGAAAGATCATGTATATTCACTATGTGTAAATATGTACTTCCAAAAGGGCTAAACAGAAGATGTTTTGCATCAGGAATCCTTTCAAAATAAACTGTAATCATTTCATTAGGTGGATAATTTCAGTCAGCTACTCAGTCCAAAGTTTGACTCTTGACTCGTTATCTGTATGTAATTAAACTTAGTAACTCTCACTTTTGAGAATTGATGGTTGTTTGATTCATTAAGATAATAAATGATTGTCCTAAAACTTAATATTCTTCTTACAGAACAGCATGTAATTAATGTGGCACCAGTGTTAGAGTAATTAGAATCTGACTTTAAATAGGTAATGAATGAATCTGGATGTGAGCAGTTAGTGGCCTGGGGGGGTGTAATAAAAAGTGATCAGGTTTTGTTTTTGCCTTTTTTTTTACCCATGTTTTTTTTTTTTTATTTCATGGTAGTGATTTGACTGGTAGCAATTGTGATTTTGATGCTGTCAGAGTCATTCACAGTCCTAGATTGCACAGTTATAGCGCTCTATTTATCAGCTGGCACTTTTTTATTTGACTTTTGCGGTTGCATTGCTCATTTTCTTGTCACATTACCACCAAACACTTTCAGCCAAGAGAGTGCATGTGTTTAGTGATCAGTTGGCAAAAATGCAATGCAGCATTCACAACTAAGATTTAATTAGTCTAAATAAACAGGAGTCTTGCACTGAAATAAAACATACACAAAAAATAAGCATAAGATTGTCAGACTAGTAAATCCTACTTTAGTATTTTAGATATGGTACATTCAGTAATTTGTAATTTGTTATTAGTGCCATTAGGTGGGTGAATTCTGTATGTCACACCATGGTTCTTTAAACAGGAGTTGTATAAATCTATTGAACTACCTGATGTGCTTTCATGATTTTCTGACTGGCTAAAATAAAAAGATTATGTTTTAGGCTAAATTCCAATATTAAAAGATACTATTTAAAATATTTATAGGACTTGGATGTATTAGACAGTGCAGTCATTTTAGGTCATTGTGACATTTATAAGTTTATTTATTAATTTGTTCATCCATTCATTCACCCATCCTCCCTCTGATGCTTATATGAGACTCGGTTGCAAGGACAACAGCTTTAGCAAAAATTCCTACTCCTGCCTCTCCACGGCTCCCTCCTCGGTATCATCTGGAGGCATTCACAGCCCAGCTGTGAGATATAACACTTCAGCCAGTCCTTGATCTACACTGTGGGATCCACCAAAAAACATCCCTAGGAAGCTGTCTGGGTGGTGTCCTTACGGGATGTGGAAACCAACCAAATGAGCTCCTTCCAATGTGCAAGAACAGCAACTGTGCTTTTCCCATTCGGCCTCTAAGGTTGATGCAAACCAGTCTGAGTAGGAAGTTTTATTCAGCTGTTTGTTTGTTTTCAGTCTCATTCTTTAGGTTACTACTGCTTGTGAGAATTAGAGCATAGATGAACTGGATTATTGAAAGCATTGCCTTTTGTCTCGGCTCTTTTTTTTATCACGACAGACAGGTGTAGTGTTCACATCACCACAGCTGATCCGCCTCACCAGCTTCCCTCTCCATATTCACCAAAACTGTGAATAAGATATTTTAGAATATTGTTTGTTTCTACATGGCACTGTGATGGACTTGCAACCTGTCCAGAGTGTACTCCGCCCCTCGCACAGTGTCCCCTTGACCCTGAAAGGAAGAAGTGGGTAAAGATAATGAATGCACTGGATGGATATTTGAGAATATTTAAATTTCATAGAAGCTAATTTACAATGTGGAGATGGCAATGCATTGGCTGAGGACCACAGCTTTAGATTTAAGTGCTAATATTCATACTGACTATTTAATAACAAAAAAATAAAATACTCGCTCATTGGAACCAACAGGACCACATCATCTGTGAAAAGCAGCTGTACAATTCAAAGTCTGCTCCATGTTGTTGCTTAAAAAATAGAAACTAAAGTTTTCAACAACCCAAGATAAATATCATTTTATTTCAACTATAATCTTAATTCTCATCCTGTGGTTACCCTTTTTAAATAGATGAACCGCTGCCCAAGCCTGCAGTCTAACAGCACAGTTCCTGACCTTCAATCAACATTGCAACCAAAACTGTTAGCCATATTGCTCCCTTTCAAGACTATTTGGAAAATGCTCAATCGTGCTCATTTGAACACTACCACCCAAACGTATTATATGATAATTGAAAGTAAGTGTTGTTCAGTTTGGATCAGTATATGTGCGCCTCATTACGAGCATGGCCTGCATTCACCTGACTACTAATGTGTTGCTGCAACAGCATGTGTGTCAAAGGTGAAAAGCAGCAAGGTGAGAGGAGGATGACTCACCAACAAGTGCCTACCTAACAGTCAAGCTGAACAATTTGTCCTCATTCTCACTCAACACTTTGATTACATTCTGTGTATTAATCATCCATGTTTTTTGAGTAACAGAACTGATTCTGCACAAAATAATTGTGCAGCCAAGTGATGCTTATGTAGTACACTTACTCAGTGCACTTTTTTAAACAGATGCTTGAAAGTTTTTTTTAGTATCATACTTTTGTACTAGTTCATCCTATTATTCATCGTAAAAAATCGGTGTAAAAATCCTTAAACTATTGTGGTTTTTAATGGTGTTCCTCATTTGCATGGCAAACATTTAAAGAAGGATGTTACCTAAGTTGTTAGTACTTTGAGTATGTGTTGGTGGAACCTGTCAGCTACGATCACACCAAGTTTACTTTGTTCTGTAAAATTAACCTGCTTTTTCCTCTCCAATTTGGATGGAGCTTGTATCTCCAGCAGTCTGAATAAGAGGCGGGTTACACCTTGGACAGGTCACAAGTCCATCACAGGAAACAAAGAGACAAGAGACAAACAAAACAAACACCCCTTGGTGTGAACACTCGTTCACACCAAGGGGTAATTTAGAGTTATTGGTTAAACATGCATGGTTTTGGTCTGTGGGGGGAAACTGGAGTACCCAGAGAAAACTTGCATGTACACAGGGAGAACATGCAAATTCTACACAGAAAGATCTTAGGCTGTGAGATAAATCTGCTGCCAAGCCACTTTTCAATAAAACCTATCCACTGTTTTGCTGACAGACAGAAAGACAAACAAGCATAAAGCACACATAAGTTTGTAGTTCTATCCTTATTAGGCCCATTTATTAACTTGCCCTCATTTTCAGTCATTTCTATAACTTAACCTTGGCGCTTTACCGTAAACCAAACTACTCCAGTACATAATCCTAACCTAACCTAAACTGAACTTACATCTTAGTTTTAAACCTAAAACTCAACAACAAAGTTTCACCTTATTAAGGCTTGTCTTTGGTCTCCATAAGGACTACTGAGGCTCATTTCACAAAAGTCAGATTTATAAATTCAGGATCTCAGCTGTAAGCTGAGTTTGAACTAGCCTTCAGCTTGTAAACAGCTGTAATCTGTTGCTCTAACACCAAGCTGCGCTTGTTTAGGGCGGTTCATTCAAGCCAGCTGGTTTAGGATTAATGCACATTCACGGTTTGGTTACTAGACCCATCAGGTAGATCAAAGATTTCCTGATCAGACATGCGCAGTAAGACACGTGAGTCTCACTTCTTCCAGCAGTTTAATGGTTAATTATGATTCAGAGAATCAAGAGAAACACCGACTGGATACTGAAATAATTTAAAAAGTAAAAAAAAATGAACCACTGAATCTGTTAGTAAGGGGGGCTTGGCATATTTTAAAGACTATTTTAAAGGTGAAGCTGAGTTGAAGTCTTTTTATTAATTATTCTTTTTTTACAGATAATCTTATAAATAAATGAAATAAACATAAATAAATGAAAATTTATTCTGTAATATTTAAAAGCAAAGAAAAAAAAGACAGTAAAATAATAAGTGTATGAAAACGGACAGACACTGCAAAAAAGACTTCAAAAATAAGTTAAAATACTAGATTAGACCCTTATTCTTTTCAAATTATTAAGAATTAATATAATAATTAATAATCTGCAGTTTGACAGTTGCACTCATGGTAAGACGTGAAGTAAAAAAACTTCAGGTTAAAAAGATTAATAATCCAATGTATTCTGATCTTGTTTAATATATCGGTCTAAAAACAAGATAAAAAGTACTTTTTAGGTGATATAAGACTGTAAAACTTGGTTAGATGAACACATTTTGCAGTAAAGTGACTCTGCTGCTTAGAAGATTAAATAAGCTTCACTTTAAACCTGGTCAGGACCAGGTTAGTTTCAGAGCACTTGTTACCACAGAAACATAACCATGAGTGCTTCCTCTCCCATGCAACTGATTCAAGGCTTAATTAATTCAGGTTTACACCAAAATCCTGGCTTAAACCCTTATCATAGATTTGTGCAATAGGCCTCTGGTCTTGACAAGGTAAATGTGTATACCAGAAATAGTTCTGAAAAGGCATCAAATATAAATACATACACACACAAAGGCTGTTTCATGTTAGCCTGCTTTTCATAGCAGTGGACAGCAATCAAACACTCAAGACTATCTTGTACTTAAGAATCCTTGTCCGGTTTGTGTCATGTTTTTTTTTTTTTTGCCTCATAATCATTTTTTGTATTATTTTCTTCTTACAAGAATCAACATTGTAAATAAACCTATAGCACCACAATTAACTTTGGGGCAATGCCTTCAGTGTCAACATTCTGGGTTGACCTATTAAACACATAAACCAACATGTCTCCATATAAACAAGATCAAAAGTTTTGAAGGCAAGAGTTGTTATTTTTTCATTTTATTATATTTCATTTTTTATTTTATTTTCATAATTACCTCCAACTGAAGCAACTCCTGGCAGTTCCAACACTGCCAGCAGTTGCCTTTGGAACTGGCGGGTCCACACACCCACTCCAACACCCACACACACACAAACTGACTAGCACACAGAAAAGTATTTTTTTAAAAAGATCTCAAAATACCTGCCAAAGTGAGGAGCAGTGAAAAATGTGACTAATTACATCTCTTTCCAAGCCACTGAAAGAGTAAATACCAAAGAAGAGAGATGAATATTCATAGTGGGGTACGGTGGGATTGACTTGGCTCTTGAAAATCATCCAAAATGAGCATGTGAAGCAAAGCGAGAGGCAGCTTTTGATACTAATTGATCAGTATTAGACAAGCAGACGGGCAGAGAGCGGCAGGTATGGACTAGCAAAAGGTTTCAGGAAAGCAGCGTGAGGCCCGCAAAGCAAATCATTTGAAAGCTGTTTCTAAGAGCTGTCGATACTCAAACACACCAGTTTATGATCTGACTCAATGGGCCATGCAGTCATAGAACTTGGCACTACAGTTAGGGCACCACACTTTTAATATAATTTAAATGATGAAAGCAGCGAATATGTTTTTTATGTTTTTCTTCCTTTAAATAATGTGAAGTTTCTCGCTGTAACATTGGTTTGATTCAGTATTTAAAATGTTGTAAATGTTGTAAAAAATGTAAAACTCTGTTAAAAATGTCCCCGACATTCACAACATGACTGTTCTTTGTTTTTAATTTCAGGTTTGCAGGATGTCCTGCCAGAGTTCCTGCGTGGCCGTTTTGTGGAGGCCGCCCTCAGCTATGTGGCGTGTAACTCAGAGGGTGAACTACTCTGTCGCAACAACGACTGCTGGTGCCGCTGCTCACCCAGATTCCCAGAATGCAACTGTCCTTTTGCCGACATCAAAGTCATGGAGGAGAACTTGGAGAAGAGCAAAGCTGCCTGGAACAACCTCAACCAAGAGTTCATGGAGTCAGGTACGGGTGGGTGATTTTCACAAGTAACCCTGCTGAACTAACTTTAGACTTCAGTGTGAAACTCATTTTTCTGGTGTTTAAAAAAATGGGATATTAGTTATAATATTGACATTAGAAGGAAATTTGGTCTATGGTAGAATTTGAATCATAAAGTGTTTCATCTTAATGGAGATGACATCATTTTTTGATAACTGAGTTGCCGAGTTAAAGCTGTTGGGTCGTAGGTTGAATGATTTTTACTAAATATTGGATGAAATGTTGTAAGCAACATTAACACCCCCCCCCTCACAAAAAAATTAAAAATAAATAAACTAATGCCTCCAAATGCTGTTTGACTGGATTAGAGTTGTGTTGTTCCTTCACAGCACATCTTTTAAAGCCAGGAGTTGACAATTTTTTGATACACTGTAATAAATAAAGTCATGATTGTAAAACATATTCTCTAAACATTTTTAGCCTGGTTGTACTTTACAGTAGTTTGCCCTAAACATTGAGATTGATTTACTAAAATAATAGCAGCTAGCGCCACCTAGCAAGCTCTGACCTAAGTTGCTTTAAAAATGAAGCAGATTTTGGGTTGTTTAGTTTAACTCAACTTTGTGGTTGCTCTGATTTAATAAATTCACCATTTAACACATTTTTTGGGTACTATACCAAGTATGCCGGATCCAATTGATAACCCAAACCTACATAGTTAAAACTATACTGAATTGGATGTGTCCAAATTTGACCCAGTGCTAGGTTTCATATTGGATTGTTTTTAATTCTGAAATGTCAGGTGTAACTGTAAAACTGATGAAAGATGGAGATGTGGTAAATGATGGAATAAAGTGGTGGCTTGTCATGGGTGCTAAAGATTCTGTGTAGAACTATAATAACACTAAGATGGTAGTTTTTACTTCTAAGTCTAAAAGAGGTAGGCTGAATCTAAACACAGCCTTTATACCTCCTGAGGTAAACAATTAGCATGTTAGCTGATTTTTATTTATTCTTTGTCAATTTTAACCCTCCTAAATATAAGTAGATGTGTGTTTCTTACTAAAAGCATGTTTAGTCAATATCGTATCGATGTAGGTGGTAATGTTTGACAAATAGGCTTAATTCTTTTATACTTTGAGTGAAATTTAGTTAGGTTTAGTTACCATCCAGCTGCTTTGATAGCATCCTTTTGATGTCTCACTGTTCTCGTTGGCTACAGACTTTGCTGCAGTCCATAAATAAGAAAGATGAGCTGTGGACAGCTGGATGGGGACTGTGTTACATAAGTTTGTTTAATTCCAGCTTCAGATGGAGCAGGTGGGATGGTGAAGATTTATTGCTCCAAGCTGGAGGTTGTTTATGCTCGCTACCTCCGTGTTTAGACAGTTTGTACCTGTGAAGGGTTGTGGTGATTATCTTAATGATAATTACTCGTGAAATTTAGTGACAAGCAGTGATGATTAGTGATAAACTACCTGGTTTGTGGCTCAGTTGTCTTTTTCTCTTTTTTTATTTCCCAAGATAAAAAAAAAAGTTTCAGCCATTTATGAAGGTTCTGTAAATTACCAGTTTTATGTTGTGCAAAAGAAAAAACTAAGTTTGGATAATTTGTAGACTTCTGGGGAAATAATTTCTATAGAAGTAAACAGGAAATCAATGATTTAAAAAAATATATTTTAGATAGCAGTAAAATTTTTATTGCTACAATCACAATATCCTTCCTATATGCTTCATTACATTAGTCGATTTAGCAAATATTTATATTTGGTTATTTTTATTAGTAATACTTAAAGGGATTCAGGATTAGTTGTTTCATTAGACTTTATTTGATAAACATTCATTTTAACTTTAAAATAAAAACTGTAAAGATACTGTAGGATGTTTAGTTTTTCTTATTTTAAAACTAAATTTATATTATATGGACTGAGCCATTTATTTGCACGCAAAGCATACTGGGTAAATTATGACATTGATAGGTCCTCGGTGCGAGGCTGCGAGCAAGCTATAGCCACCCTGAAGGTTAATCTTGGACAATATCTGATGATTGGCTGTTATAAATGAAACCAGAGAGGAGAAGGCAGAAATGACTCAGAATGCAACTGAAAATGTGGATGGAGGACCTTAGTTTAGCTTGTTAGTTTGTTGCATTTATGCTTGGCTATGCGTGCATTGTTGTTCTTGGCATAGCGATTTACACCAATACGTTGATTTTGAGAAAGAGATGGAAAAAATAATCAAATAATGCACTCATTTGACTCGCTATCACTGTAATTTTTCTTTAGGATCAATAAAGTATTTTTAATTGAGGTAGCCTAGACTGGCTAAATACTGTACCTTTCTTACTCTTTGCGATATGACTGATGTCATGGACGATAAGATACTAACTAATGATAACTTTTCTAACATGATTTTGAAAGACTTTCCTTTTAAGGTGATAGCCACGCATTTCGGTCTTGGCTTGCTCATAGTAGACGTTATATCATTAGTCCAACGCCATGCAGTTAAAAGCTTTGATTTGGAAATGTCTTCAGCTACAAAAGAGAAGTTTTTTTAGGTTTCTTGATTTGTCATGTACTGGATGACTGAGAATTTTTACCAACATACTGTATGCCACTAACAGTGATAAACCAAGGAGTTGGATAGTAATGATACTTTCCTGATTGGATCAATACTGTAGTGTGATGGTGGCCATATTTAAATTATAACGCAAAAAACCAAACAAGAAAATAGCAAAATAAAAAATCAACTGTGAGCAACACATTAAAATTGAGCATTAAGATTTGCAATGCTTAATTCTTTAAACTGAGGTCATTCAAATAGCCATCTACAACAGCTAAGATCTATTTCCACAGAACACCACTTCAAGATGCTTGAACTATCCCTTTAACTTAGTTAAAGTTATTAGTTATTATTTTATTTGTGAAAGCAACAGGACCATTTTCTTTTCCCTAAGGGCTGATACTTTAAATGCACAAAATCCACCAAAATGTAACTTTTTTTTTTTCATTGTCCACGATAAGGATGCTACATTTTGTCCACAGCACTGGTGTACAAGTTGACAAAGTTTGTCAGAAAGAAAGTTGACTTTTAACATGCTGAGTCATGCTGGCAGGGACCCCTTCAGGTGTACAATCTCACTCCTGTTAAATCCAATTTCAACACGCTGGTCCACTTCATCAAAACCATATATCACAGTCTGAGAGGCACAGGTGTGTGATGTAATGATACAACGCTGTAGAATAAGTCGGGCGTCACTTTCTTAATTGGCTGAAGATTTTCTTTTCTTTCTTTGCTACATCACAACACATTACCAGCTCCCTTCTTAATGACTTGGAAGGTGTAGGCAGGATTTAATTGGAGACAGATTTCTGGCAGCTTTTCCTACTCTTTGTGAGTGTATCGTGTCTCCCTGCAGACTTCAGGTAATTGTGTATGTGTGGAAAATTGGTGAGCGACATTAGAGAGGTAAACAGGCTTTTTGTGCATTCATTTAGCCTCATTTTAACAGCAACTGATTTTGCAAAGTTGCCTCATTTTTTATTTATTTTTGCTGTGTATTAAAATGTGTTATAAAGGCACGCTGACAGCGTGTCGGAAAAAAGAAGAGAAAGACAAGTAATTGTGAAGTTTTTCAAGCCGCACTGGCGTAGTGCATTTTATCAGGGAGCACACTTTTTGCTGTTTATCCTAAAGAAATAGGCCTTTAGTTCTTTTCAAAGGGTTGTGTGTTTGAGTAATGAGCTGAAAATGTCAGCGAAGGCACACACAGGGACAGCACAGGCACACTGTATTGCCACGGGCATGCCTGTGTTGAGAAGCTCATCAAAGTTTT
Organism: Anablepsoides cearensis; assembly: GCA_032275365.1. NCBI lineage: Eukaryota > Metazoa > Chordata > Actinopteri > Cyprinodontiformes > Rivulidae > Anablepsoides > Anablepsoides cearensis. Next base: position 15,872,281 of record JAUBOC010000078.1, on the reverse strand, counting down.
ATCTAATTTTAGGGAACACACGATCCACTTATGCATTTACACACTCACAACTGCTGCACATGGGGGAAACTCGGATGCAAAATGAATACACAAGGATGGAGGAGGAAAATCTACATGGCAAATTATGTTTGACTTCCAGAGTTCTGTGTTAGTATTTATTGATTCTCCCTCCCTCTGTGTGTCTGGATTTTTGTTTCATCTCACACAAAACTTACAAGGCATTCAGTGTTTTTTTCTTTTTTTTATGTAAGCTTCTGAAGAAGTTGATTTGAGTTCTGTCTGCTGGGAAGGGCTGATAACTTTACTGTGGTGAAACAAAAACACCTGCAGGGTCTTTTTTTTAATTGTATGACAATTTGAAGCAAAAAAACGATTACATAATATTGATAATATTGTAGGAGAAAAGGAGAATAACGCCCCAGACAATCACCATTTTGAAACCTAAAAATGCATGCCACCCTGGAAACATTATAAAATGCGCAACAATCCAAACTTTAAAGTTGGAAAACCTGTCTCATTGTTTACTTTTCTTTTGTTTGCCCCCAAACAATCCCACAAACCATTGCACGCCACTTCCCGTAGGCGGTGTTAAATCTGCGAAATAGTGCATATGCTGAATGTTTATTTCAGTTGCACTGCTCCAATGATGTATTTCTACATGGTAGTCACTTCCTGTATAAATAAATGAGAAAATGACCAAAAAAAACACAATTGGATCCCCAGCAAATAGCTGCTCTTGTGTGACAAGTGGTCCCAGTCAGGCCACCCCTGTAAAAAAATTGTCTGACACCACCACTGATCATACAACAGACTGTGTGGGATCCATGTCAAACATTGAAAATATCAAATTTAGTTTGGTGGTTGGGATGGATTTTCCTCAGAAGAAACGGCTCCAAATGCTCCAAAACTCCAGTCAGATGGCTTGGGATGTTAAGAGGCTGTATCAGTATCAGGTACTTTGAGTTCAAAAGCTGTAAATAAAAACTAGAAGGCAAAAAGTACATTTTAAAATGTTTGACCTGGGGTTACTTTAAAAAGCCAACAATCAGAGCAAAAAGCTTAAAGTTGACAAGGAACAGCTCAGGATGTTAGAAAAACTTAAAAACTTATATGTACTTAGAAATCACAGCAACTGTTAGTGGAAATAGTTCAGAGAGATGATCTAGTACCTTTGATGTTAGAGGTTGTGCATTCAAATCACTCCTGGAGATAAAATGTTTCTATCTATTTAGGTTTTTAAACTGACAAACCAAAAGATGAGACTGAAATGAGTTCAGAAATCATTACTGGCATCAGAACAAACAGGTTGAGAAGATAAAGAGTTGGTTCAAATAACAGAGAGCAAGAGTTCAAAACCTGCTTGGAACTAAACCTCTTTTAGTCATATGTGAATCTTAAGCTGAGTAATTAAAAATAAAAGTCAAAAGCTTCTTCATCAACATAGCCTTGTTAAAAAAACAGACCCTTGTTTTACACTTTGTACAGAGGGTCTGGACCCTTGGCTATGGAGAAGCAATTGCTTGCTGAAGTCACGGACTCTGTTGAAGTTCAAAACTATTGGATCTGATTTTACCCAATTGCTAACTTTTGACCGTGACATATGCAGTGCACCAGCTCGACCGCGAAGGAAGCTATGCTAATCGTGTGCGCTGTAAACAACTATACCCTACTGGGAAGAGAGAAGTACCGAGCCAAACGAGATTGCTGTAAATGACTGCTGTAGGCATTGTGAGACTAGTTAAATTTAATTTGGAAGCCGTCAACACAGAATGGCTTCATTTACTTCTTCCATTGCCATTGCAACAACAAGCAGACTAAAACATTGCAACAACAAGTAGACTAAAACAGCGCAGAAAATCAGCGTCATCGTTCACAACTCCTCCTTCTGTTTACTAATTGGCCCGGTTGAAATTCTACCCGGGAAATCCATGTCAATGGGAGAAAACTCAGATGGAGCAGTGAAGGGATATTAGAATCGAGCGGAATTGCGTAGGAAGGCAATGACCTGGCTAACATGAACAGGACTCTTGTATACTAAGGATGGACAGTGTTAGAGCAGTATGATGCTGCTATAGGAAATGTTTTGTCTGGACTTAAGACAAATGCAGAGCTGTTTTCTTCAGAAGTTAGAGAAATAAAGAAACACTTAAAGCTTGTAGATCAGCTCTAATGGATTGGATTGCCTTCATTACAGTTAAACTCTGCTGACCACAGCTGGGGTTGTTTTTATTAGGATACTGAAACATGTCTTACAATATTTTACTAAAATACTGTTCTGTTGTTACAGGTAGTAGGCTGAAATTCAATGTGGTAGTAGTTGAGCTTCATCCCCAATACATACTCTGCTCTCAGTAGTTTAACCTAAAACCTTGGTATTACTATTAGTGTCAACTCTTTCTGTTTGAAACATGCTTTATAAACAAACAGAGATACTTCAGTGAAACCATCACAAGGTTATGATCGGGTGCTCATCTACAACTAATTCATTTTTGAAGTCAGTTCATGACGGCCACCAGAGTTGATTGGCTAACACAAAAAACGTCTGTAACTCAGTCTTTAAAGTATTGAGCTCAATTTGATGTATCAGTTCAGCCAACTTCAACGCAAACTTCAATTGCTAACACATCTTGAGACCTCGTTGCCCTGTCAATATATTGGATGTTTCAACTGTTATTTTTATTGTTACGCGCTTTTCTAATCTCACTAATGTTCTGCTTTCAGTAAAATCAATGTGCCGGTTCAAAAGATAAAAGACACTTAGCCTAAAAAGATGAAGCTATCTCATTATGTTTTGTAATAACCTGTTATATTTCAAGCAAAACGACAGTTGTATTGTTTTGTTGTAGGAATTATTTTAGCTATAGTAAACAATTTGATTAACTAAAAAGGGAAAGCAAATCATTTTAATATGCAGCACATACTACAAGATAAAGATAAAAAGAATTGCTTGCACATTACTCTTCATCTTACATGTCGAAGTTTTAAATGAAAAATCTCTGTTTGCTTTGTTAGCACTCAGTTTATGTGATGGGATTATTTTCAGGTTCTAAAATCTGTTAAAAATAAAGTTAAAGCTATAAACATTTATATGTTTGCTACGGTCATTTTGCAGTGTCAGCAATTTTTAAATGAGTTGACTCCGAAAGTTATTTAGTTGGAGGTGTCCATTTAACGAGTTTTGTTAGAATTTGTTAAGCGGTTTGTTAACACAAACACAGGATATTAAGTGACTGTTTGCATTTCATGATGATTGGTGCCAAACATTAGAAGTGCACAATGAAATTCAACCAATTTATTGATTTGTATCTGCATTTAAGGTAGCATATGATTATCCGCTAAATGTTATTATGACTGAATTTTTAAAAAAAGATAAAAAAAAAGAACTGTGACAGGTAACAACACAAAGTGACATTCAGGTTAAAGTGCAAACCTTAAGACCCGGTCTTATAATGGAACACCCTCAGGGATTGAAATTAGCTCATCAATACCATGTTAGATCCAACATGCAACCTATTAGACTGGATCTTTGGGTCATTAACTGGGTTCACATGAGTTCCCAGACACTGAGCGCATGGCGTGTGAGGAGCGGGTAGAACTAACAAATGAGGTCGCTCATCCATGAAACATAAAATGGAGCTTCTAGGTAATTAAGATTCAATTCCCTGCTTCGAGGGTGGGCAGGAGGTGATGTTAACTTCACACTGAGAGAGAGACAGAGGGCGGAAAAGAGAGCTTCCATCTTCTGCCGTATTCGCCTCGCGTCGGAATAAATACAGACTCATGGCGTTGGCAAGTTTTCTCTGTCCTCTGTGTTTTGAAAACGTGTGACCCTGGGTTCAGGGTTGATGTTGGTGTGTGTGGACCTCCAGGTGAACTTGCAGCTCAGAATGCGTGTTAGGGATGGGTAATTTACAATAAAGGATATTTATGACATTATAGTAAAGAAGGACACTTTGTTTCTGTGATTAAACCTTTCAGATAGCAGCATTTATCAGTGCAAACACGGGCTATTTTTCTTTTTTACTGATTTTTCTACGAACTACTGTATAAAGAGCCCTGCAACAGCAAAGATGTAGTTCAATAGTTCAATCCAAGCCCTAAAGTAATTTATTATCCCCATAAATCCTTTGTACAACATAATTGATTGATACATTCCACAGTTCATTGTATTTCATTTTTGTTAAACCCTAAAAATATAAGTGATCTCATGTGTTAGCATTTGGAATATGTTTCTAGGGACCAGGAACTTGGGTCCTCAGTTCCCCAATTTTAACATCAGCTGCAACAAACAAATACAACTGAGTTGACTCCAAAAGTTTGTCAGTTCCTTAGAGTTTCATTACAATCTATCAAGTGGTTCTTGGGATGTTTTGGGATATATTAGGTGGCTGTGGCGGAGTGGTCGTCCTGTAACTGCAGCGTTGCCGGTTCAATCTCTCGTTCCAGCCATTTCAGTCATTGTGTCCATGGGCAAGACACTTTACTCACCTTGCCTAGGTGGTGCTGGTGCATTGCCAGCCCATTCTCACTCCCAATTCGTCACGTACTGACGCTTTTCCAAGGTTCCCTCTGCGTCCGGTTTTGACGCGTTGGGTACCCCCTTCGCATCAGTTCTTGACGAGTTGGGGCGGAATCCGTTGTCATAATTTCAGAAAGTGTATAAAATCCACAATTCGAACCATCCCAAAGCCTAAAATTACCTTTATTCGCTTTAGACATTCTGTCCCTGACCCTGGTACCTAAAATTAACCATCAACCCTGATCCCTAATATTAACCATTTTTCGAAATTGTAGGAAATTCACGTCAACTACGTGTCCCAAAGCCTAAAATTACCTAATATTTGCCCTAGACATCCAATCCCTGAGCCCACTATCTAAGATTAACCATGAACCCTGATCCCTAATATTAACCACGGACCCCAAACTCAAAGACCCCTATATTTTGCGTCCCAACGCATCATTTATTGATGCCGAGGGAACCCGGAAATGCCTGGTGCGTCAATAAATGATGCGAAGGGGTTACCCGACGCATCAAAATAAGACGCAGAGGGAACCTTGGAAAAGCGTCAATATGTGATGAGTTGGGAGTGAGAATAAGTTAGCATGGCAGCCCCACCTCTGTGCAACTGTGGCTACTTTGTGGCTTACCACCGTCGGTGTGAATGACAGTAATGTGAAGTTTTTTGGGGTCCGAGAGGGCTTGATAAAGTTCAGACCATTTACCATATTTTGCCAACAAACAGAGTTGATGCCAACATTTTAGGCAAAAATGCCACACATACTGTAGTGCTCAGAGTGTGCGTTGTTGATTGGTCTCAGCTATTATATCAAATCTTGGCTAAAAAATAAAACTGGTTGAACTATAATCAGTTTTGCTGAAGTTGATTGGCTGTGGTGGCCATCTTGAATCTGATTGACTCCAGAACTTAAAAAGTTTTACATTTCTATCCAGTGGCTACAGTTTAAAGAAAATGTGCGCAGTGGTTCATCTGATATTTTGCTAACACAACAGACAGATTAACAGACATGAACAAAAGCATGATCGTTCTTCTGCCTTCAGTTGCAGATGATAAACAGCAGTAATACAAACATGGATTTAGACAGGCAACTTATTCTTGGTTAAACTATATGTAACTGAATCCATCCACCATTTGCTCCTGCAACCTTACAAATTAACTACTGATTACTCCAGCAATGCCCAGTTGAGCCTTTTATTTACCTTTTAAATAGACATAACAAACTGAATGTGCTCCCTATCTGCACACCTTCATTACCTGATTGTACTCTGCTGTGTTTTTGCTCCTAATAAGTAAACAAGTCTTTGTTTTTACCTTTAACTGTAACATTTCCTTCTTGTATGTTTAATAGAACATTGTGTTTTATTAAAAGTAGGTCCTTTTGTAGCCAAAACACTTCAGTATATTTTAGTTAATTTTTTTTTGTTTTTTTGGAGAGGGGGGGGGGGGGACTGAATTGTGTACAGATGCTAACACACAGCCTATGGCACAAACACATTAGCAACACTGTAAGTATCCCCCTTAGCAAGGGAGCTGGAATACTCTGTGCTCTTTGTGTTCGTTTTCTGTTTTCCATTATTTTGGCCCTGATTTTACAAATAATGATGTTGTTTCTTTTGGTTGTTCTCCTCTGCGGGTGTCGCCACAGCAAGAGCACTAGTAAAAAGATTGTTTTACTCTGGAAGCCCTTCCTGACGCAACATGGGCTCGAACCTGCAGCTTCAGGATTATGAGGTCACATCACTGACCACTGATCTACTGTGGCCCCCAAGCTAACAAATAATTGGACATACACCTATTTTTTTATTATTATTAAAAAATACAAAACGGTACAAGAAACGACACATGGCTTACCTTTAAAATTTTCAAAATTCTGCATTTTTCTGTGTCTTTTGTAAAAAAGGCAACCTGTCCAGCTTTATCTTTGACTTTAAGGTCTTGTTAAAACCCACAATTTCCACTTCCATCTGTCTTAAGAAGCTTTTTTTTTTCTTTGATAACTAGCAGAGCAGCATCAAAGTCATTAGCGCTGTTGTAGACTTTGGCTGTGTCTTTGTTTGCACTTCAGACCAGCTGTGTGCTACGCAGTCCTTCTCATTAGAACACTAATTAGAAAAGAGCCCATATTGACCATGAGAGGACACGTTTAGAGAAGCATTGAAATAAGGTCTTCATTGTGAGGAGTTGTCTGCTGCTTCACATTCTCGCCCACGGTGTTAATTAGATGTACCTGCAACACCAGTGTCAAATATTAACGTCAAACATAAATAATGTGATCATTAGACAAGTTAGTTAGGCCATGCATCAATGGGCTAAAACATGTAGACAAGGTATGCCTGACTCACATCAGAACACGTCTTTCTGTATCAGGATGCATGTATGCTACAGAGTTCTGTCATTTCTGAAACAGAGCATTTCTGCTCACTGAAAACACACTGTAAATTATTCAGATGTCAACAATTATTTCAATGACAAATGTCAGTTTACTGCATGTCTTTTCTTCAGTGGCAGAAGGGCAAGTTTATAAACAGGTAAAACCAAGAGAACTAACTGCAAACCTAATATTTGTGTTTAACCATAACTATAATTTACCTGCCAAAAAGGAACCGTGTTTTGCATCTAAATCAAGTCAAACCAATAAAGGAAGTCGATTAAATACTTAATCAAACTGTCATTTGATAGTGAGGGAATAAAATTTGTTTCAACAGTGCCTTTTCCAGAGAAAAGTCACATAATACTTGATAATAAATAACAAAATTAAATAGGAAAAACATATTAAATGGTAACATAAAAGACTAGAAAATACATAACAATTAAGAAGAATAGTGAAAAATCCTAAATAAAAGCTTGACTTAATAAAAAAGAAAATGTGAATTTTCTGTTTCAGTTCTATTGAATAATCAGTTTGTGTGAACAATTGACTGAGCTGTGTGGGTGCATATTGAGCAGCCATTTTTTTCAAAATCAAGCACTTTTCTTGTGCATAGCTTGTAACAATGTATTAATGGCTGCGCCCATTATTTTATTGTCAAGCTCCACCCAACTCTGCTTCTTTTTGTAGCACCCACATAGCAAAACTGGTGTGGCGCAGTTCTGGCCCACATGAGCACTAATGCATGGCCCAAATACTGCATAGAATAACAGCCCTTTGGTGGTCCAGATGCAAAGTGGTCCATGGCCAGCACCCACATATACAAAACAATGACAGGGTCACTTGTGGTACTGATAGATTTGGACCATATATTAAACCACAGTTGAGCCAGTTGGGGCACGCCATCTTAAAAACATCCATCATTACCAGACCTGGCCCACATCTGGTTTACTATGTGGACACCTTGACAGCCACCTCCACATTTCTAATTTAATCTGCTGGGATACACTTTGAAAATAAAGATCTTTTTTTTTTTCAATAGCTGATATTATTTATAATCAACATGGTTTATACAGTAAATCTTGATGTTTGCCTCAAATGTTTTCAGTAAGAAGATAGCTTCAGGTGAAACAAAGGAGCTCTATTTGTCTTGACGTGTGGAGGAGATGCCAACAATAACTTTGTGACTAATTCAAGGGAAAGATTGTCACAATTTTTTTTTTCCTAAACTCATTTATCAGGGCTGCACGTCTCTGTGAGCAAGTTGAGAAAAACATTTTCTAAGGACAAAAACAATATATCTTATGCAGACAATGTATAATGGCTCCAATAAAACAAGTAAACCAAAAGCTGCTGTTTTTAGTGTATGTGGATATTGTTTGCTTTAAATTACCCAAAGTGTTTTTTATTTCCAACTCTGAAATTTCCATCCTTAAAATAATAAACTGTTACTAAGCTAAAACTCCCTTTATTCAGAGTAACAAGGACAGTGCTTAATAAAGCAATTGTCCTAAATATAACTTCTATATTTACTGCTAAAAAGAGAATGAGATTTCAAGGAACCCAGAATCAAAGACAACTGCAGAGCTATAAAAAAATGCCCACCTGCAGAGAAAACCTTGGTGGGTCTTTAGAGTTTCATTGTTCAAACTGTTGAAAGTGTTCCCATTAGCTTGGTAATCAATAAAGATCTTTGCAGCTACTCTGACATGTGAGAATATGTGCAGGTTTGTTACTGAATCACACGGTTTCCTTTGCTGGTGCTCCTCCTGCTGTTTTGTTACTGTCAAATCAGGCAGAACTGTTTCCTCATTACCGCTGGCAGCAACTTATCACGGTTGATGTTTGTCTGTTTTCCTCTCTGTGCTCTTCACCTTCTCCGTCCCATTTATATTTCTCCTCCTGTAATTCAGTAATGGATTACAGTTTGTCTAATTGTCCCTTTTTCTCCCCCTTGTATTATGTTAATGAAAAAACATCCCCGCGAGCTAAAAGGAATCTGTTTGATACTCGGTACCACCCACAAATAGTGTTGGCATGAATTCCACTCGGTGCTATCAGGACTCCACTGTTTTGAATGCGTGCCCAGCTTTGCCTTTATTGCTGTCATAAAGCATGTTGTGTCAGGCTGTTGATGTAGCGCATACACGTTCTGGATTTCTTAGGACAACAACAGAAGAAGGATTTTTTTATTATTATTATTCATTTCCAAAGATTTCAACTAGTCTGAAGATTTGGCAACTCTTCCATTCTCAGATAATCTTCCCCCCTTTTTTTCACAAAGAAGATATATTTGGCACATGCAGTCTTTTCTGCCTTTTAATGAATTCCTTTGTGTCTTTTTTCTTGTTATATTTCCATTTTTTAATGCTTTACTAACTGTGGCTGTGTTGTATGCATTTTTATGAACAACGTGTGGCAAAAGCTTTTAGTTTTGAATCAAGATCTACCAAGTTATTATGCCCAAGTCTACAGCTTGAGAAACATTTAAAATCTGTTTTTGTTTGCAACAGCAATTGTTGTTCCATTTTTATGTTATTTAAAATGTAGGGCTTTTGGGCATATTAAATATGTTAACTTGCAAATTATTAACATTCACTTTAATAACCTCGCGTAGCACCACCCCTCTTAATTTAGTCACAATTTGCAATTTAGGAAAGAGAAGAAAACCTTACCATATCAGTCTCAAAATGAATCAGTACCCAAAATGAATCACAAGTTCTTGTCTTAGACCAGTCAACTTTATCAAGACACAAACAGATGTTAATTAAAGTTGATATATTCACCACATATCATTTATTTACAGATTAAAATGTATGTACAACTATGGCAGATATGACATGATGGCATAATGTTTCTAACAGAGCAAACTTGAATTAATGGTAAGATTTGACATAAATTACCACTGGAAAATGATGACAACCGATACTGGAAAACTTTAAATGCAGCAATAGTTAGCACAGAGCATAAAACATCAAACAAATAAACAAACAAACAAACAAACAAACAAACAAACAAACACTAAAAGGAGTTTGAGGCCAAAAGGATATTTAGAAGGTTTTCTAAGGGAGTAAAATTTGTTTTGTAGATTATTATTGTTTAAAAATTTTATTTTGGGAAGAAAAAGGCGCAGATCCTATAAGATTTTTTTCTTCTTTCTGCTGCCTTTCATTTTATTTGTGATTTGTATTTTTATTATATACAAATTTCATCAGATCGTGATCTCCAGCTCTCACTGGAGCGGTTCTCAGCCGAGTGTGAAGCGGCCGAGATGAGGATCAGTGCCTCCAAATCCGAGGCCATGGTCTTGAGCCGGAAACCGGTAAGATGTCTTCTCCGGGTCGGGGAGGAGGTCCTGCCCCAAGTGGAGGAGTTCAAGTATCTCGGGGTCTTGTTCATGAATGAGGGAAGAATGGAGCGGGAGATTGACAGGCGGATTGGTGCTGCGTCTGCAGTGATGCGGGCGCTGTACCGGTCTGT
>JAUBOC010000078.1:15829469-15840230 GCA_032275365.1 Anablepsoides cearensis | reverse complement strand
TTTAGTAAATCAGTCTCAAAACAAGATCAAATAGATTTTTTTTGGCTGGATATAAGATTTTAAAACTTGGTTAAAAAGACAGTTTTTGCAGTGAAGAAAACCTTTCTTTAGAGGTATTCCAGGTACTTCCCACTGATAAGAGGCCGTAGGAAAGACAGAGAACTTGTTGGAGGGATTATGTGTCCTCTCTGACCTGGGAATGCTTCGGGATTCCCCAGTATGAGCTGAAAAGTGTTGCTGGGAAAAAGGATTTCTGGGTTTCTCTCCTGGTCCTGTTGCCTCTGCAACCCGACTACATTAGTGGCATAAGATGGAGACAGAGATGTAGATTTCGGTGGACTTCCATGAGTGGCTAAGAGCTGCAGAAAAATCTAACTTCTCACTTACTATTGATGTTGGGCTTTTCGTTTATTTCTGCAAGGATTGTCATAGCAAGCCATCTGATCAAAAGATTTGGCAAATGTTTTACACCAGATCTTCTTCTTAACACAAGTGGTGGTGAAACCCACAGCCTCAAGATTACAAAACTGCAGCACTGACCCATTGCTGTAGTTTGAGTATTCGGTTTTATTTTCTGGGTTATTTTATTTTTTGTCTTATTTTCAATTGAGTTACTGTTTCAAAGATAAATCTAATTCACTGAGCGCTGATCAGACACGCCACAAAAACTATTTTAAGTAGTTTTATTTATTTTTTAAATACAGAAGATCTAAAGAGTCTACCAAATGTAGAACCCTCTGTGCTAACTATTATGTGCACAGTCGTGTCAGCAATGTATGATGGATGGGCCCTTTAATGTGGTACAGACACTTTGAAGTGATGGAGATAGCAGCTTTCTCGACAGCTCTGGACCCCTCTGTTTTCTGCTTCAAGTCCCCCAGCCGGCAGCATGGCAGAAGAGAAAAGAAAAAGGTGGGGGGGGAGTGCTGCTGCATTCGCCTGAAGACATCCCAACACCAACAGCATTGTTATGTTCGCAATTGAATTAAAAGTGCACAGAAAGAAGGATGATTATTGAAGTTGCTGTAGCGAGAAATCATGTGGGATTTAATGAGAGGCTCTTCACTGAAATGTGACTGACAGACGGGTACTCCACAGGAAAAAATGAAGAAAAAAAAAGCACAAAAAATGTTCCTGATGGTTACTGAGACACATGACAGGAATACAAAAAGCATTCATTGTAAATCCAGCTTTGACAGTCATTTTGACAATGGTTGGAACTGATTTATATTCATGATAAAAAAAAACAAGTACAACTCATTTCTGTCGGAAAGTTTTCAGTATTAAGGATTTGTTTTTGTTTTTTTCTTTTCTTTTTTACCAGTTCTAAAAACTCGTTAAATAGCACCTTTAATGTTTGTAATTACTCACTACTTCTTACTTGGAATTCGAGTAAAGGAATTTGAACTCTTGGTTGATTGAATGGTGTAAAATGACTGTTATACAAACTCATAGTTTTAACCAGTTTAGCGATTTGGGTCTTTGGGCTTTTTGATTCCCAACACTCACTTTTCAATCGTGTGCATCCTTGCAGAACGAACAGACAATGAGCAGGCCTCAGACAGCAAGTCACTTAGCTGCCGTCTTTGCTCGAGGATGGCATGAATCACTTACTCAGCCCAGATATTAAGATTTCAGGGCTGCATTGACATCCATTAGGGAAAATAACACCCCTGGCTCTTTATCTAATAGAATTTGAGTGAACCAAATTGACCATAAATTTTGAACATAGTCATAAATGTCAAGAAAAGGGAGGAAAACAGACAGACAAATTCCTTCAGCATGATGGCAGTGCAAATCATTGCTAAGGGAATGGTGTATGAAAAGTGAGGAGTCGGAGTGGCGATTATGAAGGAAATGTGGGCAGCTTATTGGGTAAATGAAGAATAAAGGTGAAAAAAGGCATTAGTTATCCCATTTTCTAGGTTACACCTACCCTTTAGGCATTATCCCAAAGTCACAAAACTACAGGAGCAGGTGATCAAAGAACAGAAACCTGAACAGGGTAAGAAAGGGTAAGGGTAAGAAACAGAACGGACACATGGGGAAAATGGTGAAGCAACATTGAAATTTAGAAAAGGGTGTCCACAGATTTTGGGCAAGACTGCAGTACCAAATGGGTAGGTGTGATTAACTAACTTTGTGGTGTTATGATGACCTGACAAGACTTGGTGTGCATGAGAATTAGAAGGCACAAGAAACTGAAAATAAATCAGGTAATAGAATGAGGAAAAACAACAAAAATAAACTCCAAGATTTCTGGAAAGAAAATTCAACGTACATTATGGTAACAACACACTTCTGTATTTCTTTCCCTTTTATCACTCTTAATAATACAAGCACACAGAAACACAAAACAAAAATCTAAACCATCCATCCATCCATTTTCTGTACACGCTTATTCCTTTCAGGTTCGCGTGGGTCCCTGGTGCCCATATCCAGCTGTCATCGTGCGAGGGGCGGGGTACACCCTGGACAGGTTGCAAGTCCATCACAGGGACGCATAGAGACAAACAGGACAAACAACCATTCACACCTAGGGACAATTTAGAGTTATCAAATAATCTGACAGTCATGTTTTTGGTGTGTGGGAGGAAGCCGGAGTACCCGGAGAGAACCCACGCATGAACGGAGAGAACATGCAAACTCTACCCAGAAAGGTCCCCGGTCCCCCCCAAATTTGAACCGGCGACATTCTTGCTGAGAGGCATCAGCTCTACCAACCGAGCCACAAAAAAAATCTGTTCAAACAAGAAATAACAATATTTCCTTTGTTTACAGTGTTTCATGTGAGAGATATGGCACATTTAAAAGACCCTTCACTTCCTGTTTTGAAAGAGTTCACCTGAGCATATATGGAAGTTTATAGAAGCCTAGATGTGCACACTGCACTCTGGAGATATTTGACATTAAACTCTCTAGAACAGTGGTTCTCAATTCCAGTCCTCAAGGACCACTATCCTGCTTGTTTTAGATGTTTCCCTGCTTTGGCACACCTGATTTGAATAAATGACTGATTGACATGGTTCTGTAGAACTCAAAAACCTGCTAAAGAACAGAGAATCAACTAAAACATAGCTCATTTATCTGTGTTTTATGTTTTTTTCCAAAGCTAGAATATGCAAAGGGAAATTTGTCACCCAAATGGAAGAAGCTACAGTGCTATGTAATGAAGCATGCCAAGAACAATACGATCCAAAACAATGACAAAAGAGCCTAAAGATGACCAAAACATTACAAACCAGAAATTACAGAAAGAAAATCTATATGGTCACGTCAGTTTACAGTAGCCTTGTGCTATTAGAAGTATTGTCAACAACACTAAACTGGAATACTAAATGGATGGTCACGATGACAATCAAAAACTGTAACTAATTCTACATGAACACAAGTCTCATAGCAAACTACTCCGGTGTACAGTATGCCTTTTATAAATGGGAAAATGTGTTTTAGTCAAATGCAGATGTTTTTTAATTTTATAACATTGTCTGGACCAACTGTGGCCAGTCATCCTCTAACTGGTGGGTTGTTGGTTTGAATACCCACTTTGTCTCAGTTGTTGTGTACTTAGGTAAGACACTTCACCCATCTTGCCTGTTGGTGGTGGTAAGGTGGCTCTGGTGCATGGCAGCCTTGCCTCTGTCTGTTTATACAATTTACACTAGCTTATCACCATCAGTGTGTGAATGAATGTGTAAATGACAGCAATGTTAAGTGCTTTTGAGTATATAGTGCTTGATAAAGCACTATATAAGCTCAGGTCATTTACCATTGTCCATTGATGTTTCATTAGGTCTTATACCTTCTATATGGTTATGGAGACAAAAATTTAAATGCTAGGTTTATGTTGAACTTTGTGCTTGTGCTCTCTGTTACCTCACAAATTACTAGAAATTGCGAACGTTGAAATGGATTGCGGTGATATTGCACTAAAAGCAATGACCTAATGCGCGAAAAGTAAAGTTTGTGAAGTTAAAGATTTTCCTTTAGCCACGAAAACTATTTTGAGAAAGATATCAGGAAGTAGACGGGAAAACACACAAAACGGAGCAAGCTGAGACAGACAACTTGAGACAGAAAGAGACAACCTCATCTTGCTTGTCCAGAAGAGAACAATCACAGTGAGGGGGAAGAGGCAGACGTGCACAAAGAAAAGGGATGGAAAGAACCTGACCGTTGTGTCATCTGGGATCACTGAGCTCTGTAATAGGCTTGAGTCTTGTCAGTTGAGCTCAATGCAGGTCGACTTGGCTGTGGATTTCTTTGCGGACTTCCTGCCAAAAACAGCACACGGGTATTATGATTCTCCAACAGTCCCAGTACTATCCTGGAAGGGTTCACTTAGCTGGCTTTTGAAGGAAAAAAATGAAGAAGGTTCCCAAACATTTCATAATTTACACATTGCTCCATAATGAAACTTAAAATGTTTGAACACCTAAACGTTGTTTTAAATCACCACAGGACACAAACTGTTTCATTTCTGCATGTGTTGTGAGTCCACTAGTGCAAAGACTATTTTTTCTCCAATTTTAGTAGATTATTGGCACATACATTATATAAAAGACTGGATTTTTAAGCAGTTTATTATTCAGTTGCTCTGTGAAAAAGAGCAGCCAGTGAGCAGCAGTGGATCAGTGGTTTCAACAGATGTCCTCTAACAAGAGTTGTAGGTTTGATTCCACCAGTATTCAGTCACATCAAAGTCTCCTATGGCGAAATGCTGAACCCCGTTGCCTCCAAAGTGTCCCACAGGTGTTGTGAATGTCATCTAAAGCACTGATCAGACTCTTTTATTCAGATTAGTAGACATGTAGTAGAGTAGGGTGATGACTTTGGCAATGTGGTGTGGTGACATGCTGTCCTTTTTTAACTATTATAAATAGGGGTGTCCAGATACAAGTACTCAAACTCATACAGAATGCCCAATACCAAGATCCAATACCAGTATTGATACTGAGATATTGTTATTGGTACTCCAATAAAGCTGTTACAGTTTACATTTTATGTGAAAAGTTTGTCAGTTCCATATAAACAAGCAGAAAGAAAATTGTATTTGTTATTTTTATGTATTTTAAAATGTTCAAATTAAAGAGAGCCCAATTATTATAAATGAAAGAAATGGTTTTTTAAAGTCATTGTGTAATGTTCAGGTTCTAACTCAGTAAGTACTCAGTATTGGCATGTACATATTTTGAGAAAAAACTGGTGTCAAATGTCAAATTTGTACATTACAAGTCTTCAGAAACGTGTCTTTTGATGCATCATTCGTCTTTGATATCAACTTAACAGTGAAGGACTGAAGCTTGCAGTTTTTTCCAGGTGGAACTGACCAAATAGTGAGCGAGTTAGTTGATGCCACCAGTTATGCTAAGCTGTGCTGTGAGAGATTGAGTGGCTAAAGGCTATCTGCCTACATCCCCCAGAATGGTTTGTGGTTCCAGATCAGAGTTCACTGAGGTGATCAACATCCTATCGGACATACTTTCTATTGATAATGATCACATGTCTGTCAGCATATGAATTGTTTTTGTTTTTGCCCAGCCCTTCTAATGAGTACTTTAAAAAGCAGAATAAATAAATTATGTTATATTATCTAATTTGCTTGTAATCTGTCTCCTTTCTCTCACTCCCCAACCATCCTGCCTCTGTTGAAAATTCTGCAGATGAATTTAAAGCCTTTCTGAAGCGCTTGCCCACCGACCGGTTTCTGAATGTGACCACGATCGCCAAGTTCTGGTCTGCCGATCTGTCCCTCCAAAAGCGCTACACCCAGCTGGAGTCCAGCACCGCACTGGTGTTAGGTAAAGCCCAGAAGATTGTCAGGAAATTGTTCACCCTGAGCAAACGCTGTCCCAAACAGCCCCGCATCAGTCTGCCCCGAGAAAGGTGAGCTACAGCCACGCTCAAGATTCAAAGATCCCTACTGCCCGCCATGATAGGTGGAAGATCATGTAACTGTCTGTGTCTGTTTGTGTGTTTTCTAACAAAATAGATCATTGAACCTTTGACAGATATTTTTTAAGTCAGTCTGATTCAAGATGGCCACTACAACTAATAAGACGTAGGAAACACAAAAATTGTTATAACCTAGTGGATATAACAGATAACTAGTTAATATTTGGTATGGTAGTAGCTGAAAATCATTCCCAGCATTTACTCCAAGAGCTAACAGGATCGTTGTTTAAAAGTTTGGTATGGTGGCAATATGAAAGGTGCTATGCATATTTCCAAAGAGTAATTTTATTTATTGAATTAATTTGTTCAATTAACAAATCCTGTACACGAGAACTTGAAAGCTAAAAAGCTGTTGGTGCACATGCTTAAAAAAATGAACCAACTGAGCGTTTGGTCTTTATTTATTTTTTCTTCTGTCAAGGAGGCTTAGAAAGTCCTTGCAGTTTAAAAACATGTCTCAGTTTGATTCTCTCCTACAAATTGTTCTTTGGTAGATGATTTGCTTTTTTCACAAACCAAACCACAAGGCTCTCAAAAAGAGATGTCATTGAACGAGGGCTTAATTGGGATGCTTCTTTCAAAACGTTTGTTGGATTGTTTCCATAGTTATTAGATGTTTGGAATTCTAGTTCTGTTCAATGACACTTCATTCTACGTAAGTGGTAAAAAAAAGGGTTTTTTAAATATATAAAAGAAAACATTTCCTGATTGCATTTATGAATATGTATGCATGCTTTCATGGTGACACTATAGTGTTGGGCTTTTAAACTGTCCTGCTATCACTTCCTAGTCAACAGTGTGTTCACTTCCTTATCTACAGGCCAGTTGGCTTCTGGATGGGCACGGCTCAGTCTCTGCTCTACTGCAACGAGCACGGAGTCCTGGGCTCATTCTCGGAGGAGGTGAAAAGCTGTAGCTGCCCTGCGGACCAGCCCGCCTGCCAAGGAGTGATCCCCTGTGTTGTAGGCACGTCGTCCACCTCCTGCTCCCTTTGTGCTGCGGACAACGCCACCCGCTGTGGAGCCTGTCACCACGGAAACCTACTCCACCTTGGTTCCTGTCGCCCAAGCGTTGCGCCGTCCCTGGACCATTATTTGAACTTTGACCTGGACATGCCAGATGCTGAGGTTCTCAGATCTCCTCAAATATGTCCTACACTGATTTTAAAACCACATAAGGCTGAGAGTGTCTGATTAATTGTAGTCATATCAATGCAGGCCACTTTGGGACTGTACACAATCTGTATGTAATGTACATAATCTTTAAAAAGACTAAAAACAAAAGTTGATTCTAGCCATGTCTCAACTGAAACACTAGGTAAAAATAATAGTTTTTGAGAATAACCTTGTAATAAGGCTTAGTTTTCAACAACTGATTTTTTATACCATTGTTTAACCTAGAGATTATAATGAAATTAGTATTTAAAATGTTGAAAATTCAAACTACATTTTTAATCAGAAACTGTAAGAGAACTAGCATGTTTTGAACAAGTATGCAGCATTTTGTAAGCCTTGGGTAATGATTGTGATTTAAGAGTTTTTTTGTTTGTTTCTCTCCCTACTAAGGTGAAGTACCTGCTCAAGCGACTCGACAGCAGAATAGAGGTCCACGCAATCTACATCAGTAACGACGTCCGCCTGGGAAGTTGGTTCAACCCTGCGTGGAGGAAAAGAATGCTACTGACACTCAAAAGCAACAAGAACAAATCCAACCTCATCCACATGCTGATGGGTATTTCTTTTCAGATATGCTTGACGAAGAATTCGACACTTGAACCCGTGCCTGTGATTTATGTTAACCCTTTCGGGGGAAGTCACTCAGAGAGCTGGTTCATGCCAGTGAATCAGCCCGACTTCTCTGACTGGGAGAGAACTAGACTGGACTCCATTGCCACTGCACAGTGTTACAACTGGACGCTGTCACTGGGCAACAAGTGGAAGTCCTTCTTTGAAACGGTGCACATCTACCTGCGGAGCCGCATACTCACAGATGATCCGACAGTGAATGAAACTCTCTTCTATGAACCTCTGGACCTGGAAGACCAAACTTCTAACCTGGGCTACATGAAGATAAACACACTTAAGGTTTTTGGATACAGCATGCACTTTGACCCTGAAGGCATCAAAGATCTGATTCTACAGCTGGACTATCCCTACACACAGGGTACACAGGATGCTGCCTTTCTGATGTTGCTGGAGATGAGGGACCGGGTTAACCGCCTATCTCCACCGGCACCACAGCCACTTGACCTGTTCACTTGTCTGCTGCGCCACCGCCTCAAGCTGTCTGCCGGAGAGGTGGCGCGGATCAAGGACTCTTTACAGATCTTCAACTCCAAGCTTCCTAATGCTTTCCCTGAACCCGATCTGGCCCAGCTGTGCAGCTAGCTAGCTTAGCACACTGGCCAGCTTCTGGAGTTGTTCTGCACACACGTAGAAGTTGTTGCTTCAGGGACAATACTGCTGAAATGGTCTCGTGAACCGTTTGAATTAACAAACCAGTGACTCTAAAAGGCTGGCTAAGTAGGCCTTTCTTTTTGGCATTTCTGACAGGTTTTCAGGTGATACTTGTACCCTTTTTAGAAGATGCGCTGTCCCTGTTGGAAGCCATCCTTTTGATCTCATTACCATGCTTTTGGCAAACTTTGTGAAAGACAAAAGTAAAAAAAAAATATCTTATTCTGACAAGTGTTTCTGATTAAACCTACAGCAGGTTGGTGTCTTGCAAATGATAAAGGAGATTTTGATCTGTTAGGAGGCACTTCTGAGTGATATTCTAACATTAGTCAAAGGATTTTCTCTTTTCTAACGATTTTCTTTGGGTACAGAAATATCTGGTTGGGGTGACTGAATGATAATAATACATGTATGGGAGATGGGTTCTGTTACACTCAAGAGTTTAACATTTGATTATTATGAACCATGATAAAGTCTTTGGGTATTTCTTTTTAATCCACATCTTCCATTTTATTTGGCATTTGAAAACCTGTATCTGTTGTCATAATTGGAAGGGAAAGCCCATTAGTCATGTTCTATTGGTGGCATGTTTATGTCAAAAGAAGTTAAAGCTATTGGCTGAGTGGTAAAATGTTAACAAATGTTGACTTCCTTTTCTTTTCTATCTAAAAGTGGTAGAAAAAAACCTGTTTAAGAAGAGGACAAAGGTCGGCGGACGTAGCGCTGTAAATAACGCTCCATCTAACCCCAGATTGTGGACTAGTGCGCATTGCTTTCTGGATAACTGAGTGAAAAGACCAAAAAAAAGTGTTTATAACAAAACAGACTCATGCCTTATATGGAAAGTCTATGTTACGATAAGAAGCACATTTAATTTCTGTGTTTGATTTCAAAGCAAAGGTTGTATCGCTTTTTATATTTCTACCAAGACGAAACAACAGACACAATCCCCAGATTATGTGGTAATGTAGCTTTTATATGTACAGTAAATGCCAGTCACATTTTTCTGCTTGTTTTGATTTAGTGTTGTGAAAAATTTGAGTCACCTCCCACAGTGCTCACCAGTACTTGCACTATGTAATTGTTCTGCAAAATCTACAATTATACAAATTCTCTTTAACTGATAGAACTTGTTTCATTTTTATAATTTGAAAAGTTTTGCAATAGTTTGCTTTAGACTCCAGTCAATAAAATGGTTTTATGTTTTCTTTTTTAATTTTCTTTTTTATATTTAGCATTTTTTTTTGTTTGTTTTCTCTATAGTTTAATGCAGGTCAAAATATTCCTGTGTTCCAGCAAATACAAGGTCACAAGGTTAATCCAAGGCAGTTCTCTGGAGAGTTTGCAGACTCACAAGAATGAGACTTGTTATGATGTAACATTTATTACACCAGTTTCTCTCTGGAAAAGTCAGTAAACCTTGTATGTCATTTTCAGCTGTTCTGTGCTCAGCTTGCTTAAGTAAAAACAAAGTGGTTTATCTTTTTGAGGAGACATTTCCTTATTTAAAAAAATGACTTCAAGCCATATCTTAATATCTACAATTCAATTCACTGCAACATATGGGGAATATAGGGTAATTACAGGGTACTTATGAGGTAACACATAATACATATTTGAGGTAATAAAGGTTTTGATATGTGGTATGTTCAGGTTATGCTAGCTGTCGTGAGTGCAAAAATGGAGCCTCTACAAAATGATCCTCAGTCTAAAGACAATTTTGTAAGCATCATTAGCTTCATTAAAAAAATCCAAAAAAAATTAATGTAAGGAGATATATCATGCCTTTAAATCTTTATTTTTCATATTTAAACCATTCAGTTAGGGTATACATAAAGTGGTACTGCAATGCTTTGGTCTGGATTCTTCCTAATTGTAACTTTACCAGCCTCCTCTTTCACCGCCATTCTGATAGAAACTAAAGCAGTTGGTTTCTATTGTGTTCCTTTAAATCCAAACACTTCACAACCCCCCCCCCCTCCCCCTCCAGCTAGAGGGGGGTAAGGTCAATGTAGTGGTGCAGAATCATATTTACAAATGAATTAAAAGATGTCAACAAGGAAAGACTCATCCATCCAGACCTTGGAGCCAGAGTCTGAGCCAGAGCAAGAGAAGAATGAAGACGACAAAATTATTGTTGGTAAGTCCAGACCTTATAATTGGTAGTTCTGTCGCAAACAATTTCACAAAACTAAACGGGTCAAAAAATATTACCCAAACACAGTGGTGGGCACCGCTAATAAAAAAAATTTGTCCTGCAAATTTTAAACCACTTATAATTAGGGGTCCAAGCCCGCGGAAGCAGGGTAACGCAGCTGCAAAGCAGCAGCGTTTCCATGTCTCCAGCGGA
>JAUBOC010000078.1:15676850-15689653 GCA_032275365.1 Anablepsoides cearensis | reverse complement strand
CCTCCGGGACTCCACCTTATCTGTATGGGAAAGAGATGGTACACGTGGACGCCGGGATGACATGGTGCTAGATTCTCTGGTCTGAGGAGTTAGATGGGGGTCTCAATGTAATGTATTTATATTTACCAAGACATGGTAAAAAATTGTAAATGGAGCACATGACATTCACCCATTTATTCACACATTCACACACTAGCCTCAGCTGCCCTGGCCTGGGCCCTGGGCCACACGGACAGAGGGGTTGTTTTGTTCATTTTCATATTTGGCTATCGCTGTACTAATTTTAGCTTTTTTTTTACTGATTTATTGGTTTTAGATTTTAGCTACTGTTTTGTTAACTTTAGTTTTAGCTATTGATTTCTGGATGTTAGCTTTTAGATTACTTTTTGTTTACTTCAGTGAAATATTTGTCCTTTAATTGATACATGTTTTCATCTGAGACTAGGATATTATTATTGTAGATAGTATGAGCCCTTAAACACACACACACACACACACACACACACACAAAGCACAAACTGAGAACAGGCCTCGAGGGTTTGAGATTCCCCTCTGAGCTGTATGTAATCCAAAATAATTATCTTCTCAAATGAAAGCCAGTATCTGACCAAGACTGCACTTTATAACAGAAGCAGGAAATACATCATTCCTCAAATACACATGGAGAAAAAATCAAAAAAGAGAGAAAGAGAGAAAGAGAGAGAGAAATGGGGTAGGGAATCTTTTTGAATAACGTCTCACCTGCAGACACTTCAGCTCTCACATAGCACTGTTCCTAAAGTTTAGTTCGGCAGACATTTATACAAAGGATTTCTTTTCACTTTAACTGCACTGACAAGAACAACTTTTCAACACTTACTTTTTTTAAATGACTTTGTCAGCCATTCTGGTATAAACTCATGCTAACCAGATCCTGCAGTTGCTGCAGGGTTAACACAAGTCACTGTCAGATCTGAGGGCAGAGAAACAAGGCCATCATTATGCTGAGTCAGCATCCACACTATTCATGCTTCCTATTTTGTATTAACTGTAAATTTTTCTGTACAGTTTGTTTGTTTGTTTGTTTGTTTGTTTGTTTGTTTGTTTGTTTGTTTGTTTGTTTTTTGCAATTTACACTAACTACAGCCACGTACTTTGGACTATTTTTGTCATTTGTAAGTTAAAATATTCTGCTCTTTGAGTAGACGATGCTGTGATAAATCCCCCCTCCAAAAAAAAAAGTTAAAATCTCATTTCAGTTCCCTTGTGGGCCGGGCTTAACAGTTTAAAGCTAGCATTTTGCTACTATTAGCTACCGTTTTGCTACTTTTACCTTGTAGCTAGCCTTTTGCTATGTTAAACTTTTAGATGGCATTTTGTTGTTTTTAACTTGCAGGAAGCCATTTGCTACTTGAGGTAAAATTTGTCTATTTTTAGCTAAACCTTTGCTGCTTTAAGCTAGCATTTTGCTACTATTAGCTACCCTTTTTCTTTAGCTTATAGTTAGTATTCTGCATCTTTTTTGCTTTAGCTTCTTCAGCACATTTCAGCTTTCACACCACATTTTCACAAAAAAACACCACTCAGCTAGTCACAATAATAACCTGGATTTGAACTGAAAAAAATAAATGTAAATATATGCAGAATTTAAAGATGTAGTTTAACTTAGGAAAGAACACTGCATGTGTTGGCCTAGATAATTTTGTAAATGTAGTGTTAAATCTCAAATGAGATCTAGGTTATTTTCAGCCTCCCTGCAGTGTGTGAGAAAGCAGGTTAAATGGGGTTAAGTGCTGTATGAAAGAGCCTCTAATGCCTGATATTGATTATAATAAACTTAAGCACTCCACTGGAATTGCTTGCTTGTTTAATGATTTAGTGGAAGGGAAAGGATTAAGCAGTGGTATTTCAGTTTACAGCACATATTTTGATTCTGTGAAAGGGATAACATCAATACTTCCCTCATTACTAAAATCACTGAGTGAAACTCATGTAAGGAATGTTAGTGGGAGAAAACCTGGCTTTTTATGTTTCTACAAGAACTTCTACAACTATAATGAGTTTATTGAGGAGGTTGTTTACATTCAGGGAAAAACTTGAAGTTACTAAATAAATTCAAGCTGTAATTCGGCAGCAAACTGCCTGCAGCATAAAGATCTACTGTAGACAGATGTTTTAAATGTTTACTGGTTTCTCTACCTCTGTAAGTTAGTCTTTGCAGGGTCAGAGTTTGAGTTTTTCAATCCACAAAATAAACAATAAAAATAGGGAATGAATTGGGTTGGGGTTTTCTTTCTAAAAGAAAGAAAAAAAACTGACAAGTATCATTATTTTCTGCTCCAGCTCCCACTCCAGTGTCCCATGTTAGGCAGCAGCAAGGAGCAGTTGTCTCATTAGAGTTCTTCTGTCATAAAGCTATAATGCAACAATATATCTGCAAAATTCACTTTTTTTAGGTTTCATAATTTCATGGTGGCTGCATTAGTGCAGTGAGTGGGTTGCGCTGAACGCTGGAGGACACACTTGTTGTGTTACAATACTTTGAAAGAAACGCTCGCGCATGAAACATGTTATGGTGTCTCTTTATCTCCACAACAATGTCTCACAACTGCTCTGTCTGACTCATTCTTACTTGTTTTATGTAGGTAATTGTGATACCGGAGCGTTCGAGTTAGTGATGAGTGGCCACAAGCGAGTGTCGGATTATAATTCAAACTCATCAGTGGTCATGACAAAAGGACTATTTTTACTGTATACGTAGGCTGAAATTATGGCTAAAACAATTTGCTGTGTTGTTTTTGTGGTGTAAAAAGACATGCAAAGAGCTTGTTTTTAAATGTCAAACAAAACACAGTTGAATAAATGCAACAATATGAAATCACATTGATTTGAAATAAAAATCAGTGAAGTTGTTTATGCTGTTTGACATAATGTGACTCGTGGATGTGCAATAAAACATTTTTCACTGGTATTAACCCAACTGTTTCAATTAAAGTAGCTAATCTTTAAAGAAATCTGGATATTTATGTATAAAATGTCTAATGTGGTGAGTTAGGTGAATAGTGAGGGAGATAACCAGGACATCTGTGAGCACTCTGCAGGAGCTGCAAGCTTCAACAAAGTGAGACGGGAGAGATCAAAGATTAGGTTTGTATGAATCTGTATGAGACATTTTTTTGCCCGTATTTCTCTGGTTTCTGTTCACAGTATGTAAGAATAAATACATAAAATAGCATGTAAACAAGACAATGCATTGTTTTTTTGTTTGTTTTTTTTTGCTATAAAAATAAGGTGTCACAATAAAAGAATGCTGACTCAACACAGGGAGCGCGGAGAAAAAAACCTAAAACTTTGTACAGACAAAACAAAAGCTGACACGGCAGCAAAACTTGCCGAATCGAGGAAAGTAATTCACAGTCATGCAGGAGACACGGAGAGCATTTATATGCTCATCGCTCCACCGATTTCTAAGCTGACAAGAGAGGTTATATGGGCAGAGGGAAATGAGGAGATAAGTAACAGCTGTGCTAAATGAAACAGGGCGCAGGTGAGAGGGGACTGAAGTGATAAAGTTGCCTCAAGGTCACGTTCGTTGTTGCACACACCTTTCATGGTTTACGACACAACAAATGTTTTTTTTTATTATTATTCCTGCCGGAGGTTCCACTCTGATATCCACCGTTTTGACTCGTATCTGAGCATCACACTTTTTGGCAGATTGACTCTTCGTATATTCAGGACCTAGTGTCAAAAAGGGGCGAGTGAAGCTTCTTTGCAGACAAAATAACCTCAGTTTTCGTCAAAAATGAGAGAGGATTTCTTTGGTTTGGATGGAGTATGCATGTTCCTTAAACTGATCACACAGGGCAACACCTTCAAGTAACCAAAAATACACAGACATTCCAAACCCTGCATTGATGTTTGCCTTGCTGTGGAACTCTGCTATCTCCAGAAATAGTGTCTTCAAAATAAAATCTGATGGGGAGATTTTCCTGATTTTGTATCAAGATGAACTCTTGACTCTTATTAGTGTAAGTACATTAAAGTGTACTGATTCTGCTCAAGGCAAAGTCACTGCACAACGAGCTAAATCTTCTCCAGTAAGTCTAACTGTAGCAGTTGAGTCAGCTTCAAACCTTTGTCGTCCTTGAACCTGATGTGATGAAATGTAATGATGTTTTTAAGTGTAACTATATGGAACATGAACAAACTGCTAAATGCTGAAGAAATTGTATGTGTTCTCAGAGATACTGTCAAAGACCTGTACACAGCAATATGATATTTTAAGGGGGTTTGTTTTGTTTTATACTTGCAAGTGGAAAAGATGTAACGTATAACAGGAAATGGAAATTAAACGAGGCCACGCAACTGCTGGGGAAACATGATCTAAAGCCGACTGAAGTTCAGCCTGTGGGAATGGTGAAGATTTACAGCCCACTTCAAGTAGTTATTTACAATATTGAGTTTGAAATGTACATTATACTTTAATGCATCATCAAGGATTAACTGCTGAAGCAGAAAGTGCTTCTAAAGTTTGGATCTCAGACAGCAGTCGATCTAAAACCAAGTCTGCCAAGGCCGAGACGGATCGATGGACAACAAGCTATGATTTCACAAGCTAAAATACATGTGTGGGTGTTAAAATAAAAGATCATCAAGACAAGAGCTTTGTCTGAATGCTAAGTGGCTTAGAAAATGGTATTAAAGGATTGCAAGGCTTTTACAGCCTATTGTTCTCAAAACTGAGCTGCAGACACTCCAGGTTTCAAAAGACAAGTTAAAGGAGGGTTGTTCTTTATTTCACAAAAAATATGTTTATGAACAGAGTTAACCTGTATTTTTCCTAATAAATAGGATCAAAACAGGTTAAGGGAGCGAAAAGGCTGTGATATGTAAAAGATGCTTGACCAGATTAAGTTTGCTCAAGCTGACATCTTTGCATAATTGGTAAAAACTGGAGCTGATTTCATGTAGTAGAATGTGTTGGCCTTAATTAGTCATGGAAAGGGTGCTTTGTATGTGTTAAACTATAGAATAAAGCACAGTTTGATCATGTGTGACTGGTGCCAATAAAGATACTTGCGTAAGTGCAGGTGTATACAAGTGGGAAAATGTGTATTGGATAATTGCATTGGTGCAAAACAGTAACAATTTTAACCAATGGGTACAAAATTGTCAACCACAGTAAACACAGTGGTCCAAATGATAGGATTTGATTGGCACCAACTATAAACTATTTGATACTTGGTCAGATAGAAACCTTCAGTTCAAAAGAAACAAAAAACGTTACTGTTACTGAAGTTTTACTGTTTCTTCATTGTGTTTGTTCATTTTTCCTAAACCTGGCAGGTGATTCAAGCTGTGATGTGTATAAACCTGTCGGGGAGGAGAGGGGAATTTAGGATAATAAAGTAAGCTCTTGAAATCTAGCACAATTTCCTGACCATAACTGTGATGTAAAAGTGCACTCACTGTAAAATCATGTTATTTGAACTTTTATACACACTGATGACTCAGATACTGCCACTTCAAATGTAGCCCCTATACCTGTAAAACTGACCGCTACAGTCGTTTTTGTGTTGGCTAGTGTCAGTTATCTTGAGTTAGATTGACTGCAAAAGTTGATCAGCTGTTGTTCATCCAGTGATTACTTCCTGAAAGTTATTTTAAAATTTGTTCAGCAGCTCACAAGATGTTTTGATAACAGACAAACAGCTGTTAACACTGCAAAGACAGAGTTAGTATAATCCTGGTCCTTATAGGCACCCAATTAGCAAAACTGGTCTGGCCAGTTCTCTATATCCTATCGAAGCCCATTTCCGCTACGAAAGAAAAAAATAAAGCCCAACAGGAAGTCACAATTTCGACTTTAAAAGTTGTAATTATGAGAATAAAAGTCATAATTTCGACTTTTAAAATTGTAGCTACTTACGAGAATAAAAGTCATAATTTTGACTTTTAAAATCGTAGCAACTTACGAGAATAAAAGTCATAATTTCGACTTTAAAAATCGTAGCTACTTACGAGAATAAAAGTCATAATTTTGACTTTTAAAGTCGTAATTACGAGAATAAAAGTC
Organism: Anablepsoides cearensis; assembly: GCA_032275365.1. Lineage (NCBI taxonomy): Eukaryota > Metazoa > Chordata > Actinopteri > Cyprinodontiformes > Rivulidae > Anablepsoides > Anablepsoides cearensis. The sequence continues at coordinate 15,683,595 of JAUBOC010000078.1, read as the reverse complement.
ATAATTTCGACTTTAAAAGTCGTAATTACGAGAATAAAAGTCTTAATTTCGACTTTTAAAATCGTAGCAACTTACGAGAATAAAAGTCATAATTTCGACTTTAAAAGTTGTAATTACGAGAATAAAAGTCATAATTTCGACTTTAAAAGTCGTAATTACGAGAATAAAAGTCATAATTTTGACTTTTAAAATCGTAGCTACTTAACAGAATAAAAGTCATAATTACGACTTTAAAAGTCAAAATTATGACTTCCTGTTGGGCTTTTATTTTTTTCTTTCATGGCGGAAATTGACATCGATAATCCATACATACCTGTGCAGTAAAAAAAAAATAACCATACAGAAGAAAACAGTTTGATCCTAAAAGCTAAAAAAAAAAAAAAAAAAAAAAATTTCAGACCCCATTGTGTTCATGGCTTGCTTGTTTTATCAATATACCAACTTAGATAAATGCCACATGCAGACCCTATGTTTGAACACACACGTTTGTGTCATGACATCTGTGTTGAGTAGCTGCGAGAGCTGTGACACACCGACAGGCCAGACTGACAAATAATCATGTCTGCCCAGAAATCCAGTGACAGGCATACAGCTGTCACACTCTGAACAAATAAAAATAGAGAAAATTATTTGTTTGTCTTCAAATGTATAAGATGCCATGTGGTAATTTCCTCTGAAAAGTCTTCTTTTTCTTTGAAGAGCTGCTGTGAGACTTATAATAAAAGTGATGACGACGATGATAAAGAAAACTGCTACAGCTTTAGAAATAAATTAACTATTTAGCAATTTTCTTCTGACACAATCATTAGTTTGCAAGTAATGCAAAAAAAACACGTCTTTTATTTCCTGCCTCACAACAAGCTGTTGTTTGCTGCCCAGCAGCTTTTGTTGTGTTTCACACAAAGATGATGACTTCTGAACAGTCACTGATTATCTTCTGTTTCTGTCTCTGGTTGCAAGGTTTTCAAAAAAATTATTAGCTGACAAATATGTCCAAGCACAAGATTTTACAGCCTCTGTAAAACTGTGATGTTACTTTGTTTGCAGCAATATAAAAACTATATTTTAATACAAGTGAATTTGTTTTTACAGTGCCCAGTGCAACACAGTCAAATGATTTATTTACTGGAAGTTGTTTCCTATATGTGTGTGTGCGTGGGAGTAACTACTTGTTTAAGTGTTCACCCTAAATCAGGGGTGAGCAACTGGCTGCCTACTGACCACATGCAGCTTGTGCGTGACATCCATCGGAGGCCAAACTACACAAAAAAAATAATAAGAAATAATAAAACTTGTTTTTTTACTTATAAAAAGCACCTCAAGCAGCTCTTAGACCAGTCCTCTTTGGATCTATCCACATATGTAAACAAAGTCGACTAACTTCTCTGCATTTGGAGTCACCTCTTCAATACAGACCAGACCTTCTGACTCACGGTTTTAGTTTTCCCAGCATCCTTTGCAGCAGGGATGTCATTCAGTCACAGACAGCATTTTCTGAGTTTGCTGCAAAATAGAAAAGTGAAACGAAGACACATGTCTTTGCTTTAATCTGGGGCATACTGTATAAATAGTAATTGTCAATTGTAATAATATTTAAATATAAGAATTAAATTCAGCAGAAACATGATTTTTACAGGCTGTAAATTTTCTCTTCCTGTTTTTCTTCTGTTATTTGCTCATCTTGTTTCAGTCAGCAGTTGAAGCTCTACCTCCTGGAATATAAATGATAAATTTTCTCAAATTTCACCTCTAAAAAAACGTTTTTTTAATCTATGAAGCATTTTAATTTATTTTGACTTATGTTGTCACATTAAACATGTAGGTTTGGTTTGATATCTGTGTTGAAGATTAGTTATTGACTGTAAATCTGACACATGATTGACAGGTCTGAAGCAGGAGATAGGAAAAGGAACTAAACACTAGGGGGTGGTGTGCACAATCTATCTAATCTAAGCTCTGTTGCATTCTGCACTGAATGGCACATCAACTGGTTATCATTAAGATCAATTTTAGTGGTTTAGCCTCAGCTTCCCCTAAATTTATTTTTTTAAGCTTTTTATTGAATGACAAAAATTTGCAAAATAAATGCATGCATTTCATTCCTTAGGCCTTCCTAACACATAGTATTTATGAATTGTTTCATTTTATGTTGATTGTGTTTGTGAAAAAGTAGGTTTTGTACTTGACAGCAGTTATTGGGAAACAGCATATTATAACAAAAAGCATGGGTACAAGTTCAACAGTAGGAATGACTGTAATGTAACGCAGTGTTTTTTAATGTGGGGTCAACGTTACATATTGTATAATTTGGAAACAAAAAATTTAAGTTTGTATTTATATTAGAATAATTTGTTAGGGCTTATCCATTTAAATAAATATTGATAGAGATGGGCTCTTGGCTCAGATCATCAGGTTTTGAATTTTGGCCCCTTTGTGTCACTGAGTTGGACCCCTCCTGCCTAAAGTGTCTTCAAAGCCACTAAACAAATGAATTCCTACAGTTTGATGACATTTATGTATTTTTTCCTATAGGATAAATAAAAAACCTTTGATTCAAGTGTTTTATCTCTGGGTATATGTTAGCCAATGCTAACTTGGTGCCAGGTGCCTAAATAAGCTGAGAGACTCTTGGAAGAAGCTCTTGAAAGAATTGTGCAGATCTTTAAAAAATATTTTGTGGTGAGTTTTAGGAAATATGTCCATAAATATTAGCAGACAGTGGGAGTAAACGTTTGAGCTCTAATGGGAAGTGCTGTATAATGAAAACTGTCATGTTATATAATGTTTTAAAATATTTAATCGGTTCTCTTTTTTATGTTAATGTGTGCACGTTTCTTCTGGTTGCATATTGTCGTGGAAGACAACAACGGTGTTACAAACACGAGACAAACTGTCTTTAGATCTCAGCAAATAAGAGGCAGCCTCAGCTCTTATTTGTTCCTCTTCACTGTTCGGCTGCAGCAGCAACTTTAATGTGCTGTAGTACACTTTTTTTTTTTTTGTCAGTATCTGAATCTGACTTAGCAAAAATAGATCAAGCTCAAGACAAAAAGAAATGATCTGAATAAAAATAGGTGTCGTGCACACATTAAAGTCAGTCACACATACAGAAGATTATTAGCTCATGTATTTACTTGTAAAAATGTTTAAATTAGGGAATGCATCCACTGCATTCCAGCTCAGTTTCCATTCATGATTTTGTTTTTTGTTTTTTTTACTGATAGGTAAAACCTTAGAACCGACGTATAGGTTATACATTTTTATTGTGACTATTCCTTGCAGCAAAATAAAACTTAACAAAGCCCTGCACTGAATCAAACGCGCTCTGCTGCTTGACAAAGACAATCTTCCCGTCTTTTCTTTGGGCTTGAATGGCTTTGATTGCTCGGGTCTTCACGCCCTCATTATAGAAGTCTCTCGTTTCAGGCTGCAAGTCATCTGAACTCATTCCATCGTGGCTCTGACTGAAACATCCCATTGTCTTCTTCATCTCTTTTCTTGTTCGTCGTGTAATTTCCCCCGTAAATGACTCCATCCCCGGCCAACACGTGGAAGGTACTCTGCATTTTCTGCAATATCCACTGACCCTGGGACATGAAAACAAGGACGGGGTGGCTCTAGGATCAGCAGCAGGGTTTACATTTCTATTGCACACTAATACACATATCTATATACAGTTTGTATTTACAGGGTGATAAACATGCTACCTCCCCCTCAATGCAAAGATAGAAAGGCTGAGTGTGGTCTCATTCTTCATCACTATTCAGCTCCAGCTTGTGTGGGTTGCCTCCCCTTCTAGTCATTTTTTTGTCATTCTGTCTCCGGTTACCATTTTCATCTTAATTTTCTCTCTGTGTATTTTCTTTCCTCAGGACCTGTTTATTTTAATGAATTAAATTCCCATTAATTTTTGTAATTCCTTCCGTCATCTTCATCTTCCTTGTCTTAAATGAAATCTCTTCACTCTGTAATCATTTTATCTATTGATACTTTTTTTCCTCCTGTGCAGAGGTAGAGAAAAACTGGACTAAGTTCTCCTAAAGATTGACGGCTCACACTTAGAGAAGGTGTCAAATAAATGTTTGCATTAAGTAACACACTGAAATGATTTATTCGGACTCTAAATATTTGTCAGTACTTCTTTATTTTCTGTCTTTTTCAAATTAATTATAAGATGATTTAAGGCCTTGTCCACAAACGATTGCAGATTTTCAAAAAAATATATTCTTATTGCCATTTGTAAAACATCCACACAGAAATACAGAAAACACCCCCAAACTGTAGTAACTATGCCAGGTCTGTATGTGGCACTGTAACGCTGCCATCAAAACAAATCAACAATAGTAAACAAAACGTGAAGTCTGTGGATGAAAAACAAGAACCCAAGAGGAAGACTGGCTATCACATCCGACACCAACGTTTTCTTGAAATTATCGTCAGAAGATCAGAATTTTCATGAAAAAAAAACTATTTTTTTCTAACTAGAAATACAAATTACCTTCTCCAAATTGTGTTTTATGTAGCATTTACAACCTAACAGATAAAAAAAATAGATTAGATTTAGAAAGGCTCCTCAACATTTATCTCTTGCCTTATTGTCTATCAACAACTATATCTTATTCCAATCCAGCAATTCAAGATAAAAAAAAACCCTCACTAATAAAATTAGTCTGCTTAAAGATAAATACAGAAAAAACAATTAACGTTTGATTTTCTGTTACTTTTTACACACCAAAATCAAAGATTACAGAAAATTTCTAATTTAATTTCTTGGCTTAAAAGTTGGTCAGCTGTCATGGGAAGAATTCACTACTTCCAGAGACAAAAAGAGAAACTAAACTTGTTTTCACATTTCTATTTGCATTTTTTCGCTTTTCTCTGCTATTCTATACATTCACATTTTGCTGTAAGTAAGCTAAATCAGTGTTCTGCTGTTTATGATAATAAAGGGTTAATAGTTTTAAGATGAGACAATGTTGATGCGAGTGAAGTCTAAAATATCTGAGATTTTATCAAATATCTGCTGATTAGACGTCATTGAGCCCTCTGCTGAGCAGGAGAGGAGAGCAGAGGAGGCGCACTCCTCTTTCAATGCGTTCACTAGAGCGGCACGGCACGAGAGTGCCACCACGGGCACAAATGTGTGTGTGCGGAAGCAAGGGCACGAGGGCAACAATGCTTCAAACATGGTATATTGTACGGTTTTTAATAAGTGAAACCATGAGCCACAGGTACACTGTACAAAAAAAACAAAAAAAACATCCCAACAGGGGCAGTTGATGGTCCAGAAGGAAAAGGGCAGGTGCTCAAGCACCACCTAATGTCTATCTGTTCACGTCCATACATGCAATAGTCTGTGAAACTATAACATAGATTACATGTGAAACTGGGTTCATTTATTTTCTACTCAACATTATTTACATAGCCATGTGCATTTAAGATGACTTCTTCAAGAGGGCGTCGCTTTCAGCTCTCATTGGTCAACACCTTAAGTCCTGCCGTAGCAATAATACGAGTCATTGGGAAGAGGACTCAAGTTGTATGTTAGATAAGAGGTGGAGCTATGATACCGTTTTCAAAAAGTTGTGTTTTGTCTGTCTAAAAACACAGTGGTCTTTTAAACTCCTCATCCTACATCTAAAGATGAGTCCAGCCACTCATTGAACAAATCTTGTCATTGCATCCAAGTTATTTTGGTCTCTAGGACCACAGATCAGCTGATCAACTAACAGTTAAGACTAAACCAGGAATATCCATCCAGCAGTCAGTGTGCGAGGGGCAGGGTACGCCCTGGACAGGTCACAAGTCCATTCACAGTGAACCGGGAATACTACTATCAGTCTCAAAGACCATCTAGTATATTAAACCACTGCAAACAGAAACCAGCAAATCAGTAGTCTGGAACCAGAATTAGGACTTGGTCTCTGTGGAACAAAAAGAGAAGAAAAAAAAGAGCTCCTTTAGCCAACTCAAGCGCAGCATTTTCTTATAATTTAATCAAATTGCTTTTCCTCAGGGCATTTTTTTAATATGTGACTGCCAGAACCTCCCACTGTAGGTTGACACAGGTTGGCAAGAACAATGATCCATCTGCAAGCCAATGGTTTCTATTGTCCCCAAGCTTTTAAATACTGGCAGCAGTGAACACTGATTAACACCCAACTGGTTTGTGCTTATACACGCTGTACCGGAACATCAGCTAGTTAAAGACAGACATTTAAAACCAAAGCGAAACTAGAAGATGGAGACGATCTGGACAGCGTGGATGCTGAAAAGATTAGGTTTGACAAAAAAAACTCATCTAATCATGACCATTGCATTCATGTTTGTCATTAGTTTGTTGATCATTTTTTGAGCTTGATTAAGTTCAATTTATGTGATTCCTAATTGGTTTATTTGCTCAAGTTTTCCTTCCATTTCCTGGTGTTCCTCGTCACCCCTTCCTCTCCTTCAGCTCAGCCTCAAGTCTAGAAAGGGTGTGTATAAACTGGTTCTCAAGGGCCACTACCCCGAATATTTTAGAGGTTTCTCTGCTCCAACACGCCTGAATTGAATAAATGTGTGATTAGCAGACTTTTTCAGAACTTGAAGAACTCAGGTGTGTTGGAGTTGGGATTTAGGTAAGTCTAGATCCTGTTCCTCAGTCTAGTCCTGACACTCCTATCTGCCAAGTAAGTAAGTAAGTAAGTAAGTAAGTAAGTAAGTAAGTAAGTAAGTAAGTAAGTAAGTAAGTAAGTAAGTAAGT
>JAUBOC010000078.1:15637461-15660507 GCA_032275365.1 Anablepsoides cearensis | reverse complement strand
CTGGAAGGTGAACCTCCGCCCCAGTGACAACATATGGAAAAGTTCAAGGGGTATGAATACTTTTGCAACCCACTGTAGCTACAAACAACCATTCAAACTCTCGCTCACACTTAGGCTCATGTTAGAGTTATCAATTAGCCGAACATGTATGCTTTTGCTTGTGGGAGGAAACCAGAGTACCCAGAGAAAATACACATATGCAAAGAGAGAACACATAAACTCCAACCAGAAAGGTCCCAGGCCAGGATTTGATCCAGCAGCTTTCCTGCATCTATGCATCAGCTGTTGTGTGATTGGTCAGAACTTTGTTGTAATCATTTTTAATGAGGAAAAGCAGGTGAACTATGCTGCTCTCATTTTGCGCCAACTGCTCAGCTTGCCAAGACTGTTAGAAAATAAAGCCATCTTTACACAACTGTACCAGAAAAATGTATACATATAGTAAAAAAAAAAAAAACACCTAGAAAAGGTGGATCAATGTGCATGTAGGAGACAGCATGGAGACACAGGCGGCTCTCCATGGCTGAGCTGGCCTGGAGGGAGTACGCCTCAACCAGGCTGCGTGGGGAAATGCTCCTTACGTTCGATCATTACTGTATGTCAGAAGCGGTGGTCGTCTAGTGAATCCCAAATGACATTTGTATAAAAAAAGTCTGGTGGTGGTAAGGAAAGCATAAATCTCTACAGGGAAGGAAGAGTGAAGACCTAGGGGCAGGGGCTTCCTAAAAGCGCCTCACTGCCGTTTCTCGTGGAGTATGAAATGTCCGTGCAAAAAAACCAAATGAGCAAGAACAGATTTCTTAAGATATGAAATGTAGAATCTAAACCAGCCTTAAGCAAAGTGTTTTGTTTTGGCTTCATTATGTGCATGCCTGCATTTCTGAATTGCAAATATAGGTCTTTCAATTACTGGAGAAAACCTTTTTTAATCTGCAACATTTGATATCGTTCATGATAATCTTTTTAAGTTTTATTTACCTTCCTGAATTACAAATAAATAATTAAATTAAAAGGAACAAACTGTAAAAAGGACTATTTTTGGCTTATATTGAACTTATCAGTATGAGTGAAAGTGTTGACCCAGACTATAATTTTTTTGTCCTTTTTGTGCATCGTTCTCACAATTTGAGCACAAAAAAAATATTTTGTGCTCAGTTTTAGAAAATAAAATCTATCAAACTTTTCATTCAGATTGAGAATCCATCTGAGGGACTGAAGGGATTATCTTTGATCTAAAATATCATACCTGTGAAGTGTAGGCAAAGTCAATCAGCAGCTCCATGGCCCTCTCGTCAATATCCCGGATTACCACTTCAGTCTGTCTGCTCTCTGCCAGCTCTCCAGTAAACATCGCCCTGAGGAGACCATCAGAACATGATGCTGTCAAAAGCTAATGAACCTTTTCTACAAAATTTATGCAGGTGCAAATCCAAAAAAAAAAAAGTGCCTCTTCATACCTGAAGTAAGGGCTGCAAGCAGACAGGATGACACGATGAGCATAAATCTTCTTGGCGCCCACCACCAGCACGACGTCACAAAGCTCCCGGTGTTTCCTCAGCAGGTTGATCACTTCCAGGGTCTGCCGCGGGTGTTTGTCTGACACATAGGGCATGCGTGCTGGCTGGGGGACCCCTTCAGGGAGCTTATTGGGGTCCCCCAGAGTACAGCGGCTGGTGATGTCCATTCCAGTGGTGTCCTGACGTGCACTGGTGGCCCTTTACGGTAAATATATTTATATGGTTACAATTTGGCACCTAAACTAATTGTGTTCAGCAGCTTCTGATTTTTTTATTTTTACTGGGATTTTATGGATTCACATCGTGTTAAAATATATAATTCTATCCAATCATTTGTGGTAAATAGTACAGCCTATTATCCTCATTTCTTTGGTCAAAGAGCAGAGATTAAAAAGGAGTTACCACCAGGTTCCACTATATAAACATGTCTATTTTGATCACTTATTTTACAGTACAAATACTGTTTCCTATTATGTCAAAATGTGGAAACATTTGTCAGATATTATATGTAACAACTTGCACCAAGTTGTGAAAGCTTAGAGATGTGGTCTCATGAAGTCTAACGATATTTCTCCTTTTTTTAAATGTTCCCTACACAACAGCAGGAAACCATGAGTCAGTGTGACCTTTAAGTACTCAAAAGGATCAATAGTAAGAGTTAACAGGCTAAAATTAAACTCCAGCCAAGAGAGTTGCATACAAAAGAGTAAAAACAAAGAGGCTGTATATTTTTTTCCCTTCTAAAAGCAGAGGCAAAGTGGTGAGGCTCAGCCTGCGATCTCAGCAGTTCAGCTTGGCACACTGCGATGGAGGAACAAGTCACTGGGTTTGGCATAACACAGCTCTGCTACACAGACCTAACTTAAGTTCAATCAAAAATAAACATTAAATGTCAGCACTGGAAAATAAAATTTTAAAACTATCTGATTTTGTGTTTAAAATCCTGACTCATTTTTGATTGTAAAAACTGCACAAAACACAGATTAAATCTTAGCCCATTTGCCATCAGCTGAACCAAATATAGTGAGGTCACTAACCCGTACATGTAGCTGTCAGTCTAAAAGTATCCATACTCTACTCCGTGTGTCCCCAAGTCTTTTTAGAGAAGGGGACATGGGCTCAGCTTGGGGCTGGGACTCATGTTCACAAGCTGCAGCCAAAACTCTGTGACATTTAAACACATCCATTTCAACAGATGTCACCTTCATTATTATGATCAGGCCTCACACTTCAACTCAAATAGTTTTACACATGAGTTACCTCATAAGGTTAAGTTTGATCTAGTTCTAGTTAAATTAAATTGATCTTAAGTACTTTATGGCCTAATATCCATCAGTTACTTACTAGTAAAAATATATTTATAAATAATAGGGTATATTGTGTTTGGGGACTGATTCATAATCCTGCTGCTTTTATTTTGAGCTTCGTGTCCCATAACAGAAGAGGTGCACAACTTTGGGCCCTTCTTTGCAGGCTAGAATAAAGTTTGTAATGAACTGGATACTGGTCTTGTCATTGGTGCAACTTTTAATTAAACTAAAAGTATGCACAAAATAAAATGTTAAGAAATACTAGGAATATATTGTCTTTGCCAAGGACAATGCATTATGTGTAAAATCAGATGTTCAACTTACACTTTGATTGGTTTAATTACCATGAGTTGAGTATACTTAATGTGTCATATCAGATCTATATATTCTGATCAGAAGAAAATGTATCCATTACGAGCAATACTTTAGTCAATTAAAAAAACAATAAAAATTAGTAAAGAATTTTATTTTTGTACCCCTTAAATATTAGGACTAGCTGCTCTTTTAGTTTTGTTATTAAAACACTGATTGGACATAAATTCAAATCTGTTTTTCTTTTGATCAACCACCATAGCAAATAGTCCTGCTGCACTTTTAAAACACAATTTTTCTTTCTCCAAATGAGCATCAATCTCATTTTCTCCCTTCAACATCATAACATTTACCTTGTTGCAGGTCATTTAAACAATTCTTGTTTGGAAGTCTGACAACACTCACATCCTGTATCACATTTCTACCTAAACACCACACCCACCTGCGCATTGGCTTTGCGTCCTTGCACTGAAGAACAATATTTGGGTTGACACTTTCAGGTTAGCCTGGAGAATAACAATACAAAATATATATATTAATCCAGTTTTGGTCTTTAAACAAGCTTTTTAAAGCTTTATCTGCTGTATATACAATATCCTGCTGCAATTTTCTTTGTTAAGAACATTTTTTTAAGGTTTGTAGCAGTTTATCTCAGCCTAATAAAGTTAGTTAATCTCCCAACACAAAAAGGTGGATTTTCTGCTCTACAACATACGTGCTTTATTAGTGTATTGTGGTTCTTTACCATTAGTAAGTGTACTTTCAGACATGCCATAATCAGAAAATACTTAATTCAAAAGACACTACAAAAGATGTGGTACTTAATAGTACTGAGATTAAGTTTTAAATGACAGCATTTAAATACACACCTTAAATACAATGGCACAATGACGTTAACCTAGAAGGTTAATTAAATATGGCAAACAAATAATAGCTTAGCTAGAGTAGCTAACTATTGCTAGCTTCTTGAACACGTAAGTCAGCTAGTTAGCTAGCTAACAGTGTAGTGAGGAATTGTTTTATTTAGCTAGGAAAGCATCTAGGCCAAATGTTTATGTAAAGACCTAAATTCAACGAGGCAACACTCGCCTCCAGACGTTTACTTTTCAACATGGGGAGGCTAAGCTCAACAGCTAGCACTCAGTTCATTCGGTAAATCCTTCATTAATTTTCAAGATACAACAAGTAGCTTACAACAACGATACTTGCGCTTTGTTACAGTGCCTTTTCAGGATATCGGTGACCATTTCCATTCCTAGCTCAACATCATCAGGTTAAAAAAAATCTATAAACATTGAATATAAACTGTGCTAATGTTAAGTCAGTTCACAGAACTGAATCATGTTCAGTAAGATCGACAGCAGTGTGGCACAAAGCAGGCGTTTTCAAAAGGTTTTGTTTTTACCTTAGATTTCCATCCCAAAATGCAGGAGAAGTCTCCCTGGTTTGTGGTGTTTACAGTTTTGGGCAGCTGGTAAAGGCTGATGCCGTAGGTCTTTTGGTAATTTGTGCATGCCAAATGCTAAGCGCCACTTCCGGGGAGGTTTTCAAAATATAACTTCGGGATGACGTAATTTTATAATAGTATGGAATCCCGTTTTCGCCACTTTGCTTTAATAAAATCTTCCAACTCTATTTAACTACATCGTTTATATATCTAGATAAAAATCTACAACCTCAAAAAAATAGTGTTTGACTGTAATGACAAAACTTCAATGTAAAAGTCAAAACAAGAATCATGCTTGTCTGTCTTTGCAAGAAAAACAATTGAATCAAGGTGAATTGAAGAGAATCTGCTCTGCGTTCCTCTTCAGAGGTTAATGTTTTCTGTCATGTCAGTAGAATGTGTGAACAGTTGACAATTACCACATGGAAACAGTCCAAGTGACTGAAAAGGGTAAACAAAGAAGACCTGTTTGGGACTGAGTCTAACAATTCAGCTGTATTGGTATGTATTTATGCCATATTTGTTTACCCACACAGACCAGTCAAATGTAGCTTAAGCTTCCATGTGGTATACAGCAGATTGCTTTGTTTACATTAGGTGTGGACCCACATTTCAGGGTTGAAATCTGAGCAGGATAAACTTTTATATATTTGATGTCAAAATTTGCACGAGTTACTTTAAATCCATTTAATTGTCACTACAAAATAAACTTAGGAATTACAGTCAGATTTATTTATTTACACTGGCAGTCCACCAGCATTTTTGTTATTTAAAAGTACATTTTGTGTCCGCAAAATTGTCTTTTTTAAAATTGGGTTTAAATAAATAAATAAATAAATAAATAAATAAATAAATAAATAAACGCCACTGCTTGCTTTTGTTTGCAATTCATTGTAGATATAAAAAAAAAAAAAAAAAAATATGGCCTGCGATTGCGTCATCGCCCCGCCTCTAACCTTTAACCCCACACGCGCGTCAGGCGGAACAACAACAACAATGGCGGCTGACATGATACTCGCGTTTGTGCTGCAGATATTACAGGACCTAGTGGCTCAGCTTCAGCAAAACCTTCGCATCCTTTACCACCTGAACGAGCAGACGAGGCTGATGAACAACAGCATCCACCACATACTCGACTCGCCGCGGAGCAGGACGCGGCGGAGAACCAGGAGGCTCCGAGAGCTCTGGGTCAGACCCGGGAGAACCAGCAGCTGGTGGGACAACTTCGTGAACGGCGCGGTGGAGGACGGCGAATGGAGCGAGAACTTCCGCATGTCCAGAGCCTCGCTCGTCGCCCTGACCGAGCAGCTTCGTCCGTACGTCGAAGGACAGACGACCAACATGAGAGCGCCCATCGACCCGCTGAAAAGAGTCGCTCTGACGCTGTACTACCTGAGCGACGAGGGGGGGCTGCGGAAGACCGCCGACGCCTTCGGAGTGTCGCGGCAGGCCGTGTCCGTCATCCTCAGGCAGACGTGCAAAGCCGTGGCGACCCACCTGGGTCCCAAATACATCAAACTGCCTTTCACGGAGCCCGAGGCCGAAGAGCTGGTGGAGGGCTTCTGTAACGCGCACGGCATGCCTCAGTGTTTAGGGGCGGTGGACAACACCCACATAGAGATCAAGCAGCCGGCTGTCAACGCTGCAGACTACATCAACAGCAAAGGCAGGTACTCGCTGAACGTGCAGGCCGTCTGCGACTACAAGTACAGGTTCATGGATGTGGTGGTAAAATGGCCCGGGAGTGTGCACGATGCTCGGGTCTTTGCCAACTCCAGGGTCAACTTGTGTTTTAAGTCTGGCAAAATTCCTGCTCTGAAAAAGCAGATCATGGACGAGGAGGAGGCCATACCGACGTTCCTCCTCGGGGATCCAGCCTACCCTCTGCTGCCTTTCCTGATGAAGGAATACTCAGAAGGATGCTCGACACCTCAGGAGCAATACTTTGAGATCTGTCTTTGCAGTGCACGTATGGTCATAGAGTGCGCTTTTGGTCGCCTCAAGGCGAGGTTTGGTGCTTTGAGGCGACCCATGGACATCAACCTGAGGGACCTGCCCCATGTTATTTATACTTGCTTTGTTCTGCACAATTACTGTGAGGTCAGCGAGGAGGCGGTGGATGAGCACACTTTGTGGGAAGCAATGCAAGGTGACAAGGACTCACAACCTCCTACACAATGCAGTGATTATGTGAGTGACTCTAATGAGGAGGGAAAGAGAATCAGGAGAGTTCTTACCAAGTTCCTTGACCCATAAAACTACGGCACACTACATACATTTTGTACCAGTCACTTCAGAAAGAGTTGTGTGGAATGATGAACACATTTCTGCAAAAACTTCTTGAACTTTTTTTTTATTTAAACATAAACACTAAATATGTAAAAAATAAAACGTGATTATTAAATAATCCATAAATTGATTGTATACATATTAGACCAAGTGTACCTCACAGGTCAGAAGGGGCAGGTTGTCCCCAAAGTGGGCGTGTCCTCCCTGGATAGGTAGTTTAAGGTCAAGACACAGGATTGGTCCAATCCAAAGAGTCAGGAAGTAGGTGTTCCTCCAACAAAAGCCACAGTATAAACAGATCCAAAATTCATATTTTAAATTAAAAATAATAATCAAAGCAAATGTTTTCTGGTTTCAATTTTCATTATATGAAGTGCTGGTGGTTATTTATGTATAATAAAATCAGGTTAATGTGCCAACAATTAATACTACCTATTGAATAATTATAACAACAAAGTTAAAAATTAGTAATTGTAACATAATCTAAATTTAACCATGTAACTGTTATATGTTATCTCAGGCAATATTGCAATATGTGGCATACAGGTAGCAGAGTTTGTGTAAGCTACTACAATAGAAACTTTAAATCTTTATCAGTTTTGTTATTGCTGGGGTCATTAAGTTGTAGCGGTCATATTGAGGATGTACATTCAGTTCTGAAGGTTTCACAAGCACATTAAGATTATTTTTCTACCAGTGAAGACATCCGCTTGCCTTTTGGGTTGAGCAATGTTTTGAACACAGACTAATTGAAAAAGCAATGTGTTTCATCTTCACATGTATAAAAATAAGATCAAACTAGAAGCACACACACCTCCACCAAGACCCCAGGATCCAGCTGGTGGTAATCTTAGCATGTTTTGTTTTATTATAGAACATTTCAGGATCAAAAACACATCTCCACATGCTGGAACTGTAGGAATGACTTCAAATATTTTTGATCTAATAAACAGAAGAGGCGATTTTATTCTGACACTATTGGCCCAGGTTTCTGTTGGGCTTAAAGTACACTGACAGATTGTATTTTAACAATAATTTGGTGTCTTTCCAATGAAAATCTAAATTCACATAAGTTTAGATTATGTTTCAACAAACTAAATTAACATTTGTGTCTTCACTTCTAGGGAGGAAGTAGCTATATTTATCAGAATTTGCTCAAATGTAAGTTGTTGGCACATTATTCTGAGGTTATTTTAACACAGATTGTGTTTAATTATATACATCTATATTAAAATCCAACCAAAAGACATCCCCATTAAACAGTCCTTCCTTCCTAAATAAATGCCAGAGTATGAATATTAGAAGCTGTTTATACTTTAGCTTCTTAATAATCACCTTGTGAAGCCTTAGAGCATGTAAGTCGGCACTTCCTGTTTGGAGCAACTTCTTCCTAATTCTGCTGCGGATCAGGCCTTTTACGTTTCATAAGTCCAACTCTTTCATTATGGGCTGAAAGCAAACTTTAGCGCCCAAAACATGTCATATAGGTTGCCTTCAGGCCCAGGCCGCCCTTGAAAAAGAGATCTGTGATCTCAATGGGATTTGCCTGGTTAAATAACAGTAAAATAAAGTAAAATTTAGGAGCAACATATTGTTTCCTGCAGAGGCAGTTTTTTTCTTGTTGGAAATTAGAGTCCTGTCTTCTCTCTTGCACTGCATCATGTGACCTTTCATCACATTTTAAATTAGTAGAAAATGAATATTTGAACATGCAGAAGCATGGTTATTTACTATGTAAATCAATAAAAATCCTAACTTAAAACTATATCTGAGGTGTATCTTGTTTATTTTACCAAGAGTAATGTTGCGTCCATTCACGTGGAGGGGGCGGGACTTGAAACTAGCACTGGAACCAGGCCCAAGTTGGAGGACTAAATATATTCAGTCTATAATGTAAGTTAAAAACAAGCTATATTATTAAAATATAAAAGACAAGAGAGAACCTTTTTGAAGTACAAATGTAAAAGCAACAACACTCAAAGCAGTTTTAGTTCTATCTGCTTAACGCGCTGTTGTAGGAGTTCCTTCATCAGCGAGAGGCTCTCCTGAATCATCCGAGTACTGTTCGCAATGTTTGTGTTTATTTGCCGCAGGTTTTCTGCGCTGCGCCTTTCGGACCGTTCCATTAGCTGCAGCATCCTCCTCTTTATCTGCAAGTCGTCCAGCTCTGCGGGTTCAGCCGGGGGCTTCCTTTTCACCGTCTCGCTTCTGTTGCTGTCCAGGTTTACCTTGAACAGAGCAGGGCAAACAGACTTTATTATTACACTGAACCAAAGGCTAAAAATGCTTTTAACAGGGAAATAAATATGCTGGTGGAGTGAAAAAATGTTTTTGCCCATGTCTGCATATGTGAAAATATATAATGAATCTTGTATTAATGAATATTTATAATGTAATCACATGGCTGACCTCTACAACTGATTAAATGAGTCAACCTGATTCAAGATGGCCACCAAAACAAACACCCCCTCTTCTTTTAACCACGTCTGTATGTAGGGTTTCAACTCATATATTGTCCTTACCATCAATTTATCTAAGTTTGATATAAACAAATATTAAAATGTGAACATTTGTTTCCTGTGAAATTATGTTAGGGCAAAAAGTTTGTATTTGCTTCCAGCTGTGCTTGCAGTAAATCCAAGCTAGCTTCATGCTACAAACAATGAAACGAGCTAAAGCAAACCGCAGGAGGCAGACCTACCTCAGACTCCTCACATTTAAAACCAGCTGGTGGCTCCATTGCCGGAGACGTCGCCCGGGTCGAAGAAGGTGATGAAGACTCGGCTAGGTCGCCCGTCTCAAAACCGGCTGAGATGGGGGTCGCTGCGGGCGACCGTCCCCAGATCTCTTCGCACAGCCCAAAAAACAACAGAAGCACACGTCCCAGGCCCCTGCGACGCCCCGTGTTCAGTGCCTGCCTGTATTTCCCTCGAATGCTTTTAATCTTGGTGCTGATCTGGGCTTTTGAGATGTTCTGGATATGGTGAGGAAAATCCTTCCCCTCAGCCATGCCCGTCGCCGGATACTGCTCCAGAAAAGCGTCCATTATGTCTGCATATTTGGATTGGCACGTCTCCCAGTCAACACCGTCCTGCTCTTTGGTGGTCTTATAATTTAACGTGACGCGAAGCAGAAGTTCTACTTCATCGTCGGTCCACACAAAGGAATCATTTCTTCCTCTGGAACTCGCCATTTTAATGTTTTGTTGTAGTTCCCCGCGTGTACGCTTTACGCGCATGCGCAGCGTCTTGTTTTATGGTTAAGGTGTGTTTTTTTTTTTTTTTTTTTTTCGTGACAGCGTCACAGCGTCACCCAGAGGCCAATTACTACAAGATTTTCTATCGTTTTCTTTCCTTTCGTGTGGATAAAAAAAATTATTTAAAAGAATGCTGAGTTTATAAAGACATTTTAGAATAATAAAACCTATGATTTTGTGTAAATACCATTCTTTTTGGACAAGGACCCAGTGTAGCACTTTTGATTCCAGGCAATTCAATTCAGTTTATTATGCAGTGCCATTTTATAACAAATGTCCCAGGGCACTGTATAAAACCATTCACATACATTAAAAAATGCCAATGAATACACATACAGACATAGTCTTTTTATCTACAGTTTGCATGGACCTCACAAGTGTTGCTTATGTTTTAAGAAATCATGTGTACAGTGTCCTTAACTATTATTTTTCTATAGTTTGCCACAATTAATTGTGATACAGTATTGTAAGTAATGTTAACACATCAATGTCCTAATTATGAAATAAACATGGTATAATAATAACTTAAAACATCTGGTTTGTAATCAAAGTGACTGAAATGTACCTCCATATGTTTTAACTAAAAATGACTTCACTGCTTGGAACTTACAGGAGCACTTTAAACCCACTTGTGTTTATCTTCATGAATTCTACTCAGGTTCATTTATTTCCACCAGAGTATGCTCCTTATTTTAACATTTTTATCCAACATTTTTTTTTTCTCTCTTTGTCAGAATTTATACTTTGAATACATTCCCCATGAGGTTTTGTTTGGTTTTGTTTCTACAAAACAGCAGCAATTTTAGGTCAAATGAAGTGACTAAATTGAAATTAAATTGTCAAAGATTAGTAGGCCTGAAACCTAGGGTTACAGAAACAATGTAAAAATGGACAAGAATGTGGGATTTTTTATTTTTTTATTTTTATTTATTTTTTTACTTTTAGTAATAGTTGGAGGTTTCAGTTTTAAAACAAGAGTAAATCTGTTCTTGCTGGAGAAAGAACATACTAAAAATTTTAAGCCACACAGAAACCCAGTTTAGTGCAAAATACACAAAGGAAAAATTATTAAAACAGTCACTATACAAAAAACCCACTAGAAAGTATTTTCACGTTAACTCTTTGTCATAATACAATAAGGCGTTTTATGGTTTACTCTGGGTTTGAGAGTCTGAAAAAGGAAAGGGAGTGTTTCCTTTTTTTGCAGTTTTATATTTAAAGCACGTTTTAAAGCAAGTTAAGATAAGATAAGATAAGATATTCCTTTATTGTCATTGTACAGAGCACAATGAAATTAGTTCTACATTTATTTAGGAAAATTACTGTACAAATACTTCAGTCTATGTTGTGAAAAGCAGAATTGCATAGGTATTTGCAGACTCTCGAGTGCTTAATTAATTTCATGACTTTTTTTAATGAGTGAATTGTAATTTTATCTAACTGTACTACTGTACTTTTTGGGGTAATGTAAAAGGAACAAGAAAGCTGTTTTTGTTTAATAATTTATTGTTCCTGGTTCCGAAAAATGGGATAAAATCTACCAACCTTCACTGAAAAACATTTTAGTAGTTTTCAAATATACAGTACAAGTATGTGTCTGCTATCTTCATGATTTAGAAGTAATAAAGTTTATTTAAATATGTCAACAGATTCTTCTTTAGCTTAATTTTATTGCAAAGAAAGCAGTTGAAGTCAGATGAATACAGAATTAAAATTGTTTTAAGACTCTGAAAACAGCTGAATACTACAGTAATTCTAAATTAGTACTTAAGTACAAACTAAGTAGATGTATTTGCACTACTTGTATAAAAACAGTTTTATAAGACTTGATTAACTGAACAAACTTTGTGTCGTAGCAATAAACTTTAATCTCAGATCAAATGTGAAGGTCTTAAATCTCCCAGAATGCAGTTCATATGTTTGGTACAACTCTTCACAATCTGATGATAAATTTTTACAATCTACATTCTACATCCTAGTCTGCAAATAATACAAACCACCAAAGTGTCCAACATTTAATGCATGGATGTGTAGAATACAAAACAGTTATCATTGTTTTTTTTTTTTTTTGTTTTTTTAAAAAAGGCAGTCCACATCCATGTTCTGTATTGAACATGTTTACAGAGCCAACTGAAAGTGAAAAAAGGAAAAACTCATTTCATTACTGTATCATTTCTGATTGTTTTACTTTGCAGTGTAACTTAATCATTTAATGATTAGTAGGTCATTTCACAGAAAAAAAACATCACACCTGTGAATTCTAATAGTGTCTCAGTTCCACTCTTGCCAAAAAAAACTTTCAGTCAAAAGTAATTGTATTAGTGTTTTTGAACAGTCACTCATTTCATTTAATACACTAAATAAGTTAAATTCATAGTATACATATTAACAAAAAATATAGCAAACAATTTGCCATTTCCTGTGACTTCTTATTTGAATAACAAAAAGTGACATTTATTTATTTTGTGTGTCTGCTCACAGCAGGCAACAGTGACAATTCAGTGCTTTTAGTTTGAAAAGTAACATCCATTTACCCCACAGAACCTTCATTTAATAGAACTTTTCGTTTTATCCACGCAGTCATTCTGCAGCCTGTTTAGATGAAACTCAGGAGTGGCTGACAGGCAGCTGGGACAGTGAAGTGGTTATGATTGGCTGAAGCAGAAGTGGGTCTGAAGTTTGGACTGGAACTAAAAAGGGTAAAAAAAATAACAGACTTATTTACCATTTTCCAAGGAATGACAGTATATTTAAACAACAACACATGTTAAACACAAAATTAAATACATTAAAAGAAAAGGATTTTTACTTTAGTAAAAAGTGATTTTCAGTCATGATCAGGTCCTTTACCAGGATTAGCATTGATTTTTGTTGTTTTTGAACAGTTCTGCTTTGCACATCTTACCATCCATATAAGTGAGAGTAGTGAGGAGGGGTGTTTCAGAGGAAATATATGCTGTGTACTGAAGATCCTCCATCATAGGTGGAGTTAGCTGACCAGGAGCAAATGATGTCATCATGACTGAGGAGGGCTGATGAGGAGAGATGTGCTTCTTCTGACGAGCTCGACAGTTCTGAAACCAAACCTGGATGTGGACAGACTACACTGATGATGGTTCTTTTTTTTTAAATATCTAATCTAATGAGCTTGATAGTTCTAGCAGCCAAAGCAGCTTTACCTGAATGACTCTGCGGCTGAGACCGGTCCTCTCTGCCAGTTTCTGCAGAGTCTGGGCATCTGGGTTGTTATCTTTAGCAAATTGAGTTTGCATTACCTACAGACAAAGAGAAAACATTTTATTACACTATTAAACTCACTCAATGTGTTTATTCTATGTATTAGTTCTTGTTAGAGAGCAGAGAAGCATCTTAATAGGCTGAACTCATTAACATTGCCTCTCTACACATTCAGCAGCTACAATAAAAACAGCCTCATGCTGTAGCTTTTCTATTATTTAAGCATTTGCTTACTTGAATATACTGAGATTTTAGTGTTAAACTGTTACACATTTCCTGCAATCTCAACATGATCTAAATATCTTCCAGATGATGAAAAGAGGCACATCTATAACATTTTAGGATTAGGGTTGTGTCTACTTTCAACTGAGTGGTGTTGAACACAAACAGTCTAAGTATCCAAACATCCACACCTTTAAGAGATGTGAAAGAAATAACAGCTTCTAAATTTTATTATGAAGATGTTTTTCCTGTCCTCTTATGTTTTAGAGCAGAGATTCTCAGCTTTTTGTCCCCACAGATATACTTTGTGAAATACCTGTTCCAGCAGACCACCTTCTAAGTCGTACAAAAAGCTGTTTTGTTAAAATTATGTAAACAGTGTTGTACCATCAGGGACTGATTTAACTTTGCAACCAAAAGACAAACAAAGACAGATCAATATTAACAAATAAATTAAAATGTTTGAGAAGAAGTTAACAAGGAGCAAAGCAATAAAACCATTTTAATCCTTTCAACCATGTTGTGAAACTCACAGATTTAACTCATGCTTAACTTGATGGAAAATGATTCAATAAGAGATAACAGCTGACAGTACCTGTAGCTGGTCCATGGTGAAGCTGGTTCTAGCTCTTTTAGTAGGTCGAGACTGAGAGCCTGAATCATCCCTGTTGGCTGATTCTTCATCTGCTTTTGGTTGCTCTGATGGGTAGGACAGAATGTGTTACAAAAACACTGCTAGTATGAAATATAGATGCCCATATAGAGCTATATTTTACCCATATTTCTCAGAATAAATCACAAGAAATGGCTCACAATAAAATAAAGTTCTAATCAGAGCAAATGATCATAAAGATCATGTGAAAACTGTGGTTTGGTAAAAAGAAAACTAAAAATGTGGATCAGTTTTATAACTGGGTTAAAAATTATCATATTAATTACAACTGCATGTTTCTCTTTACATGATTTAAAGATGTAACAATTTGACAGTCTGCATTGTCAACTGAGTGAGCAAAGTTCTAACTGATGATAAAGAATAAGATGTATTCATGACAATATTAGAGATTTACTGTAACAACCAGCTAACCTCTTAAAATATTTGATATGATTTTCATGTTTTCAAATAATCCATCTATCATTTTTATCTTTAATTGTAGGTTTGAATACTTGTTTTTCAGAAAATGTAAGTAAATATTATAAGGGTGAGTTTAGATAGTTGCACTTGTGCACACTAACCGTTTTCCTTAACACGTTTAAGATTCTCCATCACCATGTCATAGTGAGCCAGGCAAAACACCCTGTTCTCTAGAAGTCCACATTCTTCTCCAGTAGAGAGCTGGCGTTTGCAGGAGGAGCAGGAGAAACATGCCATGTGGAAGGTGCTTCCCTTTGCTCGACGCACCCAGTCAGTGGAGTGGATGTTCCGGCCGCAGCGAGCGCAGCGGGTGCCATACCTCCTAAAACACCAGAGGAACACAAGGAGAGAGGAGAACGCTGAAAAATGTAGGGTTTATGTTCAGGTGTGTTGGGATCAAGTTATCAACAACCATTCAACTAGAAACATAAACTGTTAAGAGAGTTTGTTAACAGTATTTAGCTAAAGAAATACAAATTAAAATTAATTCCTAAAGTTTATAGTTCATACTGGGTATTAAAATAACACCTTCACCAATGGAAGCACCTACTCCCAAATCATCTTCTATCAGAAGGTGAATCCCTAGCTGTTTTTCTTTTTTTTTTTCCTCTCTCTTTTTTTCCAAATAATCTTTATACGACGACAACAACAAACTCAGGAAATTCTGTTCAAATAAAAAAAAAGGAAATTCTGCTCTGGCTTTTGGTTTTGATAACACTCCAGGATTATCAGTGGTCCCTAAATGGCCCCCTCATTAAAAAAATAAAAAAGTCTGGAGGCACCACTGTCAATAACACAAGATGTGTTAGCTATTGAAGTGTGTTGAGGATGATTCAACTACCACCATACAAAATAAACTCAATATTTATAAAACTAACTGAGTTACACCTATTTTGTGTTGGTTAAGGTCAGTTGGCAGCAGTCTAGAATTGGGTCGACTCCAAACGTTAATCAGTTGAAGGTGTACATCAAATCATTACTGTGAGCATGTTTCAATAATAATCTGCAAGTGGTTCTTATGATATTTTGCTAACAGACACACAGGTGACTCAAATAGTTAATGAAAAAGTTTTTAAAAAAAATCTTGCGATGACCAGAGTCAGTATTTGAATAACTCAACTAATGACACCAAAATTAAATTAACTAAATTATAAACATTTGTGTTTGCTAAGGTTGCACACATTCTTCACAATCACATATTCTTAAATAGAATTTCCCTTTCCTTTGACTTTCTCATTGCAAGGATCAATATCATAGTTGACTTTAAGACGATGAGTTTAACATACCTGAAGTAGTCAAGTTTACAGAAAACCTGTTTATCTTTAACATAACAGCTCACATGTCGCCCCAGTGATGCTTTACACACACTGCACGAGAGGCAGCGCACGTGCCAGCACAAGTTGTTCACCTAAACAAGGGGAAAAAATAATATTTCATTTTAAATGGTTCATAACAATAATAAACACACATTTAAACAGTGGTGGGCAGCACTAATCTAAAAATTTGTTCCACTAGCCCTAAAACACTAACTCAAATATTCAGGTCCCATAATTCTAAAGCACTAATGTACTGAAAGTTTTAACAAAAGCTAATTCTAAAGCACTAAAATAACCCAGTCAACCCATGAACATGCTTCAACAGACAACATGAATCACGTATTGTCATGTTGCTCTCTTAAGACTAATCATTGACATTCCACAGCATTATTTGGGTTCATATATTGTCACCTAGTGGATAAGTGACAAACAGGAACAAAGTGGCAGCTTTCACCTTCAGTTGTTAACATTAACATTGATCAATAGCATTTATAGACCTCAGTTAGTGCTTCTAAATTTAGCCTATAAATTCAGCAAATGCTAATCCACTAATAAATTTTAAAATTAGCAAAAGTCCTAAAGCACTAATCAGGAAATTAGTTCCCTTATTAGTGTTTTAGTGCTTTAGGGGAACTGTGCCCACCACTGCGTTTAAACAATAGATTTTTGTATCCTACAACTAAGGAACATAGATTGTTTAAATACAACGCAATAACGGATGGCTTAAATAACTTTTAAAATACAATAAGAATACTTAAACTTATGTATCATTAACTATGTTATGAGACAAATTTACTACTGGGCAATTAGTTCCCCTAATCTTAAAGCTTAATTTGCTTACAGAAATAAATACTTTTAAAACCGGTTATCCAGAAAATCCTAAAGAGAAAATGTATCAGCCAGTGGCAATCCCCCCCCAGAAAAAAAATCCCACCTTAGTAAATAAATGCATGAGACCCTAAAGGACCTTAATTGGCAAAATTTGCTAATACTGTTAATAACTGTGATGTAAAAGAGTGAGTTGGACCTTCAGTAGGTATCGGTCCACGATTTCCTGGCCGCAGGAAGTGCACAGAGTTTTGTTATGCTGGGATGTCACCAGCGGGACAGAGGATGAGGAGGATGAGGAGAGGGAGGATGGAGAGTAAGAGTCTTCTTCAAAGAGATCATCGGGCCCAGAGGAACCCTGCCAAGCAAATGATCAGAAACTGTGAAAGCCAGAACAAGGATTTGTTCATAGAATTAGGCCAAAAAATGTGATAAACATTAGAGTAAAATCTAAGCTTTAGTTTTTAATTATTTTTGTATCTGAGTGATTGTTTCACCATTTTAAAAGTATTTGCTTAATGGTTTTTGCTCTGAAAAGGTTACCATGTGTTAAAACAAAATTGATGTGTCCTTTCAAAATACTAGTTGTGCTAAACATGCAAAAAAAAAATGTTTATTATCAACAACTCAAATATAAATTTCTTATTCGTGGGCCTACCTAAGAGAATTATGTCAAACACAATTATCTATACAAGAATAAATTAGTTGTTGTATTATGAACCATGTACTGATCCTGGTCAAAGCCTTGTATGCCCACATTAAACCATTTTTTACAAAAAAGTTAATTCTTGGTAACACTGTATTCTATAAAAAACAAAACTTTAAAATGATGCTAAAAACTGCATTAAAAGTCATTTAAATATTCAAATATTTTGTTTTATTTTTGCAATGTTTTCAAGGTTACTTGAGATTAAATTGGTGTGGCCTAACTTTAATATAATATTTTTGGTCATTTGATAAACCATTACTTTTAAGAGTGTAGTTTAATATGTAGATTTGTGTGATGGCTCTAATGCAGTTAAACCATATATTTTTTTAAATGATAGTTTACAGCCTTTACTGGATGAAGAAGCAAAAGCTTGTGCTCAGTTTAATATTTGTAAATAAAACTCGGTTCATCAAAATAAACACATTTTTAAGGATTAGCAGCATATTTAAAGTCTGGGTTTCTTCGCGCGAGCTAATTAACATCTTTATAGTGTCTCGGCCGTTTCAGTCCAGCGCGTGAAAGAAACTAAATTAATTGAAAAGTTGTTAATTTGGGATTGAAAACACCTACTGTGTCGTAAAAACTCTGCTCGAGTTGCAGCTGAGTGAAAACAGCCTCGTTCAGCGGCCGGCCTCCCTCCGACATGGCGTCAGGTCCACACCTGGATCCTGAATGAGCTCGCGAGTCGAATTCCCTTGTGTTTCCATGACAACCAGGTTGATTAAAGCGAACAAGGGGGGGGCCCGGAAACGGGGGATTTGCGTAAACATTTTGTAAGCGTGCGTAAAGGCACGATGTGGGTTTTTTTTTATTCATAAAGCTGCATGCGCAATAATAATAATACAAAAACATTTACGCAGTTTTGTTTTTGTTCCAATCAAAGTTTTTAGCGGAGACCATCGCGCGCACCTGAGCGTCATTCTCACTGATTGGGCTCGCACGTGCACGAGTTAACAGGCGGACGCAGGTGATTTTAATCACTCATCAAGGCTTCTTCGGTGGCTGCGTTGTAGTAAGAGCACATTCTTCACATTATATTTTCTAGTTTATACTCCGTCCCGTCTCTCAGCTAAACCTGGAAATAATTTAAATGATATAGGTAAATTTAATCAACCTAATATTTGTGAAAGCTGTTTATAAATCATGAAAACCTTAAGTTTTCTGGCCCTTGATACATAATTTGCTGGTTAAAATGAACGTCTAGGTTTTTTTGGTTAATAAAGCTATTTTCCTCTGTTATAAACATACATAAGTAAAAATAAAATAGAGCTGTAGCTTAAAGTACACAATCTTTATAAAGACATATAACAAACCTTTGCAGCTCACAAAAAGAATATAAACAGCACATTATAAAAAAAATGTTTTACCCCTATATATTCTTAGCACATTTTGCATAATACTAAATTATTTTAAAGTGACAGAAAGTATTCAAGTCTTACAAATTACTGAAATTATGAAAAGCATTGTCTGTTAACAAAATATTTCTTGAACCAATGAACAAATTTTGCCAAAATGCACACAAAATAAGTTCAGTCATTTTTTGATCTACAAAGATAAAATTTGGTAAAGCATTAGCTGAAATCACATCTTTGGTACATCAGCCAAACAAAAACAGCATACAGGACAACTTGCACAGCTGTCAAGCCTCTTTCTCTAGGAACTATCGCTCATACTTACCACACTGTTAGAGACACAGGTGAACATGTTCAGGGAGCATCCCTGTGCAGCCAGATGTTGCACAGCAGCAGGCTGGAGTTTATTTCTCTCTTGCTGTGGCAGAGTAGTTCCAGCACTTCAGCCTCAGCCTCCTCTCTCGATGGGACTTGTAGACGTCCTCTTAGCAAAGAGCCAAAATTGTTTTGTCTTGATATTTTAAAAGAAAGCCCAGTGCACCTCCCACTCTGGTGGTCTGAGCCCGCCCTGCATCAGGTTCACACATCTCCACTGCAAAGATCCTACAAGTAGGTTTTTTCTTTCCTGTTGGCCTGCAGGACAGCTGCTAAAGGTTGTTGTTGTTGTTGTTAAAAGCAAAAAAGACTGAATTAGAAGTGGTGTTGTTAAGCTAGAACCCAAGGGCAGATTTTGGGGGGGCTAAAACAGCCATGCTTAGATAATTCAGTTGTTTATTATAGTAGGGTAGCAGTGTAATTATATGTCTATTATCAACAACATAATTGCTGTTTTTGTTCATTTTGTGTAATTATATGCCATTCAAACAACCTATTAAAAAAACAGCATTATATGAGAACTAGTTAATTTATAATCTATTTAAAGACCTAACAATACCTGAATTCCACTTTAGTGCCAGAGTTTTCTCATTTTATGTTAAAAATAAACAGCTGTTTTTGTCAAACATTATTATTACATTATTATTATTATTATTATTATTATTATTATTATTATTATTATTATTATTATTATTATTATCCACAATCTCAATTGAGATCTAAGTAGTTAACTTTAAAATAATTTTCTAAAAAGGATGTTCCTCAGTTGTGTGTAACTGGCTGAGTTAGTCATATGTGTTGGTTAAGGTTGTTTTAGCTGTGGCATTCATTTTAAATTTGGATGACTAGAAATGGTAGTAATTTGTAGATGATCATTCAGGAATTAATTTCTTAAAATTTCAATAAAATCCATCAGATATTTTGATTACACAACCAAAAAAAGGAACACCGAGACAGTTAAACTCTTTCACCTTCAATAGAGGATAATTATGTCCATTTTTATACGTCTGCAACAGATAGACGTAAACTTCCGCCCACAAGTTTCTTTTTACTTCATGAAAGCAGGAAATCCTTTTCATTGCTACAAAATATAAAAACAACAAATATTACACACAGAAATGGAAAGTAATATGTTTCCGTTTGTTTCCTTCATTTATTTTCGTTTGTTCTCTGCTGCTCAGAAAGTCTGCCAAAAAACCTTAAGTCAGTTTTGTTTTAAAGCTCTCTTCCTGTGAAAAACCTTTAGTTTCAGCTATCCAGTTTGACTTTATCAGGATCCTTCATCTTTGTTCCTTTGCTACCATCAGGGACTTTGTGAAAATAGGCTTTATTTTGTGGGGCTAGACATTGACACTGAGCCGAATCAAAAGTGATTTCAGTTCTTTAAAACTTGGGATTTTTTCATTTTGGAAACTAAAATGTTTTGCCTCCTTTTTGCCTGTTTAATCCCTCTTTGCTTTTTTTTTTTAAGTGGGAGTTTTTTTTAGCACATTTCTCCTCTTTGATTGGTCAGACTTTAAAATATTTGCCGACCAAAGATGGGGGGGTCAAATGGGGTCTGAATGAAAACATTCTCAGA
Organism: Anablepsoides cearensis; assembly: GCA_032275365.1. Classification (NCBI taxonomy): domain Eukaryota; kingdom Metazoa; phylum Chordata; class Actinopteri; order Cyprinodontiformes; family Rivulidae; genus Anablepsoides; species Anablepsoides cearensis. The sequence goes on along the minus strand of JAUBOC010000078.1, from coordinate 15,639,626 downwards.
GATCATTTTGTCAATGCGGAGGCTAGAGGCTGGGTCAGCAATCCCTTTGGGTCGTATCTGTGTGAACCCAACACCTCAGCTCCCTCTGTGCTCTAAAACAGGGTCTAAAAGCTTGAATTTATCAGCATGGATCTGTGAGGCAGAGTGTATTTAACCTCCATCAGAAAGTTGTAAAACATGGTGGTAAAACTGACACCAACATAAGTGGTCAGCTTTGTGGTTTGGACCTTAAAATAAAAGCAGATGTGAGACGTTTATGTTTTTTAAAAATGACTTTTCCATCTCTTTTCATCATTAGGTGATCTTAGAAAAAAAACTCTGTTTTTTAAGGTGGTGGGCGATATACATTCCTTCATTTCTGTGGTGGTGCTATTTTAAATGGTTTAAAATGAAGCGTTGATGTTAAATTGAAATGGATGGGTTCTTTGTATGAAGCTTTCTAGCTGTAGTTTTAAAGACACATTTCTTACTGTGAACTGGGGCACCACTAAGGGGGGTGCTGTGGGGCTCATGGCCACCACTAAAACATTGGTGACCCCCTGCTGGCCTCATTTAGCCAGACAGTTTAATCTCAAACTTTTGCTTACTGTGCATTTTTTATTTCCCTTAACCAGTGTTGTATACCTCAAAATGATACTTGAGTAAAAGTACAAGTATCTTATCATGAAATTACTTTGGTACAAGTTAAAGTCTCCTCCACGAATTTTACTTGAGTAAAAGTATCTGATTATCCAAAGTAAATTTCTGACATAAAATGTACTTAAGTATTAAAAATATAAAGTAAAAATGAGCAGTTATCCAAAATGACATTTATTGGGAGGTGAAGTTTCCAAAAATGATGTTATGCTGTGATGGATTGTGTACAATTTGGTGTCAGAATGGTATATATTTATACTTCTCATCCAACTAAATTCACTTATTCCAGGAGGCACAATTTATCAGGATAATATTTTTAACAACAATGAGCCAAAATGAAATAGGAGTAATGAATTTCTACTTCTTACCTTGTTTAAAAATGTAAGGAGTAGAAAGAACAGATAATTGTGTGAAAATGTAAGGAGTAGAAGTAAAAAGTAGGCTGAAAAATAATTACTTAAGTAAAGTACAGATAACTAAAATTTCTACTTAAGTACAGTAACAAAGTATTGTTACTTAGTTACTTTACAACTCTGCCCTTAACTAATTAGGACTAGTAGAACTTCAAGTATAACAGCAATTATTGCCATTGATCAATTTGATATTATTTTTACAAAAAAAGTATAAAAAATGTGTTTGGTAGATCATTTCTTTGTTGTAACGATGCAAAGACAATAAATGTTATACTGGGCACCTGATTAGCAGCATCTGGAGGTACTAGAAGCTCAAAACTATAATGTCAATAGTAACAACAAAATAAGTTGTTTGTCAGAGAATATTTGGCAAAATTTTTATGACTACAACCCACATGCTCTACTGCTCATCTAACAAATGCATGTTCCTAACAAATGTGGCATCATTTAAAAGTGAAAACAACAGGCTTTCCAACAGTATTAAAGAAGCATTGTTCCAACAAAGAAATAATCTACTAAGCACTAATTTCCCTCACTTTTTGTGCTAAGTATATACATACTCATACTCTTTTATCTAAATTTTGAAGACAAGCTTCAACAAGTTGTGTCTCAATTAGTCCTATTAAATGTAAATAAATACATTTTAGAAACTAAAGTCAACCAATGCATAGATATATCAAAAGGTGAATCCTAACTCCTATATTGCTGTATTTGTCAAAGAAGCTAAATATAACAACAACAAAACAAACCTCATAAAATTAATTTAGGGTTTTTGGTTTTAGTCACTCTAGGATTTCCAGTGGCCTCCACCTGCCCACCCTTATTTTTGAATCTTCAGTTTATCATCATGACATCAGGGTTCGTGAGCAGTGGCGTTGTTTGTTTCTGGGCTTGGTTTCCCTCCTCCGTGAAAAACATCCCAGCATCCTAAAAAACAAACACTTGTTTTGGTTTAAAGCGGCAGTTGCTTCTGGTTTGGTCAGGACATGCGGTGGCTTATCTTGGTTTTTGGAGGAGTGACAGTAGGGGTGTGTCGGCATCTTTTGTGTGTGTGTGTGTGTGTGTGTGTGTGTGTGTGTGTGTGTGTGTGTGTGTGTGTGTGTGTGTGTGTGTGTG
>JAUBOC010000078.1:15576119-15597001 GCA_032275365.1 Anablepsoides cearensis | reverse complement strand
GAAATACTTCAAGCTACCATCTGAATGACAAAGCGCATAAATGCAAACTTTTGAGTCAACCATTTATTGCAGTTTATTCAGTTGTTGCGATATCCATATTGCGATGTGATTTATCGCGATGACGATAAATTTTCGATATATTGTGCAGCCCTATATTGGGACCCCACTAATTTCTACCTATAGGTTTTTTGAATTATTATTTTGCAAGTACAGGCCAACATTGTAAATAAGAAACTGTTCTTAATGTTTTGCCTGTTGAAATAAAGGTTAAATAAAAATAAATAAAATAAAGGTACAAATTACTACCAAACTATTTTTTACCACATAAAAACAGCCCTATAAAGGAGAAAAATATATATACTGGAATATCATTACTGTGCACATTTTAATGAGTTTGTACAAAATGTCAGCTTGAACCAAATACAATAAAGACATAATAAATGTTTTGCCTTACCTGAAAGTTTTATTTTAATTTAAAAGCTAAAGAAAACACTTTGGTAAAGCTAAGGCTTGCTACATGAAAGCTATTTTATGAAACAAGCAAAAAAAGTCAGTTTAAACAATAATAAAGCTTATTTCAAATGGGTTAAATGATTTTTTTTGCTATAAACTGGTACAGTTTTGCATTTATTAAACCTGGCCCTTCTTACATGACTTTACTCCTTAAATAAAACTTATTGATTATTATCAAATCTTATTGAAAAAGGTGAAATAATGATATAAACATGGAGATAAATTGTGGTTGCCTCTGAAGTTGAACATGATTCAGAACAAAATCAAAGTGTAATATGTCTGAATCTTGCTGGTTACTTAAAACCCCAGCAACCTTTAAACTCCCAGGTTTTCTAAGGGTCTTTGAAATTAAAGATAACTTTGTTTTTTTTTTCTTCTCATTTAGTTCCATTAAAGAAAGGTGAAGTGATTTTAGGGACAAACTCCTCACTGCTCTATAGTCTGTGTGAGAAATCCTCTGCTCTGACTGTAGTTATTATTATTGGTTAATTATTGCTTTTTGCAGGCAGAAAAAAATTCTACAATTTAACTCAGCATCATAAATGTCAGTAGAGTTCTTCAGTGTTGAGTCGTTTGTGTGTTTTGGTTTTAATTGATGCACTTGTAAAGCATTACATGAGCAGTAAAAAACAGAAGTCTTTTAACCCTGACACAGCAACTTGAAGTGCTCATTTATAATTCAGACGTGCTGAAGGCAGGAAAAGGACTTCAAAGAAAAACAAAGCTGAAGAGTGAGTGAGGTGGGAAATAAAATCCTCTTGTATGAGATGTTTTATCAGTTTATATGTTTTCTGCTTCTTTTCTGCGTGTGTATGTATACATGTACAGATTGAAAGCAGAACACAGCCCCCATCACTCTGATCCAGTGCACTTACTCTCATACATTGAATTATTCAGGATGTAAACACCATTACACTGATACTGAACCTGGGCCAAAAATATGTCGCCCCAATTCCCCTGATAGAAAACAGCTTTTCAGCATGAACCACTGAGTTAAGAAACGTATCTTCAAAGCAGTCAGACTTTATTGTTAGATTTTAAAGCTTTGGGCACCGTATAAAATAAATTAAAGGAGACTTGAGACTTTTGCACAGGGCTGAGACTGGTGTTCTGGTCTTCCTGTGTTCGTCTCAGTTGGAAGAAGTCCTGTTAAGGTAACTCCTGCTTACTTGATGCTATTTTAGCCATGCATCTAAATGATCAGTTGAGTCATGAGATAGATGCTACGACTTTTGCCTATTGTAGCTTTTATATTATTTAAAATATTTTTAGATATATGTGATTCATATAAACACACTGGGTTTTATTCAGCTCCTTTAGAAACATTGTTCTTTTTTAAATTTACTATTAAATTTAGCACAAAAAATAATGAAATTAGTGTTTGGTAGATTATCTTTTTGTTATAACAATGCTTCTTTGTAATAAATCATGTAATGTTGGAAAACTGTTAATTTTCCTTTTAAACATTTATAACCACATTTATAAGGAACATGCATTTGTGGGATAAGCAGTAGAGCTGAGTGGGTTCACATGAAGAAGTTGCCAAATCTCTGCCAAACAGCTTATTTTGCTGTTCCCCTCAGGTGCCAATCAGGTGCCTGGTATAAGATTTATTGCCAAGAATCGTTGTTACAACAAAGAAATAATCTACCAGTTTTCTAAGTATTTATAATATGTGACCCATCACATAGAAACGAGGATTAAGTCTAAAAGTAGGATATGGAGAAATAGGCAAATATAGTGTTTTGATTAAAACGTTTGCAAAAATTGCATTTTGTCAAAACATAATGAATAAATGCCTTATCAATGTATCATTTAAATGAACTGTCTGAAATATAATCATTAAATAAAAATTTGAAGCATGTTTCTGAGCAGTAGCAAAGGAAAAACTGATTTTGAGGAGAAATGCCTATAAATTTTGAGATTTTCCATCTGAGCTAACAAAGTTTTGTTTCTTTCCAGATGGGAAATCTCAATATTCACATATAATTTGAAGACATCAAAAATTCCTCATTAAAATTACATAAAATTGGAATTCAGACCAAATATTTATATGTTATCATAACCAACAAGACAAATTAAGTCATATGTATGGATTTACTTATGATATCAGAATGATTCAGGTATCAAAATGTAGCTTTTAAAGCCAGGAATTTGAAATTGTAATTGGGTCATTTTGACCAAATTTGACTTAATCCGCATTTTGATATGATGGGTCACATATACTTTTGTCTTTGCTACGGTTCTTCTACTTTTAGCTAGTTTTTTGCTTGTTCTTTTTTACCTATTGTTTTATTTGTTTTAGCTATTGATTTGCTACTTTTTAGCTATTGTTCTGCTTCTTTCAGCTTTAACAATTCATCTTCTTGAGAAAATTTCAGCATTCAGATTTGTGTAAGTTTTATAGAAAAGGCAAATTTTCTAGTTATTTTATTACATTTCAGGGACGTGTTGTACTTTCTTCTCTTTGGTAAGATTTTAAAAGCATATCCACTGTTCAGATCCAGAATATATACTCTGTCCGGTGATTATACAGCCTTTATTGTTATGAAAATAGGAAATGAGTTTTATTTAATTTGTGCCTAATGGGAGTTAATGGAATCAGTTCAGCGAGTCCTCTCTGCACCAGCAGCTCCCCTCCTCTGCTTGGCTCCTGTCATTAATCAGCTGGGAGGGGACTGCACTGTGAAGCATGTGTGTATTTATAAACTTTGACTTTACTTTACATTGCCTGCGAGTGTGTGTCCTGGTGTGTGTGCTGCAGCGGGTGGTGTTTCCGACCTCCAGGAAACGTTCGCCGACGGCGAGTGTCGCCAAGGGAACCGCAGATGCTGTCTCCCTCCTTTTGGTGTAACCATGGTGATGTTTCCTTCAGCGACATGTTGTGTCTGCTCGCCTCACTGTCAAAACACACACACACACACGCACAGACAGAGTGGGTTTTGAAGCAGCACCTGTCTGATGGGCAAACAGCTGACAGAGCAGAGTGACAGATAAACTCAGCTGCAGGTTGGAGAGGTTTAATGCTGCACACACATACGTCCGTACGAGCGCATTCTTGACGATCCGATTAAGTTTGAAAAAACAAAAGTTTGAAGCCCGTTTCGCATTTTCTCTCCCTCAGGCCCTGGGATGATGTCAACGATGATGACATCTGGTGGACGCCAGGACCCACCCGGACAGCCCGCCTTTGGATCCGACTACCTGTCCGGTGAGAGTGCAGCTCAGAATGTGTGTTGGGAATCAGCCTCAGCTACTACCACAGCATATTGTAGTTCAATATCTGTAAAACTGACTGGGTTATATTCATTTGAGTTTTTTTATGTCAGCTGTCTATGGCAGCCATCTTGAACAGACACACAAATTCTCCCTCCCACACAAAGAACCATCGTGTATCAGAAGATAATAAAAGGAGTTTGAAACTCTAAATAATCATCTGATCAACAATGATAGTTGTGTTTGATCATTTCAAGAGGTTTTCCATAAAATCAGTGCTGTAAATGTGACTTTTTAATGCTAAAACAGGAGCATGACTTTTGTAACTTCTATTTATTGAAATACGTTTTTAAAAATGTGGATCAAATCTGCATGGAGGGACCGACAGTATGGGAGAAAAAACCTGCTTCAGGTGTAAATTAGCTGCAAAATCCACAAACAAAACGACTGTTTTTCCTTGGCTGTTGGTATTTTTATTTTATTATTATTTTTTTTTTGTATTTATCTGTCTGCTTCTGTTTTTCCCCTTATGATTGTTAGGTCGACTGGTCAGTTGAGCCTGACCAAGAGACAAAACACAGCATCACGCTGAGTCATCGCTTCTCCGCTCTTTAACCTCCTGTCTCATTTTAACTTTAACCTGGTTAATCTGAATTTACTGCAATTTAAAACAATAAGATAAATATTTGAATCTTATTCGATGCTAACTTTACAGTTTTTAAATGAAAATAAAGGGTAATTTAAATGACCCAGAAGATAAAACACCTTATAGCGGTCTACTGTTTAGCTCGGGTTCAGCTCTTCTTCTGTGCTCTGCTTCAGACTCAAAGCTGCCATATGTATGTGGGTCACTGCATTAGAGGCTTTATCTTTGTCCTAGAAATCTCTGTTATTCCACACACACGCACCATTTATGTCTTCTTCCAGGGCTGCTATGAGCAATGGTTATTCCACCATCATATAACTGCAAATTGATGGTTTAGGCAAATATGCTGTTTTTTTATTGTAGTTCATGTTATTCTTTGCACATAACACATGCTCAATGACAGGATAATAAGTATTTCAAAATTAAAACAGTTGGTTTGTTCCAGTTTGATCATGTAATTATTTTTCAGGTTGTGCTATCAGGGCTTTATTGTGTGTGTTCAGGTGTTTTTTATTGAAGCGTCCTGTTCATCTGTGGAACATGTTGTTTACACAATGACGTGTAAGACCTCGGGCTTGAATCTCATCAATCCGTTAAAAAAAAAAAAAACAGCAGAAGTAACAGAAGCGAAAGGCGGATACTAGTTTTTTTTGTTTTTTGTTGGAAAAAACACAAATCTTACACATTAGAAAGAAATAAAAAGGGTTTGACACTGCGCTATAGCTCAAGGTTGAACTGAAAACTATACATTTGCTGATTGTTCACAGAGCGGCTGCAACCAAAGTATATTCATGAGATTTATGAAGCTGGCACTGAGAAAAGACCAGGGGCCAACTTCAGATTTTGTTGCTGCTTGTTTTTACATAAAATAACAACATTTTATGACCCATAAATTGTTCATAATTTATGTTGTGTGTTTTTTTTTTTAGATCTGCTTGTTGCCAAAAAATGCTGGTTAGTTTTATGAGATGCTAAATAAGTTAGTTGTAAAGTGTCTTTGAGCGTCTCTAAAAGCACCATATAAGACTAATGCATTATTATTATTATTATTATTATTATTATTATTATTATTATTATTATTAGTAATATTCTGTTGCACATTAGATCAGTGGTTCCCAAAGTTGCGGTTGGGACCCCACTGTGGGTCTTCAAACATCACCGTGGGGTCTTGAAATGATTTTCAGACTTAACCCATTTAACCCCACCGGTTAAATGGGGTTAACCAGTGGTTAAAAAATTACTACTAACAACATTTTTTTTCCCTTAATTGTTACAAAAGGGTGTGGTTGGTGTACTCAATGAATAAAAGTAGCATGATAAATATTATTACTATGCCCTTGTTTATTTGACCTGATATATTATTACCTAAAAATAGTTGTGGACAGAGGTCTCTGTTACTTTTATTTTGTGGGTCAAAAGTTTTGGAAACAAAGATGATTGTTTAGATAAGCCTGATGTCATGATAAATAACTCTAGTTTTTATAGGTTAATCTTCTAACGTGATTTTTTAAAGTTATTTATATTCCACAAAGAAACTAAATTATTATTCTGCTGCATATTAGTTCCAAGAACTGTCCACAGTTGAGCCATCATCTGTAGTAATGTCTTGAAAATGTCAAATCTAGACAATATAATTCACAAAATGAGGACATTTTGTGTAATAATAGGTTCAATTTTATGGTTTTAGTTATTTAGTACTAAAATTGTTTTGTCTTCACAGGTCTTAAAATAACATCAATACCAGCTCAGGTGATAAACAGCACATGATATTTTACCATTTTGCCAAAAATGATTGTTCAACTTAAACTTGGCAAAAAGAATAAATAAAAAAGAAACAACATGTCAAATATTAAGAACATCTTGTACCAACAGACTGTAAAACCATGTTTGCACCGATTCAACTCAAAGTAGTTATCTTCTGCAGGAGTTCAGCTGTTTGCATCAGTTGTACAAGTTGTTGAATCACCGTGTTTTCTTTGCCTTTCTTAAATAAATACTCGGACAATAAAGTGTCTTCTCACCAGATGGGACTAGATCACAAACCCTCTGAATATGAAGACGTCCTCACTTTTCATCTGTGTTCCTTCTCTTCATCAGGTTTCTCTCAGTCTGGGATGGGTATGACCATGGGCTCCGGCCTGCTACCGTTCCAGACCACCATGAGCTCCAGTTTGGGCCAAACTGGGATGAGTCCAGCGATGGACGCCCAGAAGATTTCTGGCCTGTTCGGTGTGGAGAACAAGCCCACCAGTAACATCAGCGGGAGCGGTACTTTTAACACCCCTGATCCGTTTTCGACCGGCGGCCCGGGAATGCACCCTGCAGGTATCAGACAGAGGCTCTGCTTCATGTCACATTATGTGGAGGGGGAAATATAAAACAATAGAAGTAGGCCTGTAGTTCCTGCAGCATGGAGAATGGAAGCAGCCTGATAACACAGGACACATTTTCAGCAGCAGAGGGCAGCCTTTTCTAGCTGTTTCCAGCGTCAGCGGTGGAACCTCAGCTCTGTTCCCCTCACCGCCGGCCTCCTCATAGCTTCACGCTCTGCGCGCCTCGCTGTTCTCTTCATCCACTAACATCTGCAGCTTCCATGTCTTCAGTGTTTGCTGCAGTCTGAGGAGAAAACAGCTCCCTGTAGGAGAGTTAGACGCTGCTAGGTGCCTTTTTTATCATTAATTGTTAATGTTTCTTATAATCAATTGCTGCACAAGGGAGTACAAGCTGAACATCGGCTAATTTTGTGGTTACCAAGCAACAAAGACATTTACCCAAGGGGGGGAAGCGGCCTATCATGACTTGTGCATCCTACATTTAGTAGCTTTACCTCAAAATGAAGAGACACATAGTGCTGCCGTTTTACATTCAGGTGCTTCCTGACAAAAAATCCTGCTAATGTAAATATCTAATTCTACATATTAGTTAGCAGGATCTATTTATAGCTTGGTTGTTTTTACTTTATTAATTTATAAAGATAGCTTTTATAGCTTTAGGCCTTCTGCTTCAGTTATGCGTGATGCAGATTAGTGACATAGATTGCATAAAACCTGAAACCAGAGTCAAAGAAAAAAGTATATAAAACATCCATCAGTCCAAAAGGTTTGTTTCTGCAGAACAGTGTCTCTCAGTGGCTGCTCTAATGGCAAAAACCTGCATCTGTGCTTGTTTGGCTCTAAAAATAACTTCCTATTGTTCATTAAATTTTCAGAGAGCAGACTGTGGTGATATGGCCAAAAAGCTGCTATTTTAAAATTCCTTCGCACAGAGAACCTGCAGTGACTCAGTAAAACCTAAAACATCCTCCGAGTGTTGATGACAGCCGTCAGTTCTTTCACTTTTACCATCTACAGCTTGTAAGAATTTTCAATCTTTTTTTTTTTTTTTTGAATGGTAAAGAAGCAACACTAACGTTTTCAAAGATTCTAATCTAAAGGAAATATGGCAGCAGATGCTCTGGTGAAAAATAAATGTAAGAAAACTCACCAACATTCAAAAAATAAAGCACTTATTGCAGGAAAAAACAGTCTAACAGCGTTAATGTTAAACACTGATAGGAAGTTTAGCTTGATTTATAGCTGCACATGGGGGTGGGGATGTCAGACCCGATCCTGGATATTTCACCTGCAACTACTTCTTATTATTTTCCTCATATCCTGAAAGAAACCCCCATTAAAGAAAGGTTCATCACTAATCTAGGGATAATTAGATATTTAGCTGAGCATGCTTTACAAATGTTGCAGCTATATGACTTTATGGCTTTTATAAATCAACCTGTGCAGAAAAAAACACACCAAAAAAAAAACACCTGAAAACAATGATTTTCCTCATTATACTTATATAATATATACTAATATACTTGTCACAGCAGAGTTGATCAGATTTGCTAGTAGCATACAGTTGTTTTCCCTAAACAGCTTTAATTTCTAAAGTCTGACATTTACCTCTTAGATTGATGTGTTTCAGGTTAAACAATATCAAGATAGTTAAAATATTGTAATTATAAGCTGTTTTTTTAGTGGCAAACTAAGTATAAATTTAAAGCTGTCTCACTTTAGGAAGGCAACAAATAAAGTTGTTTTTTTATTTGACAACACAACACATCACATGCATCACAGATCTGCATGCATGTCATGAATTTCCGGAGACTTTCTCACTGAAGCACTTCTAATAAACGCTTCATCGTTTTCAAGTTTGTCCCAAATGAAATTTCATATCACAGACCCAAACCAAGTAATTCATTTTATTTCCAGTGCAGGCAGAGGTGGCAGATTTGAAAGAAAAACACAATGTTCTCTACATCCCCTGTTAGGCAGGGGTGTTCAGGGACAGGATGCTGAAAACTGAGATGGAACAACATGTAAAACAGGAATAAGAATAAATAAGCAGACTGAGGGAGAGGAGTTAAGGTCATACTCTTCTATCCGTGCATTCTTCTCCCTCGCTCTGTTTATTTGGGACTTTACAAGATGCTTGTCAGTTATAGTTGAGAAATAGGGTTTTAGAGGGAGAAAACCATATCCAGCTATGGTCTCAGAACAAGAACAGACAAGTAGGAGGTTCACTTCAGTGCAAACTGAATATTTGGGTTTGTTAGCTACTGTGTGCCCTTGTTTTGTGATTCTGTATTACACTCGTTTTGTTTAAGACGTCGCTTTACATTTGTTGTCGCGACTCTTCAGATGTGTACACATTTGACTAGATTATGCATGTTACATCCTGTATGATATGTGCTTGACTTATTCGTCTTGTTAAGTTGCTTCGAAGCTCTGCTGCTCCCAGCGTGCTTGTTTTGCTCATATTCTTTAGTTTGTCTTTTCTTTTTTTGTGTGTGTGTGTGTGTGCCGGCTCACTTCACAAGAGCAGCTTTGTTCTCTGAATGACGATGATGAAAAGGAAAGAATGAGAAACACATCAAACTTTCACAATGTTTACCTGACCTGAAGCACACCTCGTTTGCTTCTGCGTGGGTTTTAATGAGCAACTTTCTAAGTTCCTATAAACAGATAAGTAATCAACAGCAGATACAGCGTGTTCCTACTGGGACACAATCACATAGTGCTAACTCACATCACCTGTTAACCTGTAAAACGTCAGCAAATGGTAATGTAGAGCAATTTAAAAAAAAAAAAAAACAATTCTTTTGTCTTTGCAAAATCAGGCACCTTCACATACACGACATAGTAAATGTTCTAAATGTTGAAAAAGTGCTAAAAAGCAGTCAGACTATGGTTACTGTTGCTGTGCTTTTATGGAAAAGCTGTTGTTGATTTGTATTTGAAAATATGTATTATACTGTATGTGTAATAAGTGTATTATCTTTATTGGAAAAAAGCAGCTTGAATGTATTTTATTCTAGCGTCTGCTGCAGCACCTGCTTACAATTCCATCAGAGAATGTGAACCATAACAATCTGCTTAGACACAAGGCAAGATGACATTTTTTAAATATTTCTCTCAGAATCACATCTTTAGCTAAAGTAAGCTTTCCTTCGTGTCACTCTACTCACAAATACAAATGAAACATTTGTGACCCATGTTGGCAAAAGGGGTCTGAATGAGCACAGGCTGCAGTGCAAGATAAGTGATAATATTGCTACAGTTTAGTGATCTCAGTAACTACATAATCTACCTAATCAATTTTTGAATCAAAGTTTTCTTACAAGTCTTCAGAAATTTACCTATAAGCCTTATCATTTCTTTTGACGTTGATCATTTATGCTGTAGAACTGGCAAATGTCTCTGTTTAATGTTTGGCATCACTGTGAAGCTGAGGCATTCTCCTTGTTACTTATAGAGCAGAACTTCCCAATTACATGACTTCAGACCAATAAAAATCAACTTTTCAAAAGAACACTCTCATGAACAAAACAAGCTTGTTGGTAGCCAGGTCATAAATTACAAAATTTTTTCAAACTACATATTATTTTTAGCTTGTAGATTGAAAATGTGTAAATAACAATAACTTCTTCTTTATGACTCAATATGCCAACACTGAGCAGTTTTTTTTTTGTAAGAAATATTAAACCAATATATATATATTTTTTCTGCTTATAAAAAATGCCATCAAAACTGCTAAAATACCCATACCACACCACTGGGTGGCAATAAAGCTGACATTAACAAATTCAAAGTACAATGAAAGAACATTCCTAGCATGGATAAAATTCTCCTAAAATAATTATTTTTGTTACGTTGTTTACCATTACCTGTCAATCATTAACTTTATCTTCTTGTTGTCAATGTTTAACAGCAAAAAAGTCAAACCAATTATGCAAGATGAAAAAAAAAAAAAGAAACATTAGAACGTCTTTATTATTTGTGTGTTTTCTAGTGTACAAAGCAACTGTGGGTAGGTGCAATGTATACTGCTGCATTAATGTTTCTCAGAATCTCAGTTTGCCAAATTAACAAAAACATACCAAAAAATGACTTTGGAATGACAGCAGAAGAAGTTTGTTTTGCAAAAAATAATAAATAAAACACTATGTGAACTAGGGATGGGTATTAAAATTTATTGTTACTGCTAATCGTATCGATATTACTTATTTATCCAGTATTATTATAAATATTGATGCTTTTCTCTACTTGCAATAACTTTTTATTGAGCATATGTCATGTAGTGGATATAGGAACTTTTAAGTGAAGTTTAACTGCAGAACTTCTAGATAATAAACAGCAGTCATGTCTGTTCTTTATGGGAGTCAAGCAACTACTCAGAACTCTCATTTAAGACTATACAAAACATCTCAAACAAATCTTACATTATTATATTATATATTTTATAGCTGTTCAACATGTATACTTTATTCTAAGGTTTTAAACTGCTTCAGTTTTGCATCATACAATTATTGACACATGTATAGGGATATCTACCTGCCTGTGCTGGAACACAATCTGTGGTTCACTAACACTCAACACCATCATCAGTGTTACAGGGAAAGCATGGTTGAATGCTTCTGCCCTTTTCTATACACTCGCTTTATGACTGATGTTACAGCTAACAAATTAATAATAACAATTTTGCAGAGCATATATCACCAATTCTTTATTCATTGGGTTTTGAAGTGATGAAAAATGAAGTTTGCTGTCTAAAGCTGACTGTATGTAGTCTAGTCAACAGTTGCTCAAGTTGCTTAAAGCTGTCAACTTCGAGTCAATTTATCCAAAATACATTAATTTGATAAAAACAATCATTACTATTAGTTTGTACCAAGATACAAGTGTTGTTAAATCCAAAACTCACTTATAGTAACCACAATCTGATTGCTTTTTAGCTCACATTTTCTGACAAAGTGTGTCATTGGTTCCTCCTCTGATAAAACCCTCCCCCCTCGGCAGCTCCCATCCTCTCCCCCAGTGGCTCAATGGACGACAGCAGTCCCACGTCCTCCAACTCTGAACCCCTCAGCCCAGAGAGAGTGGGGACAGGGGGAGAGGCCGGCAAGCAGCGGCGGCGGAAGAAGAAGAGGAAGGACCCTGACGAGGTCTACGACTTTTTGGATAACACGGCCCCCTCAGACAAGCACGGGCTGCGGGAGAAAGACGGAAAGGAGGTGGAGGACGACGAAGACGAGGAGAACTGGGAGTGGGAGATAAGGGAGAGCGGAGGAGGGGGTAGGGTAAAAGGCAAGAAGACTAAGAGTCGGGCAAGACTTCCAGAGGAGTGGGGCGCACCCCAGCAACCCGTCTCCCCAACACCAGCTGCAGTGGCTCCTAAGTGGGCTGCAGCTCCTGAAACTGCCCCTGACCAAGTCCCCACAAGTTTCACTAACTCTTCCCATGTTAGCTTCGGAAAAGATTCTTCTCCACGTGCCTACGAACCCATGTGTGTAGATGGTTACCCTCTGTCTGGTAAAGATGGGCCCAAGGCAGACAAAGAGAACGTTCTAAGCAGTAAGCTTGAACCTCACAGTGCTCACAATAAGACAAGTGTAACTGCAGATGGCAGTGGTAGTCTCGCTCTATTGACAGGGGACAATCTGAGCCCAGTCTCCCAGACCTTCTCTTTCCTCGATTCAGTCCTCCAGACTCCTCCAGGTTCCACCCCCGACTCACAGACCACCACCCCTATCACCAACACCCCATCCATTGCAACCTCCTCCCTCACTAAGTCCACCCCGATAGACAGTGGCATCCTTTCTTCACAACCCTCTCCATCTTTCAACCCTGCACACATCACTCCAGACCACCCTCCCGCTTTCACTCCTTCCACCCACCCATCACCCCTAGCTCCTACACAAGCTGCAGTCAGCTCCGCCCTTAACGTTAACGCCAAGCCGTTTGTCCCCTCGGCCACACTCCTGTCCTCCGCGGCCACTCCTGCTCTTAGCACAGCAACAGGCACCGCAGCGCCCGCCACGACCACGGCCCCCTCCTCCTCCTTTCCTTCCAAGAATGAAACCATCTCCCTCCCATCATCAGGCACGCCTTCCAAAGGTGTTGCCTCGTCACTTAGCTCAGCCACACCCCCTCCCGCCATCACCCAAGCAGGCCCTCCCTCTCTCCTTGCACACTCAGAGCACCGGGAGTCCTCGTCGACACAGCTCCCCCCAGTGGAAGGTTGGTGAACTACAGGGAAGAATATAACTAACGTGTGGCTGGTTAGAACAGGACAGATTAGAAATTAGGACGGCAGGAAGTAGTACTTCTTGTTTGTCTGTTTGTTTCTTTGTTTGTTTCTTTGTATGCATGGCTCAGCCTGTGGATGGAGCACCAAGCCCCGTATGGTGTTCGATCCTTTTCTTTGTGAAAGTATTAATCAGGGCCCGACAAACTGAATTTGGCAATTTAATTTGTAGGATATTCATGTGTATTCATTATAAAGTTGTTCAAAACTCTTTGCTAACGTTTTAAAAGATAAAATCTGGGAGTCATTTACGAGGGAAAAACATTTGAGTCCTAGTCTATCATCTGGCCTGATGAGTGTGGGACACAAATGTTTTAGTTTTTTTTTTTTGCTGGTCGGGCCCTTTCTGACTAAACCCACTGGGTTAAACTCTTAAGTTGTCCTATTTGATTTCCCTCTGCTTGCTTCTGTGTATCAGTAACCATGATCATAACAGCTGTTTTAAATAGCTCTTCTGCTTGCTCTGCTGTTTCATCTAAATATCAGCTGCCTGTTTTATCTCACAGTCTCTCCTTTTGTCCATAAAAGCATTTCACATAATCCAGGTTCTTGCATGATGAAGCCAGTTTGCTGTTGCCTTTTTAGCTTTTCAAACCTCTAGTTATCGATCATCTCTGCAAAGGACAATGTGTGTGTAGTGGGAAAGAGGTTAAAGTTGATTTGTCCTGTAAATTTTCAATAACTTAATGCAGTGTAGGTCGCAAAATTAGCAAAACTTTTTATGCAGGTTGTCTATATTTTAAATGTAAAAAATTATATATATTATTCTAGTTTGATGACACTGTAGCACACTCACTACTAATTTTATGTCCAAATAGAAGGTGAACTTTTAAGTTCATCAGTGGTCCTCATAGTGTTTGTCGTGACACACATACAGTATCTGCCAGAGGATGGCCTCTTGTGTGTAAGACTACTTCCATATTTAGATTAAATATTTGAATAAACGAGCAAAACCTCTGTGAATGAAGGCCGCACACTGGAGCTCAACACTTCAGTTGAAATCTGTTGAAGCAAATTTAATTTGTATTTTATTCCCAAGGCCAACTTTGAATCTAAACACAGTTTTGAGGAGTTTTTGAATCTGCTTGTTTAGCAGTTTATTAAAATTAATGGCAAAACACATTGAAGTGTCAAGGTCTTTTAAACGTGTTGGCACAAATCTGGAAAGCTGACTATGAAAACGGTTGCACCACTCAGCTGGTATTCTGCAACGCAACGTTCAGCTCTGACAGAGAAAACCGAGAGGAAAACCTTATTGCTTCTTTTATTACGTAACGTTACAGTTTAATCCTTTAATCCTCTGTCACTGCAGCCAATAGCCTTCTAAAGGAAATTTACTCTATTGTAATTCACTGTCCTCCACACACATAACACTTAACCTCAATTTAATATTTGATACATGAATGTTCTATTTTCCCTCCACGTTATTAAAACTTTTTTCCTTAATAATACTCACTTTTCAGTTTCAAGGTGTAATAGTGACATAATCTCTGATTAGTGATGAATCTTTAATTCCTGGAAACTATATTATTTAAATAATAAATCAACTCTATGCTTTGTTTAAATACTGTAGAAATCCTAACACTGATGTAACGTTAAAGTTGATGTTTGAATGTTTAATTCCATTAAGGTTGAAAACACTAAATGTGTTTTTGTTGTTTCTTTTTCCCTGTATGTGTTTCGTGTGACCTCCATCAACAGGTAAGACAATTTTCCTCTCAATTTAGTTTAATCTGTATTTTTGTTTTATCATCTCTAACAAATACCTTTAATATCAATCTCCATTTAGACTACCGGTACGACTTTATTATTTTTAAATAAGCAAATTTCATTTTAGTTCCGTACAGAAACTTTTTTTACACAATATATGTCAATATTACTAAAACGGCTTTGCTGTTTTTTTCACATCACTTTTCAAAGATACAAGTAAATGACTGTCTACTTGTCAGATCATGTTTTTATTTTAAACCTCCAAATTTAGTGTTTGTTTGTTGTCAAATGTAAGAATCAGCCGACAGGATTCTATTTTATTTGTCCCACAAAACAGCGACTCTTGTTGCTGTGACCTGTTGTTTTTTTATTAGTTTGACGCTTTTGTGTGTTTTGGTGTTTATTAAAAGACTGGATATGCCACTAGGAATGTTCATTAACTAAAGTCAGTGATAGTGTTCAGTGATATAAGATTAACTTCATGGTTCAATTTTTGCTGAATCCACAAATGTTTCTGCCTCATCAGTGACAGAAAACAACAGTGTTTTTGTTGACCAGACAGTCTGGGAGTCAGTGAAATGTCCAAAAATATTTCTCTCTGTCTTTCATTGGCCTATTTTTAAACCAACATCAAGTCTTTTTCTCTCATATACACTATTGATGAGTGCAGTTTTTAACCCTTATGTAAAGTCAACAAGAGGAAGAACAAAGTGCTGTCATCCTTTCTGCCACACAACACCTGTGTGTGTGCGTGTGTGAAGCAATGTTTTTCAAAGATATAAAAACCTGGTTTTGTCCTCGTGGGTGAGTCAGTGAGATTAAATCTAAGTTAATTAAGACCCTACTGGGGACATGTGTGCGTTGTGATTGGCTGCAGGCTGCAGACAGGTGATTGTGATGCAGTGTGGGTCTGTCGGTTGTTGAGTCTCAGCTCTGCTCATTGGCTCCATCAGGTGTATGATGGAGTAACTGCAGCTGCAACAGTAAACAGCTGCTGAAGACAAAGAGAACATTTAAACATATATTACATTTGAGTTTAATCTTTATTACAACAAAACACTTTATTAAAAAATGAACAATTGATTTCAAATGCTTGGTGACGTATATTTGATTTGTTTCAACTTCACACATCTAATTGTGTGCTTCATCTTTATTTTTAGGAAATGTAGTTGTTTTGAATGCGTGGGAAAATGTCAAACACTAAATGTCGCCATCAGTCAATAAAAATAATCACTAATCATTTGGCTACAGGTTGGGCAGAGCTTCAAACCTGATTATTTGTAGCTTTTACTCAATAATCTGGTTTGATCCAGTTTCTGAAAAATGTGAATTGATCTTGTGGCATTATAAAGTGATCATAGTACAACACCTAAAGTAACACTGCTGTTACACTATCACGTTCATCAGTTTTTTTTATTGACATGTTCATAAGGACAAGCTGAATACATGCAGAGATTATATATTTACCACAACTTTTGCTGGAAAACCCTGCTATGGAAAAACAAACATGGGTATTCATGTTTGTTTCTTTTGAGAATAATCTACATTTACAGAATTTCTCTGTTTCTTCAGTGGGTTACTGTGGAGAATACCTGCGCTGTTGGTAAATGTGTGGCTCAGTTATGTTTGTAGTTTCAACTTTTGTTCATATAAAACTGCAATAGCCCAACAAGGAAAATGAGGGAAAAAAACACAATGACAATGCAATAACGCTGGTGCACTACATATGTCACGGCCAAACGTTTTGAGTAAAATAAAATCCAATCAGTTTAAATTTCAAAGTCCGCAGCTCCAGCAAGCAATCGTTTCTCAATAGCCGAGAGTCCAGCCCCTCTGTACGAAACAAAGCGTAGAATAAGGGGCTAGTTTTTACCAGGATAAGGTGACAACATGTTGCTTTTCCAAAGTGTTGCCAAGTCGAAGGGAAGGACTGGTCTGCATCTCAGCCTGATAATCTAAATGCTTCTCTTTATTAGAAATATTTATTTCAGTATCTTAAAATAGAATTTAATATATAAACTCTGATTGAGTATAATTTTGCTTTCTTCCAGCTGGTTACTTTACATATATTAACCTGATCAAGTTGGTTGAGGTCACCTGTTTTACATCTAATATACCATTTTGTAAGCCTGTAAATAATCATAATAATGATGCTATAGTGTTTAGTACTATTGTTAAGGCCTTGTGCTGTTGACTCATGCTGTAAAACACATTCTTGTAACATTAGAATTACTTCAAAATGGGATGTTTTGTGAGGCTAAATGGTCTTTATCGATCCATTTGATGCTCAAGCTAAATGTTTGTTGTCCCTATAGTTTCTGAAAGTTCTTCATTCACCCAGGATTCCTGACAAACCTGACTTACAGCCTTAGCTTGTTGTTTGAAGTCTTGACATAGATTCCACAAAGTAAGGCCTTTTGATTTTATATGCTTTAAATACACAATAAATTTGTCCAAACTAAGACTACATAAGACTACAGTCTCTGCATTAGGAAATGGGTTGTAGATAGTTTTATTTTTATTTCTTTAGGAGGGGTAGGGAGATATTTTTGCTCCTTGTCCTCCTTTTCTTTCCAGCATATTACTTTTC
Organism: Anablepsoides cearensis; assembly: GCA_032275365.1. NCBI lineage: Eukaryota > Metazoa > Chordata > Actinopteri > Cyprinodontiformes > Rivulidae > Anablepsoides > Anablepsoides cearensis. The sequence continues at coordinate 15,579,701 of JAUBOC010000078.1, read as the reverse complement.
TTCCATTTTTCACCTCAGTCTTTCTTTCTGCTTCCCCTCCATCTGTTTCTAATTTAGTTTCACCTTCATGTGTTGCTTCAAAACATTAAGCATCTGTAGTTCGTCTATTCCAGGATTCCTGTCTCCCTCCCTCCTCCTCCTGTCTTCCTCATTCCCTCGGTGGACCGTCCCTCTCTTTTGTCCTTTCCAGTCTCCTTCCTTTTCAAACAGACCCCCCCCCCCCATCCTTCACCTCCATCTTTTTCGCCCTTTATGTCTCCTCCACCTGCGTCACGTCTCCCCCCGTCTCATGCAGACTCCCCGTGTCGCTGCAGCGCTGTAATAATCACTGCATCGACGGTTTTGGTCTAGATGGCTGGGGGGTGGGGGTGGGTGGGGGTTGCTTTTCTGGGTGTCGGTGGAGTAGGAGGGCGTTGTCAGGGAGACGTGGGAGGCGGTTGCCGTGGAAACACCAAGACACTGCAAGTAAGGGGTTGGAGGGATAGAGAAGGGGTGGACTGGGTGTGACAGGCAGCGAGCTTGAAGGCTAAAAATAGAAATGCTCTGACAAGATCCTCCCCCGCCCTGAACCCCCACCACCACCACCACCGCCGCCCCTTGCTCACTACTTCTCTCTGCCCAGCACCATGGGCGACCAGCTGTAGTGTCTCCACTTCCTGTTTGCTCCAGCTGATGTACAATCTATGACCTTCAAACCGAGGACGTCTGGTATTTTTGCTGCAATAAAAACAGCAGCAATCTTGTTTGTTGCTTTTTCGAGCTACGTGACGCAATAATTTTATTCCTCTCGTTATTTTTTTTATTTTTCTGTGTTCATTTTTGTGCATTCCTGGTGTCTCTTTGATTTTTTTCTGACTTTTGCATCACTCAACCTGTTTGGGATGAGTCCCTTCATTCTGTTTGATAGATTCAGCACTACTCCAATAAGCAAAACAAACCATGTCTCATTAGCATAATAATGAAAGAAAAGATATGATGGGGTTGGGGGGATGCATCAGAATTAAATTTGAAATGAGTTGTTGTTGTTCGAAGCGCGAGCAAGTGTACCCAGTGACTTTGGAGATGTCAGAATGTACATGTCATTTCATTGTACAAAAGCAGGGTCTGTAAGTAAGCTGTAAAACTGAATGGCAGAAATGCATGACGGCCAGAGCAGCTATGTATGCGTTAATGTGAGAGTTAATCTCATCCCTCAGCCATGCTCTCAGCTCTGTGCTGATCTGCTTAATGTGGGTGGACTGATGCTTTGAGCTACAGCACATCAACATGCTAATAGTCACAACTCTAACATCCAAATATAGAATCTATGCAGAACAGATAAAAGCATTAGCACACTATATTGGTTTAACTCATCATTAGGCTGAGATGAGTCTCAGTTTTTTAGCTCATTGATTCAGTTACTCTTAGATATTTTATGGGAAAATAAGCAGTTTTGACGATTTCCTGACATATGGTCACACCCTTGATGAAACAATGAGAAAAGCCCACAAGTTATACAATTTCCATTGCATCACAGAGTAAGCTTAAATAGCTTATATCACAAAATATTATCATACATAAATCATGACATTACAAATTTAAGCATATTGTTTAAATACTCACACACTCCCATTAGATGCAGCACCCCTTTGTAGAAGAAGTCCTCCAGAGATCTACAGGGGTTAGACAATGAATTTGTGGTGGCCAGGCTGGTCCCATTTAGCCATGAAACCTCCCACACTAAAATGACAGGTGTTTCAGTTACATTGTCTAACCCCTGTAAATTCAGCTATTAAGTCCTGGCACAGGTTTTAGAGGCCTTTCTGCCTTTTATTAGGTGATGTACACTGTTAGGTACTGTTAGGAACTGCTCAAAGAAACTCACTCATTAACATAGTAATGGATCAACTATGCTCAACTGAATAAAAATATTAGTAAGGTTAGGAGGTGAGAACAACTCAGAATAAGGAATGTGGGAGGTGTCACGAATATCATACCTTTTGGTGTTTTAAAAATTGTCTCTTTTTCCATTAAGGTTTTGAGTTTTTGTCTTGTGAGCGTTTGTTCATACACCAGTTTTGACTCATCTTAGAGTTACTTGAAAAGACTTGTAGATGTCCATAAAAAGTTTTAAATGTCATCCTTGTGCTTGTGTTTTGAAGCAAAGTCACAGCAGATATCTCTGTCTGAACTGCACTGACATTACCAAACTTTTTTTTGACATGTTAACATTTACTGACAGCAAAAACAAAGGAAGTGGGACAGCTTTAGCTTTTATTTTGGGTCAAATTTTCATGTACTTTAAAGAGTTTTCATGGATACGTCAGGAATATTTAAACAGAACAACTGGTTGAGTGCAGTGGCTCTGAACTCCAATTTTTTTTTTTTACCATTACTTTATAGGTTTGAAAATGTTGTCTTAATTATTGGTTTCCAAAATTTCCAGCTTTTTGACCCACATACAATTGCAGACTTATGACGACAATTATTGTGGTTGAAAGCATAAAATTTCCCTATTAAGTCATTTAACAAAAAGTCTAATAAATTATTGTTTCTCCATCTGATTACAGTTTACTGTTAGAAAGAGATGGTAAAGCCACAGATACTATAAACTACCTTTTTTAAGGACATTTGTTTTCTGTAGATCTTCTCTGGACCCCCACCAGGTGTTTTACAGCCATGCTGCGGGAGTCCCTGACCTAAGCTGCACAGATTTTATTTTAATGCCTGAAGTCCTTGGAGGACAACAGGAGGGAAAAAGAACAACACTTACAGAGTGTTTCCTCTTTATTGTAGCTAAAATTATGTATATTATTCCAAAAGTATGGAACCTTTAAGTGTCAGTTTATCATTATTTAAAAACAACAAGTAATTATAACTACATAACATTTTATATCTTTATATCTAACAATTTTAACAAATATCAGTTTTTATTGCAAAATAAAATCTATTCATGTGACCACAATTAAACATGGTTTCTTTTCAGATGTGTGCTGACGTAGCCTGGTAAAAACCAGACCCTGTCCTTCACTTTAGGGAAACTAGAATTGAGCGGAACTACGTAGGAAGGCAAGGGCCAGGCTAGTGCTGACGTCCATTCGTCTGATTTTAACTACTGATTTATTTTAAACCACACACTACTGTAACTCTATCTTAGTCAGGTCAGATTTTGTAATATTTTTACACATTAGTTTTGGCTCGGCAGGAGTCCTAACCGCTATAGTCAACCACTCAAGTTTATGACTGGTTCATTTGACATTTAATCAGCCAAAAGAATTAAAGCGCTGCTCAAACTTGAAATTATCTTGGTTTTTATTACGCTCCAATATCTATATTTAACTTTTACAACTTATGAGTCAAACCTTTTTTATGAAACTTTTGATCTGAAGCATTAATTCTTTATTTGATTTCTGAGTATTTCATAGTTCCCAACAAGTCCCATTGTTTTTGAACTTATTAGAAGATGATTTTTTTTTTCTATGGGAAATTTGCAATACGAGAAAACTAACTGTAGCAGGGCTTTAGTGAGGATGGATGGATGGATGGATGGATGGATGGATGGATGGATGGATGGATGGATGGATGGATGGATGGATGGATGGA
>JAUBOC010000078.1:15565178-15576019 GCA_032275365.1 Anablepsoides cearensis | reverse complement strand
TGGATGGATGGATGGATGGATGGATGGATGGATGGATGGATGGATGGATGGATGGATGGATGGATGGATGGATAAAGGAATCTGTCACAAAGCTTTAGATTAGGGTCCTGCGGATCTTTAATAAGTCTTAAAAGGCATTGTATTCATTCATTCAATACAAAAATAATGCCTTAATTAGCCTCAAACTATCATAAATAAATCTTTCAGAGGTATTATAAATGTTAACACATTGTAAGTAGGATAATTGTATTTGTCACAGAAATATTAAAATAATAAAATTGATTCAATTTTTTAAACAATTTACCACACCTAGTTTTGTGTTAAAAAAAATTGTTGCTAACTGGGTTTTTTTTACATTTGTGTTCATTGCAAAGTTGGTCTTAAATTTCCTTTCAAGAGGCATCAAAAAGTATTGAAAAGTCTTAGGTTTTAACTTGCCTGTAGGAACCCTGTTCTCAGTTTCAGCCATCCAACAGGTGAATTTTACTGTCCTTTAACTCTTAGTAATGTCATTTCAACTTGAAACGGCAGAAACTTAGGACTTTTGCTTTTTTTGACCCTTGAACCTTTTTGAATGTACACACATAAACCACCTCTGTGCCTGATCCAACACTTTACCAGAAGTGCTGCCTGGATCTCTTGCATAATATCCATCCTGTCCTTTGAAACTAAGTAATGGCCTAATGCCTTCCTCTTCCTGCCTGTGGCTCTCTGTCCCTCTGTGATTACAGTAGACAAATTGTTTAGAGAGGATTATGTAATAATATTCATTCACTCCTAGTCAAGCTTGACGCGCTGCTGCCCCTGTTGGGTTCTTCAACAGGCCTGCATGTATTAGGAGGTGAAGTGAGGTCAGTGCAAGACAGTCGAGAGACGTGTCAGCAGTTTCTAAGGGGCATTTTATTAATAATAATAATAATAAATCCTTAGGGACTGTTGACATTCAAAGCCTGCTTTCTGACAGTTGATTCCCAGCAGGTCTCAAGTTACCGAAGAGATATTAAATGTATACATATTCACTGGCTGTCACTGAATGCTTTTTGACAACAATACAAGATGTATGGAGTTGAGTCAAACATTAGGCCAACAATTGCCTGACATGTTATGGGGTCAAAACAGTCTTGAAAGAAAATCTGAATCTTGAAGACCTTGTGAGAAATGTGACGTAGGTACTTTAAAAATATCAAATTATTTGTTGTGTTTGTCAAATTCGTTTGAGTACTTTCACAAACAGTTCAAAGACATATACAGCATGACTTTGAACTTGACATGCATTGTTAGTCACGTCATTCAAAGGGTTTTTGGTGTTGTGTTACAAAACACAACACCAAACACTTTTTACACTACTGCGGTCCTTCCAGAAGGTTGCCTCTTGCTTTAAGCAACAAAAAGAATCAGCAGTTTATTCTTTGAAGAGAAAATATTAAATTTCACATGGTTGCACACCTTGAAGCCAATCTATGGTCTCGGCAGAGGAAGTGCCGCACAGAATGTTTGGTTGGAAACATCAGTAATATCCCTGTAAAGTAGCTGGATTTTGAATTTGAATTGCCTGAGCGTACAAATATTGATAAATCCAACACTTTCAGACACACGAGCGGTAACTGTGATAAGACCCGAAAGGCTGTGCTTTGCAGAAACATGGAGATAGGATATATTGGGTAGAGAAAGGAGACAGTCTGCCGTCGAATAGAGCATTAATCCATTGAGTCGAAATATAAATCCCAAGCAGAGTGTTGGGGATTATTGCATTTTTCTTTAAAAAAAATACATCCCCAGCTCTTTGAGGGTGCAAGTACCAATGTTGAGTAGTGATGCTTCATTCATGTGAAGAATCTGAAGGAAAATGTTGGATTATTTTGACATGTAAAGAACTTATTTGCATGCTAGTCTGAAACAGGTCTGAGGTGGTTTTAAGTTTAAGGCACAGAAGATACCATTAAAATCATCATTTATTCTCTGATTATTATCACCTCGGGGACGAATATGATGCTGTTCTTATATGTTTTCCCCTTAGCAGTGAGTTCTAAAATTAAATGTCTGAATCATCTTGCTGTCTGCATAAATACAATGTAATTTCCAAACAATGTCCTACTTAAACATCTACATTATTTCTTTCATTGCTTTTTTTAGCCTCCTCTTATTCACAGCTTACTGCAGAAACGGTGTAAGGTTTTAAACTTTATCACTATATTTGTGTAAATCTAATAAAATCCTGTCAGAGATCAAATAATCTCTTCATAGTTATTAACCCACATGTTAACACCTGTATTATCAGAGTTAAATAAAGCAGATGCAATGCAGAACAATGACTTGATCTGGTTTTACTCACCAGTCTAATAATAAGAAGTCATCAAACATTCATTTAGCGTCTTTATGGGTTTTTTTTTTTCTAAACTCTCGCCAGAAAGTAAAACTAAGTATCATGCTAATTCTTGCCTGGTCTTTCTTTTTCTTGAGTCACCTCAATAATGTTATCCGTATTATTTAACCATTATAAGTGTTTTTTTCCCCATCTGTTTTATTTTAAATTTTTCTTTTTCCTTTTTTTTATATGCTTAAGTAAAATTGAACACTTAAGCTATTGAAATATATATCTATAGTTTCAGATTCTGAAGACATTTTAAAGCCTTTTACAGTGTCAACTGACAGCTCTCTTATTGGTCCCATCAGTCCAAATCTACAGCAGCTGCTTGCTAAAGTTTGCAAACTTTAGTTAGACTTGGGAAGTTATTTTGTTTTAGACATCCAAATGAAATGGTGACCCCATATTTTTTCTTGACCTTGAAAAATCAGCCTTTATTTGCAACAATTTTAGTTAATTTTTTAATCTAAAAATAACACCCCTGACAGATATTTCAGAAACTAATAAATAGCTCTCTATGGTGAGTTCACATCTTTTCGGTAGTTGTGAAAGCCGGAGAGAAGTCCAATCAGAGTGTAGATGATTACGGTCTTCAGACTTGTCGTGCTGAAATCTCCTTGTGTCTCTCAGTACGGATCAACATGTGAATAGTGGCTGTCACATAGCAGCTGAGCGACTGTGACAACCACTGATCTGCGAGCGTGTCTGCATAACTGCGTGTGCGCCGGTTTTCCTCTCTGCGTGTGTACGCCTGTGCACGTTTGTCACTAAGGGCTGGATGCTGAAATTCTGCTCCAGCGAATGAGGGAATATTCCGGGGTGTCATGTGATGTTCTGATGTCAGAGAGAGAGAGAAGGAGAGAGTAAGGTGCAATTTAGCCCCACAGCTGATCCGTGCAGCGCTCAGAGAGAGGCTGAGACGACCAGACACAAACACACACACACACACACTCGCACACTCTTGCTCCTTCACTTCCATGCGCTTCGTTCCTTTTTGCCTGTGAGCACACATGCACTTTACACAGACACATGCGCCTTACTTCAATGCAGTTGCACACAGAGACAACTACGAGACAACTCTGTAAGGAAAGGAAGGAATCATTGCTTTTTTTTTACTTCTCAAGCTCACAACAGTTTGGTCACTGAGGACGTATCTGCCTCCTGGACAAGAGTAAACGGACACTTTACTGGAGCCAGAGACAGAGGGGAAAAACCACTGAGGACAGAAACAGAGGAAGCAGAGAGAGCAGCACAAAACTTTAAGCTAAAGAAAAAACTATCATTTGTGAGGACTGACGACGGTGCAGGAGGATGTCTTTCCTTTCTGGCTCAACCTGGCAGCAGCCTGGCATCATTAGTGGAAGCAGCGGGTTCGGACAGCCTTCCAGTGGGCATCAGCAGCAACATCAACAACAGCAGCACAAACCTCCCAGTACCCTCTCCAACGCCAACATTCCTGTGGTGCTGGCCTCCTCTCCAGTGCCAGCCTCCAGTCCGGCCACTGCTCAGCACAGTGATTGGCATTGCCAAGGCCAGATGACACCAGGGGGGGCAGCTGCTGCCGCAGTCAAGGCAGGATCCAGAATCATTTTGTTGGAAGATGAGGTGAAATCAGGACGAGCTAGCACTGAGGAGACATCGTCTGACGTGTTGGTGCCGGATGCCCAGAGCTTCACTATGCCAGTGCTGAAGATAGAAGATGATTGGTCCAAAGGGGAGAGGCTAAAGGCGGATGGACAAAGAGTGGAAGGACCAGGGGTTACGTTAGGGAGTGCAGGACAAAGCCCCAGCAGCTCCTTGTCAGCCCATTCTTCACCATCCTGGTCATTACATTCCCCTTCTCTCTCACCTGGAAAACTGTTTCCAAACTCGGACCCCAAACCTACATCTGGTCCTAATTTTGGACAAAGCAATTTGGAGCAAAAAAACACAGGCAGCAACAATGGATTTCTTAACCAGGGACCTCAAGTGGTTGCCCAAGGACACATCTTACTTCCTGCTCCTGATGAGGCCTTAAGACCTCAGGACAGATTCACAGCTAACCCCTGCATCACTGCAGGTACAGCTTCAAGTTTAGGAAAGGAAGAGGACGAGAAGGTAAAATCTGGGAACCTGTTGGAAAATTGGAAAGAAGGTTCGTTTGCTAGAGAATCCGATAATCAAATGTTCAAGCCATACCAAGGAAACCAAGGTGTTGACGTGCCTGCTCCTACAGCTTCAGACATAACCGGGAACAAAGCAGGTATCACTACAGGGCCTACAGCAGGTACACACGCATCTCCAGCCAACAGATCTGCCACCGGTGCTGTGGCTGGTGTAAGAGGGATCGGGTTAGAGGAGGAAATCTTAAGCCATACCGAAAAGGTGAAAGGAGGCACGTGTATTGAACCAAGCAGGGTCACAAGTTCTAGCCTGTCACAGGATTTAAATCGAATGGAGGATGGAAGAAAGGGATCATGTGCTACGCTAAACAGAGAAACAAAAACATCCAGTAGCAATGAACTGCCTCAACGGGCTGCAGTGAGACGTGCCATGTCTGACTGCTCACATCTTTCTGTTCCCATGGTAATGGCCGGAGCGTACCCCACCAGTATGGGCATCTCACAGGTGGCGGCACCCAGGGTACCAGATTTTGCCCTGATGGGAACACCCTGCCCACCCAGGGCGCCTTACCCTCATGTCGCTGTGCGTCGCTCACTCACGGTCACGGACGGCACAGAAGCCTCCACTGCAATGGCAACAATGATCTCGTCCCCGTTAATGACGTCACCTATTCTGCCATCATCCCCGCCCCCAAAGAGGCATCACGGGAGCTGCGAGACCAATTTTTTACTTCCTGTTCCTTCAGTAGGAGCGCCCGCTAACAACAACCAAGACTGTAAGCAAAACGCCACAGGTAAGACTTTCCTTGTGTACCATGTTGTAAAGACAAACAAAAATACACAACCACGCCAGACAATATCATAAACCAACACCTGGACCCAAACCTCTGATTTGCTCTGTTTTTCTTCATAAGATAAAATTGTTAATTACTGCTCTTACTGGTGGTTGACCAGTCACGCCAAAGTTAAAACAGCTAGCTCGTTTTTCACTACAATTCTAATGCTGCATTCAAAAACACGTCCAACGCTTCAAGTTGGACGCTTGTGCACTTGGAGTTCAGACGGAAGAGCCTCTTGGTTGTTTTCTTCCGCCAGTCTCTGCCGGATGAAATTTAGAAAGTCACTTTGTTTATTTACTGAGAGCAAGTGCACATCGCGCTCACCTGATAGTTACTTCATAATTGATTCATCAGATGATTCAGAGGAGTTCTGAGTTTGGTGCATTCCACCACTCCAGAAGCTGAGCGCTGATGAGGCTCGCTTTCAGCACTGTTTTTGTGCTGAGCCCAGTTTGACGAGCTGCTGACCCGCATCAGTGCCCGTATTTCCTGCCAGGACATCGACTACAGGCGCTCAATTTCAGCTAAAGAGCTCCTGTCCATCTGTCTCAGGTTAGTGGACATCATTCAGGAAACCGTCCCCTAGGAAAATGCCCCATTACGTCACACAGCGGAGTCTCTCTGATTGGTTGTCACTCTGCATCGAGCTGCAAAAGTTCAGATTTTCCTACTCCAGCGTCTGCCCCTTGAAGCATGTCCACTATAGAATTTGCATGTAAACCTGACGCTTAAAACATGCTTTGTGTGAAGGCAGCATTAAAATGGTTTAACAAAATTTTAGTCTTTAAATTTTCTACTTTTCGTCAGTTTTCAACACTATACTGTCTTTACCCATCTCTTCATCATATAACTGTAAACTGACATGAAAATGAAAACATTTGTAGGGGCAGCTTATGTTATATAAGTTATTGTAAGTGTTATTTTGACACCACCCACTTTTTAAAACCCGATGCACACATGGCAAGTACTCTGTTTAAAACAAAACTGGAAGAATTCAAAGAAATATGAAGAAAACAGGATTATCTTTACATTCATATTTAGGTCCTAGTGAGATGCAATTATTTTTAAAATATGCAAAAAGTTCAAATGTAGCTTAAAAGTGAAAGATTGCATATAAAAGATGCACTTCCTGTGCCATTCCATCCCGTGTTATTCCTGTTTTGTGACGGCATCATTTTCTCTGTAGTGTTTGGGATGAAACCCATGTGTCGCTCGCTGAAATGGTAGTCATCACTCTTGCAATAATGACTCTAGCATAATCCCAGCTTAAAGCCATGATGTGCATTTTAAAGAGAAATAAGCTCTGATTCTGTTTACTTTAATACAGAATCAGAGATTAAATGCCAGTTGCTTGCTAAAAAAATGGCATGACATAAGAGCTGTTTCTTGGTCCAGACCTCTGCGCATCCTGAATTTTGACATATGAATGTTACTGTTGCACAGCTCCACTTGTGAGTGCCAGCATTTCCTTCTCTCTTCCTGCTGTTGCACTCCACCTGAGCACGTCGTTACAGCTCAGATGTGTTGGGCTAAATATAGGTCGGCTGTGCCTTCATACCCAAACAGTAGCTCTGACTAAAAAGACGTGTATTTCTGATACTTTTTTTAAAAAGCCTATTTTATCTTCAGTGTGCATGTAGCATTAGGTGGGCTGTGGAGCATATCAGAGAAATGACTGCATATGAAACTCATTTGTAGTGTACTTTAAAGCATTGCATCAGATCTAAGGTTTTGAGGAAATGTTAACAAGTGTTAGAGAGTAGAAAGCTCTTTGAAATGACCTCAGTTTGGATATATTCTGGAGCTTCTCACAGGTGTCGTCAGGAGAAATCACAGGTACACAGGTCCAATTACAGGTCCAATACTGAGTCAGACCATGTAGTTTCACACTCCTAAAGCTGATTTAAAAACACTGACCAACTTGAAAGTTGAAGGCTTTGCACAGCTGGGTTTCAAACTGGAGTGCTAGATGTGAGGTGATAAAATGCTAATATTTGGTTTTAGTACTTAGATCAGAAGTTTATGTTTAATCAGTGGACCGTAGGGGGTGCGAGTCGGGTGTCTTGGATAAGAGTTAGATGGTCATAAATTGCAGATTATTGCATGTGCACTTTTCAGGCAGCCTGTAAGCTTTTAGTTGTAGCACTTTGCAGAAATCATAGAGAAGAAATTAGCAAGGAGAAAAGTGGACGTGGATAAGAAAAGATTGCCTTTAAAAGATTCAAGATACTAAAATAGCAATTAAGATGACTCAGTCATATTTGTGATGAATAAAAGTCTGAATGGTTGTGACCTTTTTATATAAAAAAACAGTGAATGAGGTGTCACTGATGAATGCAGTCATTTTCTTCTCCTATTATTATAAAACGTTCCTTCTGTTTTTTCATAATTATTTCTAACCGTGTTAACAAAACATCACGCTTTGTGTTCTGGTTTTCAGCCTGGACTCGACAGAAGAGCTGGGGCATTGATTAGACATTGACTCTGACTGTACTCATTCAAATATAGAGCAGCTATTTCCAGCATTCTGTGTGTGTGTATGTGTGTGTATGTATTTACACATGCGTGCGTGTGTAGGTGAAGAACATCCACTGACGTGAATCGTACAGATTCTAAAGGCGAACACCCACGGAGGCAGTCTCACAGCAGACAGCATGTCTGCCTTTTAGGATGTGCGATCTTTCTGCACCAATCCAGATGACAACACATTACATACAAACAGAAACACACAAAGTAGCACACAACTGTGAACAGGATCCACAGATAATGATCATAAATAAAAATTTGATTAATCAGATTTCCCTTTTAACGAATTTTACCAATGTTTTTTTTGTGTATATTTTTGTCATAGGCAATGTTCTGCCCAAAGCTGCCTGTAACTCAGGAGAAATTGTCAAACCTAACCTCTAAGCTGAAGGCTTTGAGTTGTAACTTGTGGCTCGGAGCTTGTCGACAGCTTGAGAGTGTGTGGTTAGAGGAGGGTGAGCAGCTTCAGGTGTAGCATCAGAGCAAAAAGGAGGTCAACAGGTGTGGGAGGGGCTCCCAGTGTTCCTGACAGGAACCAAAGTCAGTTTTTACGCAGTCATTTGTCACAGTGGAAAATGTTCAATTAATTTTTTTTAACGTGGATAAATCTGCAAGACAAGGTCATTTTGTCAGCTTTAAAGTGCACATGAAATGAAATCTTTGTAACAAATGTGAACGCGTTTTTGGAAAGAGAACACTGATAACATGTTGCAAAACAAATTTCACCCTGTTGAGATGAACAGTTGTTGAGATATTTGAATGTGAAGGAACAGGAAGTGATGTCAAAGGGGAACATCTGCATGTAAACAGAGCATTGTTACAATAATTAGAGAAGAATCTGATGTTTCTTTAGATTATTTTGAGTCACTTTCAGAGTTGAAGAAAAGTTTAAAAAAGATTGTTTCAATAAAACAAAGACTAGAGAGTTTCTTTTCAAAGAGTTCCCCTTTGATGTCACTTCCTGTTTCACCAAATTCAAGAGAAAATAGGCCAGTTATGAGACAAAATGGGTAAAATCATGTGTATTATGCAAATTTTCTTAAATCTAAATATATTTTCTTTGACTTTCTGTATTTGAAGGATAAGCATGTCACAGGCACTTTAAAGGGAATATATGCAAATATGTTGAATGCATTTTGTTGTGTACTTGGATTATATAGGAGTGCAGAAAAGTTGAATTTGGTCTCCTGGTGCTGCGTAGATATCTTAATCTACTGATTTGACTGGTTCATCATCTTCATTCTGGGTCAGACTCTGGCTCCAACCTGTGAGACTGGATGGAAAAGTCTTCTCTCGTTGATATCTTTTAATTAATTTGGGAAAAAAATGTTTCTGCACCAACGCTACATCATCCTATTCCGGCTATAAAACTACAAAAATGGCTGAAGGGTGGAGCAGACAATAATCATTGGGAATGAAACGTGGAAGGGAGGCGGGATGTGAAGTGTCTCATTTGCATTTAAAGAGGCAGCACCAAAACGAGTTGCTCTCAGACACAAATCAAAACAAGAGTGAAAGAGTGGTCCGTGTATCTACAATAACGAGGAGCTCACACAAAAGCTTTGCAGTTCCACTTTATAAAGACCACAAGTTAGTGATTTAAATGTGAAAAGGAAGGACTAAGTTAAAAGTGTGATATGTCCCATTTAATACATGTTATAGTTCCTAAAAGGTAGAACATGATAGTATTTTACAGCTGACTTTATATGATAAAAAATGTCTTTATTTAAATTCTAGTGGATTTTCTTGGAGCTGCTTTAACTGGTTGTAAACAAATACACTCTGAGTTGTGTCTCATAAGTAAACATTATTGTATAGGTTTACAGAGCAGACAAACACTCATTTGGTTTTAGAATTTTTTTATTTTTTTCATGCTTACAACTTTGATTGGATGTTATTTTGCAGAAAACATATTTTTCACAACATAATGGGAAAATAAAAAGAGTTAGCTTGCTAAAAACCTGGAGATGTTTCTCTCTTTTATTTTTTAAAGAATATAAAAACTAACTTAGGACAGGATGGTGGTTTAGTGGTTAGCACTGTGACCTCGCAGCAAAAAGGTCCTGGGTTTAATCCCTGGTTTGGACCTGAGGTTGTTCTGTGTGTTCTTCTTTCGTTGGGTGTTCTCTGGGTAATCCAGTTTCCTACACAGTCCAGAGGCCTGCATGCATTCAGGCCCACACCTGTGATAGCTGTAGGATTTGTCTGATTAAATAAAGGTTAAATAAAACAATTCTACACCTACGACTCACTTGTTGAATATATTCAATGAACATTTGCAAATTATTCATGAAAAAGCCTATCTGTATTGTTGAATTTTAGCATAGAAAAATAGCTTTAAAAAACAGTGATGAATACAGTTGATGTTTCTTGTTATATTAGCTAACAGTAGGTAAAGCGGTCGATCTTGTACAACTGTGAGTCGGTGGGAGACAGAAAGGGTCTTCATGTCTCAGTCAATTAGCTGTACCTGGAGTTAATTGGAGATGAGCTCTATGTTTCTTTCTGTCACAAAGACACAGTCACATGCAGCTTGTTGCCAGCGGTTGTGGCTTGCAGAGGAATTAGCTTATTCTCAGCTTGCAGTTTCAGGTTGGATGAGTCATTTTGTCAATGTGACCCGATGCCACAAACAACTTTTTCATGAGCAATAAAATCATCAGTTTATTATTAGGAAGATGATTATTAGAAGTTATTGCTGCGGTTGTAGATTAAAGGGTAAAGTGTGTTTTTCCATGCTCTTCTTCGATATTTAGGCTTAGTTTTTGTTAAATAAATAAAGACCAAATAGCTATTTATCGTTAGAGATAGAAGTTCTTTAAAAAGCTGATATGCAAAACTACACTGGAAAAAATGTCTTTCTAACCAAGTTTTAAAATCTTATATCCAGCCAAAAAAAAATCTATTTGATCTTGTTTAGAGACTGATTTACTAAACAAGAACTGATTGTGTCAGAATATTATTCTTGTTTTCAGAATGTGTCAGATTATTTGTCTTGTTAGCCTGAAA
>JAUBOC010000078.1:15535520-15547874 GCA_032275365.1 Anablepsoides cearensis | reverse complement strand
CTCTTGTTTTTTTTTTTTTTTTTTTTTTTTTTTCACAACACAACCACAGACTGATCCCACAACAACACAGGAAGGATTTACCTTCCAGCACTGATCTGACTGCAATAACAATAACAGATTCCAAGTAAATAAATGATCTGTTTCATCATCAGGGATATGACTATAAACAATTAATATGCATTTGCATCCTTATGCATTAATTGTTGCTTTTAAATTCACTACATGTGGAGCGAATGCTGCATGCATCATAATGGTGAAAGGAAAAACTGAGTGAAATTAAAATAAACAGGTGATCTCACTGCTCTCTGGACCATTAATCCTACACAATTTCAAAGTAGTTTGATGAGCTTTAAGAGGTAAATGAAACACTGTTGAGTCTTAAAGTGATCATTCAGAACTGTTGAACTGAGGATCTGTGGAAACACAATGAACAAAAGTTCTTTCGGAAAACCTCACTATATTAAAGTGCTAACAGCTGGTCCCAGTGGAACAAACACTAAAGTGGATTGCTGCTGTGGAAGAAGAGCCAACTCTGGTCCTAAATATTTTGTAGCTGTTCCTACGAATGCCATTTTAAATTTTGCTAATTCAGATCTACATGTTTAATGCAGAAAAATCCCTTTTTGCCTGAATAAGTGTGCAGTGTGATATTGACAGTGATGTAAAGGTTTATGTTACAGTGTTAATGTGAGCTGTTATGATTTATTCATTTATATTGGAGTTGTTATGAGAGGACAGTAGTTCACTTTGATCCTGGCTCCACTTAGCTTAACCTTTAGTTCGTCAATTTGATCTGAATTTTACTCTGAGATTATTCACAGAGATATAAAATGTACAGAAAGTAGATATTAATTGTTCTTAATTTTTCCACCAAACTCATAAATATCACTCAGCCTCAACTGATCATTGTTGTAATTTTTGAATAGAGAGTGGACAGGACTCAAGCAAATAAGATGAACACATCAGTATCATGAGAAGTGAAGGAGTTTGTTCTTTGTTTCATATTTTCATTGACTCATAAAGCATATCATACCATCCCAGCCCTCCAAATAATCATGAAACAATCTCTTTAATAAACTTTCCATCCTCTTTTTTGAAAATAAAGCATCTTGTGTCAGTTTTGAGAAGCTCACGTTAACCCCCAAAACCACTGACTGACCCTTTAGGTTATTCTGTTGCATGTGCCGTGTTTTTATTTCACACTCTGTGTTCTGTGCCGTTCTAATTGTCGTTAATGTAGTTTAAGAAGGGCACTCTGTTATTTCTCCTGTAGATTCATGTTTTGGCACTTTAACATACATTTTGTATGGGTTGACTGTTTAAAATGTATCCCCATTAGCACTTTAATTTACAGCCACAGTTGCTTTGCCCTGTAACGTACTTACTGATCTTTAATGTTGACGTCACATAACAACCACTCACATAGAAGGAAATATATGGATAGATTAAAACAAACCTTCTTATACAAGTCTGCTCTATTTCCTGTCAACTAAAGCTGCCAGCTGATCTGCTTTCTTTCTTTCTTTCTTTCTTTCTTTCTTTCTTTCTTTCTTTCTTTCTTTCTTTCTTTCTTTCTTTCTTTATTCCTTCCTTTCTTTCTTTCTTCCTTCCTTCCTTCCTTCCTTCCTTCCTTCCTTCTCCCTCTCTGTCTCTCTTCATCCCTGGGTGTCTGCCTGCCTGTCTTTAGGTTCAGATAGTGCACAAAAAGCTGGACTTCAGCCACATCACCTCTCGCTGTGGCTCCAAGGACAATATCAAACATGTCCCTGGAGGTGGCAATGTAAGTACTGCTGGAGCTGAAGGCAGACTCTGGTCAGGGTGGACACATTCACATCAGGTTTATTTATTTTTTTATTTTTTTTCAGTCCTGCCTGAAAGATTTGTGCACATGTCTTATACATTCATGGCCCTACAGTGTGACACTTGTGTCACATTTAAAACACATCAGACCATCTGTACCACTGATGTAAAACCAGTGTACTGCATCTTTAAATCCCCCCTGATTGGACCTCTGCATACAGATTTAGAAAATCTTAGCATTCATCAAGAGGGGCATATTAAATTCAACTATAAAGGCCTCGCTTCCTGTATCAAATGCTTAATTGAAAACGGGCGGTTTTCAAAGTAGCCAGGACTGAATGCGTTTTTAATTAGCACATCAGTGACAGCCACTGCTTGCACTTTTGATTGATTTTCACGTGTGAGTGTCCACCCCTCCAGATGTAGTTTCCATCTGCTCTTAACACCTGCTGCACTATCTGTTTGCATCTTTTTGGCTGCTCTCACAACTGCCACTTTACCATCCAAGGTCAATTAAAGAAACATAAAAGGTGTGCTCCTAAATCTAACTGAACGGAACAGAGTTCCTGTGCCAGCGCAGAGGTCTGATCTGATTCTGATTCTTCATGCGACTGATTGTCGAAAACAGCTTCAGATACAAAACAATAACAGATGGTCTCTCAAAACACTAAAAACGCACAGTGTGTTGTTTTTGACCACCTTTAAGGAGCAAAATCAAAGGTTTGCTCAAATCTCAGCAGTACCTTTTATTTTCTACACTGGGAAACACCTAATTCTCTTCCCCTCTGTGATTATGATACATGCTTTTTGTGTGTTGATGTATTTTATATATATGTTTATTTTTTTTGTTTATTTTTGTTTGGCATGTCCAGAAAATATGAAACTAAAACAAACAAATAACATGAGAAAAACACACAACACGGATAAACATGCTTATTTTGTTGCAGCCTCTTTATTTAAGGTTAATTTCTCTTCAAGTGAGCAAATACAGTAAAACATTACAACGTTTACAAAAGCTGCGAGTAGATGTTTACAGTTTAAAATGGTTCCATGAAAATGAACTGTAAAATATTTAATTATGCATTGTTATTAGAGGTCCACTGGTCAGCGGCCATTAGGCCTCCAGTCTTGTGCCTGATTTTGGGACGTAAACAATTCTCCAGTTTTAAAAACCAATGCCTCCTGCTCCTGAGCAAGAAAACCTTTTAAGTTCTGAAAATAGAAGAATAACTGTGTCTGCCTTTTCCAACAAACTCTTTTCTTTGCTGGTCTGTGTGCATAAAGAAGTATCCTCTCTGGGCCTCACAAAATAAAAACAACAACAAAGCTCCTCGAAAAACTAGGAACACACGCTTACTTTACAAAGCTTGTGTTGTGTTGCAAACCATTTTCTTTCATGAAGCATTAATAATGAGATGAATGCTGTGGATGCTGAAATACACATGCATTATAATAAATGTGATATTTTATGGATCATTATCGTTTTTTCCCCCCTCAGGTGCAAATCTTGAATAAGAAGGTTGATGTGAGCAAAGTAACCTCCAAATGTGGCTCCAAGGACAACATCAAACACAAGCCAGGTCTGACTCTGAACTCTGGTCTACCTCCTGTGTGTTTTTTTTTTTTTAGTTTAAAGTGCCTGTGACACACATATTCTTCAAATACAAAAAGTCAAAGAAAACATCTTTATAGTTAAGAAAGTTGAAGAGTGCACACGATTTTACCCATTTTGTCCTTTAACTGGTTTATTTTCTATTGAACTTGGCTCAGCCAAAGTGAAACAGGAAGTGACATCAAATTTAATAAAGAAAACTTTTTTGTTTATTGAAACAATATTATTTGAACTCTGACTCTTCATGTCTCTGATAGTGACTCAAAATAATCTTAAGAATCAGATTCTTCTCTACAGTCTGTGTTGTTGGCTGTTGTAGCGACGCTCTGTTCACATGCAGACATTCATTCCCTTTTGACATCACTTCCTGGCACAAATCTCAACAACTGTTCATCTCAGCGACATGAAATTTATTTTGCAATATTTTTTCAGTGACATCTTTTCAAAAATGCATTCATAAGTATTACAAAAATTTGACGTCACAGGCACTTTAAAATCTGTCTTCTCACGTGGAATCGTTATTTTGTCCACAGGAGGTGGCGACGTGAAGATCGAGTCCCACAAGTTGAACATCAAGGCTAAGTCCAAGATCGGTTCTCTGGACAATGTAGGACAAGGCAACGGGCAGACCAACGGACACAAGGTCAAACTTAGAACCAGTGTCAGCTCAAACAGATTGTGCTGAGTCACTGTGCTGTGACTGTCTGACACCACTAGATGGAGGAAGACTTGGAGAGACCGATATATAAAAAAAACAACAACTTGTGTCCTTGTCTTCATCTATATTTGGCTGCAGGAGGAGAAAACAGGAGAGAAGACACCTCCGAGTGGCGCTCCAACAACAGGAGCAGCAGACGTTGCTAAGGCAACGGCACCGGGAGGTGCTGTTAAGGAAAACGGCATGAAGGAGGCCACACCCACTCCTTTTGGGGGAGACGGACTGAGGGAGCCCATTAGCATAGACAAGCGCATTACTGAGACAAGTGGGTGCAAACACACACACACACACATGAAGCTTTGATTTAAACAAAACACGGGCATAGTTACCAAAAAAATAAATAAAACCTCAAAACATCATCAACCTCTGAGGAAAATGGACTAATGACCAGCAAATGACAAATATTGACTCCACATATTCTGCTTCAGCACACAGAGGAGCTACACAGCTTTTCTGTGTTTTTGTGGTTAAGATTCGACCTTTAATACTTCCTCTTAGGTCAGTAAAACAGTTTTTGTTCTGTTAGGGAAGCTGTCTTCTAGTTGAAGAACTGGAGACTTGATTCCCAGGTCCTTTAGCAAATTAAGTCTTTTTGGGGAGGAGAATATACCCCTACTGCCCAAATTATGCTTATTGGTGTTCAAATAAGAATATTTGTAGATAAAGAGGGATAGAAGTGACACCTCTATATGAGTGCCTTTAAAACTGATCAAATCAAGTCACAGATTCAAAAATATGTCAGCAAAAAGGTCTTCAGGTTTACTTTGTTGACACTTTCCGAGCTGAAATTATTGACTTTTTTCTTTTTTTTTTTTGTTTTTCCCCGTGTTCTGTCCGGCAATGTGAAACTCAGAATTGATGTCTGAGTGTCCAAATGAAGCCCAATACTTTCACAAGTGCAGCATAATAGCATTTCACCATGATGCTCCACTTGATATATATTTAAACCTTTATTGTAAATTCTTTAGGGATTAATTCCTTATAAGGGACACGGGGACAATATTGACTTATTTTCAACAGATTAGTAAATTGCAGACAACTTAATCATTCATTAGTAATGTACTGCTGTCTAACCTCAGCTGTGTACGTGCACTCATGTGAATTTGTGCCTTTTCTTCATGCCTGCTGCAGTGATAAAAATAGGCATTAAATGAAATTCTGAGGAGACCTACAGAGTGAAGATTAACTAGTCTTACAGGATAAATTAATATTCTGCACTGCAGGCTTCCAGACTCTCTGAGTTCAAAGGAACAGCCACCTCCCTCCACCTAACAAGGCTGTCAGACGCAGCCTTATTGATGGATGGCCGCAGCGCTAATACTATAAAAATACAAGGGAAACGGGTCAGACTGTGATTTTAGATCAACCTGCATTTACAGCCACAGACCACCTGGATTTGAAACTGAAAGGTTTCCAAGCCCAACTCTGTGCCAGATTTTCTGACATGACTTTTTCTTGCCCTCCTCAGATTGATTCCCAGTGACCTGCAGATTTCGGCGGGACGTGCACGACGCCCGCCGACCTGCCGTTCGACAGACCAACCAACCGACCGACCGACCCAACACGGCGCAGTCACCTCCCTTTGGCCTTCTCCTTCAGTTCTCCTACTGCAGCATCGAACTCACCGATCGCCTCTCAGTGTTTCTCCGAGGTCCGCCCCGCCAGCTCCCTGCTACCAGCCCTGACCTTTCACCTCTCAGTAACCCCCTAAGTTGACTTTGACCCTGCTAACTACAGAGAAGACCGCGTGGTGTTCGTCTTTATGTCTCTGTGTGGGGGTTAACGCAGCCTCTTACCTGATAAAAAGATCCTAGTTACTACTGCTATAGTTGACTTCACCTCTAATCACCAAACCTAACAAAAACCTAACAACCCAAACACAGAAACAACTGTACTGAGTATACTGAGCAGAACCACTTATATTATAGATTGTTCAACCTATGACTCTAAGTACTGTTTAAACACTTTGTTCCGGTCACATTCCAAAAAAAAAACCCTTTTTTCCCCCCAATCTTGTTGTTAGAACTATGCTAATACTGCTTTTTGTCCCATGTTCAGTCTACCAGACATCGTCAGCCTCACCGAGTCATTTATATCGCCTCAGTACACATTTCAAAACACCTCTCACGGTATCGCTGCTCCTTAAAATTCAACACATTCATGTTGTTTTTGTGGTTGTTTTTTCTCTGCTTCACGGATATCAAGATGCTCGCAGCTAGTCGACGAGAACACAGGCTTACGGTGAATTGCAGCTGCTACAAAATTGATAGTTTTTGCGAAACAAATGATCCTAGTGGAATGAAATTTGACGCAGGAGGGAATCGAGGCGGACGCCGATGGTTAGCGAAGCTCGTTAGCTTCTGATTGGCTTTGAGGTATTTGTAATCAGCACCGAGTGTTTTCCACTAACTCAAGATCACGTTACTTCAGTTTGAAGAAATGGTCTGTTAAGGAAAGTTTTAGCTTTTAAGTATTAAACTAATACAAGTAAAACAGTCACTGCTGCACCTTTCTGAACACCAAGGGATCGATGTATTATAGAGTGTGTAGTATTGTGTATGAAGCACTCGTTGATAATAGAGTTCATTATTTGGTCAAAAATGGACAAATATTTGAAAATAAAAATGAGTAGATTTATCGATGATAAAAACACAGGCCAGGTTTGGGTCTAATAACTTACTAACATTTTTCACTTGCTGTTGAGCTGGTGTTTAAGACGAAATAATAAAGCTTATTAGCATACTCATAGGAACAAAATGCTAAATCAATAAGAAAAACATACATGCTTGAAAAGCTTTTATATTGCTAAGTATTTGCCAGCATTTATCTGAAATAATCCATAGCCAAAATATGTATCGAGTTCTACATAAATTTGAGTGTTCCAGCTTTCTGACAGAAAGCTAAATCTAGAAAACTAGATTTGGTAAAGATCACATGGTCTTAGCACAAGCCCTGAAACTGCATTCATTGGGTTAATGAAAGTATTTAAAAACTAACCTTTGATGATGTTTTCTCTCACACTCAAACCTCCCATTAGGGACCTTTTTGGTCAGAAGGTCTACAGATGCTTACCTTCCTAGAGCCCCACAATAAGCAAAGCGTCAACAAACCCTCTCTTTAAAAACACACATACACACACATAAGCACAGAGATATATATATATATACATAAATATAACTAAAAGTAAGCACACACACCTGTAAGTGTGCATGAACGGAAACACACTCACAAATATTAGGATACACACAATCAGCACTATAAAAGAAATGTGAGATGCTGACCAAGACAGAATTTTTAAGCACTAAACTGAAACAGACACTTTTTGTTTGAGTTTGTTGGAACTTTTTAAAACAACTCCAAACTCTATATAATTTCCACAATTTTCCCCACTTTCCTTGCCTACTCTCCAGCTTTTTGACAGCAATACAGTCATGTTATCATAGAAGGCTTTTTGTTACTTGCACATTAAAATATATATACATATAAACAACAGGTAGAAAAAGGGACAGACACCCACTAAAGTAAACCTGAGTAGAGGGAGAACCAGAGGTAGCTGTCATTTAAAGGGAATAATGTTACATTCATGGCCAGTTCAAAGTTAGAACTTTGCAAATTTTTGGTGATTTACTTACAGTTTATAAAAAAAACATCTTGTATACTGAACCCACTAATATCAAGCTTCTTACAGTAAATACTCCAAGTAGCAGAGTAATAATCCTCTAGCTGTCTGCTGCTCCATCAGGCACATATTTTACCCTACCTATGTAGTGTAAATAGATGAAGTAAATAGTTTTTTAAATGTTGTCGATGTCTTTTTTTGTTGTTGTTTTGTTTTGTTTTTTTACATTTTTGTGCATGTTTATTTAATTTATATAGGATGCCATTTAATACACTGAATGTTAAAAAAAATAAGAGTCATACTACACTGGACAGCAGGAACTGCCCAGCTCCAAAATGCCATGAATGCAGCAGTATTTAGGTGAAGCAGATCCAAGAACGACCTGCGAATTAGACACTTTTTAGTGAACAAATATGGTTTTTGTGGAACAGGAAGGCATGTGAATTCTCTTTCTGTTTTATTCAGTTTTTAACAATCCGCTTTTGAGAAAGCAAAAAAAAAAAAAAAGAATAGTAAAAGAAAAGTCTTTAGCAGGCTGGGTTATGTTTGAAGAAATCACATAAATTCAGTTTCACATTTCTCTAACCCAACACTGTGACGTGGCTTCGATTCAGACCAAAACGGCTGTCATGGGTCACAACACGAGGCTGAGATGGACGGTCTCTGCCGGAAATGCTGCGGGATCTGTCACATGTCTGTGGCGTGCCGCCGTAGTTGTCAGATGTGTGAAGTGTTACTACTTACATCCATCCTGTAGAGAGTGCTGTTCAGCCTCTGAAACACTGATAGTCTGGCTCTGTGACTTCACAAAAGCTGACTGAAAAAAAAAACACACACACACACACACCCCATCAGAAAAGTAGTGGTCCATACTGTCCTTATTAAAACTCGCACTATTTTATTGTGTCTGGAACACTTAATCAAAATCATCCTGTACAGCTCCCTGAAAAAGTCCTGTGCACTTTCAACACATTACTCAATGCACTCAAAGTTAAATAACTGTACTCAAGTTGCTTTACTGTATATTGGTAAAAGCTTGTCAGCTGTGTACTGTGCGTGTGTGCTTCTGGGAACTTAAACAGTCTTGGTAGTTTGTGAAACTTCTGGTGATCAAAAAGAGCAAGTGATCAAATATTCAACAATTAAAACTAGACACGTGAAAAAGCCACCATAGAAGCATATTTATTATCGTACTGCTCCCTCCGATCCATTCCCATGAGTTGCCTGAAAGTAACACACGCCACATGACACATGCGTGGATCATATGTGAAAATAATACTGATAATGTGAACGTTTTATTCAGGAAAAGAGTAACAAAGGTATCAAATCACTTTGATAGACGTAGGTGCTGGGTTGTTTTTAGGCGAGTAGGAGTCAGTTGTAGTTTTATTGTGTCTAAGGAGCTCGTTGTAAGAGTGCGTCACTGTTTGAGGGGAATGAGCTGCTGTGTGTCTTGGATTAGCATGTTGGTGCCCCTTTAGCTTAGTGGACTTTAGTGGAACTTGGGTCATCGGTGTTGTGCTGTTGGCTATGATGGTAAAAACACTCCACGCTCCGGTTCAGCCCCCCTTGTGTCGTTCTCCTTCTCTGGGTTTTACCTTTCGACCAAGCTGCAAGGTCACATATACCACATATTGTTAAGGCCTTTAAATTACCTGATTTATGGTCAAAGGTAATCAAATCTTTTTTCTGCTTAAGCAAGTTTTACTCAGCATGAAGTGCATTTAAGGATTTTCAGGATTAAAGACTGAACTGTGAAGGTGTTTTTCATTGACTCAGCTTTCAAAAAATTTGGAAAAAAGGGTAATTTTTTTAGGATAAAATTTCAGATTTACTAACATCTTCATATTATTTATGATTCGACCAGTTCATTTGATCACTTTCTGCCTGTCCGTTTTATCAAAACACACTTCAGTTCCAGTAATTAAAATGGATGCTACTCTGTTTTGAATTGGTTCTGTTGCACGACGAAAATTTTTATTTTACCATGAAATTTCAAACATGGTTGAATTTTATGCTTTTATTTAAAAAGGAAAAAATGCCCTAAAAGACCATCAACAATAATGACATTTAATAAAAACAAACTGCATGACACATATTTCAGGGTGAATAATTTACTTTTTGTTCTCAAAATAGAAACAAAAAAGTTATTTATAATATTGTGTTTGAAAAACATTATTCTACTTCCTACTTTTCTGACAGATACCGTTATAATGTTTAATACAAACCAAAAAATTAAAATAGATCAAAATATTCTCTTATTAAAAAGATAGAACTTAATATCACTGATCATTAACATTTTCTGTTAAACACAGGAGAGTTCACAATAGTTTTGCTTTTCTTTTTTCATTTTGTAAATTTACTAAAATAAATCTAAATGTGCAAAAAAATCAAATGAAGTTTTTCAACGTACAGCAGCTATGGTGGTCCTCGTGTGTTTGTTGGCTGATAACATATATTCATTGCACATAATTTCATCAAATATTCTTACTTTAAAAATAGTATACTTTTACTATTTTTGCAGAACCCAGTACCCAGCATTTCCCAACACTTTTTTCTCTGCAATGATATAGATCGTTTTATTATTTATTATAATATATATATATATATTACAACTATATTATGTGATTAGGTTTAAGACTGTGTTATGCATTTACTACCCAGTAATTAATAATCTGGGAAGATATGAAAAGGTAAATGTTGCTTTGCAGCTTGGCCAAAAAGTAACACCCCGATGGTTTATTCACCAGTTGTAGCCCGTTAATAACACCCCTCCACTGGTATGTCACTGACCATTGTATATAGACGCCACTGTGTTTTTATCACTCCAAAAGTATTTGATTAAAATTAAAAAAGAAAAAGAGGAAAAAAAACTTACTTTTTAACAGGATGTTGTGGATGTTGCCAGTTGAGCGTTCATAAACCTGTTTCTGTTTATCGTAACGATGGTGTTATTATAGGACTGAAAGCATAACGAGAAGGAAGGGTGCGCTTTTCTTTTTCAGAGTCTGCCTTTTTTCCACCAAGAAAAGGGCTGCTGAAGTTTCAAGAATGTTTTTAAAAATGTGTTTTAAGATGCGAGATGACGAATACGTGTATGAGGTATGTCTCTGTCCCGTTTTGGAAGACGGATGAAACTAAAAATCCACTTTTACTGAATTCAAACTGCAGAGCTGGAAGGGAGGCAGTGTGTGTCATGTTATGGGTGACTTGTTTACCTGCAGAAATAAAGAATCAACCAGTTTTGGTCCAAGAAAACAGGAAGTGTTGATTTGATAGATGTGATATGTTCTTTGACACACACTAGCCAGTGCTCTCTTATGCCTACCGCCACTCCCAGTTAGTCTAACAATAACTAGAATTTGTCTTTTGGCACGTGGTTTTAAGTCATGTCTTGTATTAGACTGCTCCTATGTTGACACCTTGACGTACCTACCAACACTGAAATAAATCAGGACCAATTATTTTTTCTCAGTGTTAAAGACAAAACTAGTTTGTTTAATCAAAAATGGGTGTAACTTCAAAAGGTTTTAAAAAATATTTGTTGGAAAATATCTGATTAAAGTGTGTGTTGGTAGATATGCACCTGGAGTCCCTACATGTGTCTCACTACTGTGGAGGCTTTTCTACACTACAGCTCTGAAAAAGCAGCAGATTATAAATATATGTTTTCCTGCTGCCAGTATACACAGCAATTAGTAACGTACCGCCCAGTTAAATCAAAACACTGTTTAAATGTCAGAGTGGAAAATAAAATTACTGTTGAATTACACACAACAAACTGCATTTGATTCTTGCCACCTGTTAAAGGAGAAATCCAAGATGACAGACAAAAGAGGCTATTTTTTCAGTGCTGTTGAGTGGATCCTCTGTAGTGTGTGCGGTATTATTGCGTAAGGTACAACATCATTGCAAGAGCATGCAGGAGACAACAAACAGCTGGTTGTTAAAGGCATCTGTCCTGTTAGATAGTGCTCATCCTCCCCTTTCAATTCTGAGTATTTGGTATGAAAGAGATGTTCATTGTAATTAATTGTTAACTAGTGACGTGGATATTAATCATGAAATAAATAAATAAAAAAAATAAGCAAAAGAATGGACTGTGTCTCTGCCTTTTCATTTCTCCACATTAGTTGTGTTTTTACTCATTGAGTGACATTTTTTAACCAAAGTAATACTTACAATAAAGTTCAAGTGTTAAAAGTTAGGCTAAGGGTAACTGCTTTTCTTTTACTCTTAATGGGGCTACTTCAATTGTGCTACCAGGTAGTGATCAAAATTATATTTTATGATATGTTTTATAATTCAATTAGGCGTTAATTGTTAAAAGAAATACACAGTTGAAAGCCTAATTAAAATTAAAAATAAAAAATAATTTTGAAATATTAGCATACTACCATTTGATTTATGCATGCTAGTCTGCTTAAAAAAAATAGTTGCAGATGTACAGCCAATACTTTGAGAGTTTCATAAACATCCTAACAGAAGTTCATAAGATTTTTTGCTAATAGACAAACACATGCAAGTTAAGACCAGAGTTGTAAAGTAACTAAGTACAAATACTTCTTTACTGTACTTAAGTAGAAATTTTGGGTATCTGTACTT
>JAUBOC010000078.1:15524500-15535323 GCA_032275365.1 Anablepsoides cearensis | reverse complement strand
TAGATAGATAGATAGATAGATAGATAGATAGATAGATAGATAGATAGATAGATAGATAGATAGATAGATAGATAGCGTGCTTTGTTTTGGATGTTGGACTAGAGAATTCTAAAGACAAAAAATAATGTTCGGCCCTTTGTCATCAAGTCAAATTTTCATTAAAAGGGACATATAATGCAAAATCTACTTTTTTAGCCATTAAATGTGTTTTGTTGTGTACTTAAAGTCTCCAGGAGAGCAGAACATTTTGATAAAGTTTCTCCCAGTGATACAAAAACACATGTATTGTTTTCTTTCTTTCTTTCTTTTTTCCTATTTTTCAATTTGTTCAGTTGTATTTATTTTCTATGATGTTTTCTGAACTATTACGTTAAATTATTTGTGACAGAACTGGCAAATAAGGTCTGGAATTATAACTAAAAATTTGTTGACTTAATTTTCCTCTGGCTCAGGGTCAGACTGGCTCCAACATGTCAGGTTGAATGGACATGTCTTCTGTAGCTGACATCTTTGAATTGATTTATAAATAAAATGTTTCTGCACAGCAAGATAACTGTAATCCCGTCTGTCAAACAAGAATGAACCGGTCTGGGGTGCAGAGTGTGAAGTGTATCATTTGGAATTAAAGAGACGGTATCACAACGAGTTGCTCTTTATATAGACTCTAATTGAATGATTTAAATGTGAAAAAGAAGGATTTAAAAGCATGATATGTCTCCTTTAAAGCATTTAGTAATTGTAAATAATTTTCAGATAAAATATGAGGACTGGATTTAAAGAACATAGTTTGCCATGATAGTTGTTGATATAAGTGACATATTTGGTGCAGTAAAACAAAAGACAATAAAAACAAAGTAACAGCGATATAATTCAGCGTTTTATCTTATTTTGCTTCAGTGACACAAAGAAATACCAACAGTGAACTAACAGTAGGCTGATAAAGATGTCGCCCTACTTCTCCCCTCGTTCTTGATGGCTGGCATTACATTGTATCCTTGGGCACAAAGATAACCTGTGAAATTCCTGCTGGCTGCTTTTACACCACTCCTGATTTAGCTGACAGCTGAGGGTCAGCGTCTGACGCACAAGAGGGAGGAGACGTCCTCCTACATGTGGGGTAGCAGCAACAGGTGGTTTCTTTAAAGAAACTTAAAGCGAAACTTATTGAAACAACTCACAGGTTAAACATTTAGATGGAATATGAAAACATTTACTAACATATTATTTGCTTCCGACGAGGCACGATAATTTAAGGAAATTTATAACTCATTTGGTCAAGAGGACTAGATTTAGAAAAGGATTTTTGACATCAAATAATTTAACACAGAGAAACTTAAACAGAACTTTTACTTCTCCAACACATTTTCTTACCCATTTTATGTCAAAATCGATGTTGGGGAAAAGTGACAGTATTTGTCCTAAAACATTAAATGGTGGTTATCTTAGAGCTGAGTTGGCTAAATTCACTTTGATCTTTATTCATTTACATATAATTGTGAAGTTTTTTTTAATCTGGATATTGAGAAAAGAGAAAGTCAGAACATTGGTCTCATTACAGAGAATCATAGGTAAAGTCTGACCATCTAAACTTTGTGAACATGATGCTTCTTACATGTTTACTAAAGGATAATGTCACATATATCCTGAATCAGACCATACATGTCATGAGGCATGTTAAATTACATGACAAAATTTTTCACAATGATTTATCTACATATATTTTTAGTCATTTAAAAATTGCATCAATAGGTAATTTATCCTTTTGTCTGAGAAATTTTATCAAACTTTATCAAACACTCCATTTGCACACATTTTAATGTTGTTGCTGTTTAGTAAATTCTGTTAGTTGGAAATGATGCACCTGTTATTAACCTTTGACGACTGTGGAGTTCAAAATGAGGTCCTGATTAGAGGATCACAATCCTGCATGTTTTAGAAGTTTCTTAGCTTTGAAGCACTTGATTTGAAAGCCTGATAAACAGGCTTTTACAGAACTTCAGCTTAGCTTCAAAATATCATGTTTTCACGAAATGTCAAAGTTGAGCACCAGGAAGTAAACAGACACAGGAGACAGGACTTAAAAGGTAAGAGATCTTTATTTGCAGTGATGGAGGTACTTGGTTCCAGATCCACAAGGAGGGAAAGAAGGAAAGTGAGAGCCAGGTAAGGATAATAGAGAATAATCTTAACAGTATAAGGCTTATAGGTTCCAGGAGGAGACGACTGCGTGGAGGAGAGGGTTAGGTTTAGAGGTAAGCATTGTGGTATCTTTAGGTGGTGTGGCCGGCAGGCAGAGGTGAGCATTACCAGGAGGTAGTGAGGCAGACAGGCAGCAGAGCAAGGTGTGGAGCAGGTTAATGAGCTTCTTTACATGGTGTTTCCTCAGCGGCCAGAGAAGATCTCACAAGCAGGCAACGTGAACCTAAACAAAGGTAAGTAAAACTCTAATAAAAAACAGTTTGAAGAGTGGCTGCAAATGCCATAAGGTCAACCATGCTGTCGGCCAGTCAGGAACAACCTCAGGAAAAACAGGTAACAGAAACATTGAACTCCCTCACAAAATACCTCCAAACAATTTGAAACTCAAAATCTGATCAAATTATACATGTTTATGATTTTATATGTATAGAGTTTCGACAAGCAGTATCTAAACTTCACTGTATCAGTTTAATTGTTCATACAGTATTTCCCTTGTCTTTTAATTGTGAAGCATTTTTGTAACAAATGTAAAATAAACTATCCATCCGTCTATTATCTTCCGCTCTCAGGTTGCGGGGGTAGCAGCTTCATCAGCGAGGCCCAGGCCTCTCTTTCTACAACCATCTCTTCCAGCTCTTATGGGGCGACTCCAGGGCATTCCCGGGCCAGCTGAGAGACATAGCCTCTCCAGCGTCCAGAGTCTTCCCCGGGGTCTCCTCCGATCTCTATCAAGGCGTCCAGGAGACTTCCTTACCAGATGCTTGAACCACCTCAACTGGCTCCTTTCCGTATGGAGGAGCAGCAGCTCTACTTTGAGTCTCTAATGGGTAACTGAACTCCTCACCATATCTCTAAGAAGGAATCCAGCTACCCTGCAAAAAAACTTATTTTGACCTCCTGCATTCGTGATCCTATTCTTTCGATCACTACCCAGAGTTTGTGCCCATAGATGAAGGTAAAGGAAGGTAAACAGACAGGTACAGGTTCCTCCTTACAGCTCACCTCCCACTTCACCACAACAGACCGGTACAAAGTCAGCAGAACTGCAGAAGCCGCGTAAAATAAGCTATGTAAATGTAAAAAAGGTACAATGAGTTCACTTGCATCAGCTTGTCATTTTGATGACTTTTTTTAGCCTCTTTAAGCATATCAGCTGTTTCATTTGTTGTTTTATTTCATGTACAGATTAAACCACCTGGTTCTCCCTCTTATAAAATTACAGAGGACTTCATGTAACATCAACACCTGCTGGACCAGTCAAGTTAAGTCTGGAGGTCAGTTGATTGAAACATTTCACACTTGTCTTGACCAGAAGCTCCCTGATGGAACAGAGACAGAAATACAGGGTTTTAAATACAGAAATCTGCAGTGATGTATGATTTTCAAGCAGTTTGACACTAATAGGAATAATAAAGTAAATAGATGTTCTAAAACATTTTAATATTAGATACACATTAACGGATTAGTATTTTATCAACAAACCATGATGGACTTCAGTTCTGACAAGGTTTTTTATTCTTCTAATATACATACTACTTATACAAACTTACTTTACATACTCTGCTGTACTTCAGTCATCAGATCAGACTTCTGCACTCCTTCACTTAACTCTGACCTATTCCAGGCTTTACCAGAACATTCTGCTCCCATTCTCAGCTGTCTGCTGTCCTTACATCTCTGACTTCTACATTCCCATCTTCACAAGGAGAGATGTAAAGCACCTTGGGCCTCTTAAGTTCAACTTTTTTTGACAGTTGTGGTTTCAGATGAAGCTTCTATTGTTAGAGTGCTTGTCCTTTACTGATGGTCACTTGAGGAGGTGCTGAATATGTGTCCCTGCCTCTGAGTGTCCTTCTCTTGTCTTGCCCTTCTCCTTGCCTCCCACTGAATAATGAAGTCGTTACAGGTTGCTGCATTGCTGCGTAGCTTTAGAACCTTGAACCTTCTACAGATTGAAAGAGCTGTTTGCAACACTCAACACTGCATGGGCCAGAAATAAAGAAAAAGGTAGGTTTGAGTTGCTTTGAATGGATTTGCTTTGAACATGAAATTTCTTAGATGTACATTAAAATGAACTAGCTATAGTTTGTCATAAAGTTTTTATATAATGGATTTGAACTGAGGTTTGTCATTTTCAAAAGCTAAATGAAACCCAGCGTACACATTTCACTATAGTTAGCTAATTTAAAAATATAATACTCTTGAAATATTTGATTTGACACAAAGAGAATCTCCAATGTTGCATTTTTGAAAGGCACCAGATGAGCCCTCTGCCAAAATGTCCTTAATGTTTTATTTTGTTTTAATTTAAAATCCTCATAGATTGGTATTGTGAAGTATCACAAATCAGAAGACAGAGAAGCCCTCCACGCACTCATCTCACAACAAGAGGTGAGCTTCTCAGACCGTTGATATGTTTACTTGATTTGGGCACAACACTTCCGAAGTTATGATCTCGTCTAAAGCTTAACTATTTAATATTAGGTGATCATCTTGCAATATGAAGTTTGAAACAAACAAATCTAATCTAGAAGGAATTTAGCTCTATGTAGTGCATTATGCACACTTTTAGAGTTCACCTGTAAAGATTAAACTTTCCAATGCAATGATAAGGATCAACATTTGTGTCATCCAGGACACAGCATGTTTTTAATTACATTTTTTTAGTTTGTTTTCCTATATTGTATTGACTGGTCTGTTCACACTCTAATTCAATTTAATTAAAATAATAATTTAACAGTTTTATGATTGTGTGATTATATAGCATAGCTGTAAAATAATTTAGTTTATTACAATATGTATTTTAACTTTTTATAACATTCATTCTTGTAGTTGCTAAACTCTGTAAAATTTGTTACAACTTGTTCTAAATAAAAATGTATTGGCCATAATCTATGTGGCAGCAAAAGCAGATATAATGTTACGTAGTTTTCCTGCTGCCAAGAATCAGTCATGTTGCTTTTATGCATGTGTTCTTTTCTGTCTGTTAGCAAAATATCTTGTAAACCACTGGACAAATTAAATGAAACTCAAATTGATTATGTGATGTACTTTTACAACTATAAAATTTTTAAAGTCACCCTGGTTTAGGATGGCTGCCACAGTTAACCAAGCTTAATAAACACAAAAATGCCTGCAACTCAGTGAGTTTTACTGATTTTGAGCTAAAACAGACTAGTAACTGATAATCTTCAACATATACTAACAGATTAGAAAATCTTTGTTTCAAACTTTGGCACTCAACTCAGAATAAGCATTCCTTGAAGGAATACTAGCTTAATTTGTTCAATTGAACAGTAAGAATTAATAATTTAGTACATTTGCAACTAAGCAATTATTGATTGAAACCCTGAAAGAAAAACAGTATCAGTCAAATATTTGGATATACCTTCCAATCCAAAATGAAAGGGAAGGTGTGTCCTGGTGCTAAACTGACACTGTGTGAAAAGTTTTAGATGTGAAACTTGCAAGTATTGCAATAATAATAATAATAATTATAATAATGATAATTATGATAATGCTCCTAATGTTATCAGATAACTAATTTTCAAAAACGACACATTTATAACATCTGAAACCTGCAAGTGTTTGGATTGTTTTAAGTTTGTCTTGGGGAATATTTTTGATGGTGGAGCAAGTTAAACATTAACTGCAGTACAAACTATACCTCATAAAATAAATATATCAAATATATACACTTTATAATTACATTGTATGTATAACATAAAATTACAAACTGCTGTAGTTACTATTTTAGGACAAACTCATAACTAAATACAACAAACATAATAAAGAAAATAGAACAAAATTATTAAACATTTACTTTTAGTAAAGTAGCTTTGTACACAACATCTACTTGATTCATACGTAACTTTTATTATCCTGAATCTAACAAATTCATGAGTAAGTTCCCATGAGTCATGAAGATTATATAATATATTAAAAACTTGGAAAACACAAGCATTTATTTTACTAAGACCTCTATCCTCATTTTTTTTCCATTTGCAATGTACCACTAATAAAAGGAAGCAGCAATAAACAGTCCAGACCCCATTTGAGATGCAGATTTGTTTTATTCTACTAAACAAGCTTCATGCATAAGGAGACATCAGGTGCCTCAGAGACAGTGATTCATTCCTTGTGCTTCACTCTTCATCATGTGATTTCTGAAATGAAAGGAAATAAAACAAAAAATAAGAGAACATAGAAGCAAATATTAGATAGTAAATATAAGATAAATGTCAATGTGTTACTCTACATTTTACAAGAATTTAGGCAAATGCTTTAGTGTTGATGATTTTATCTTTTATTTTGAAGATGGGGTTCATTTTTTTAAATAGTGGCACTAGTTCTAATTCAGCAATGCAGTGTTCAGATTAATTTAAAACATCACCGCTATGTTAGAAACAATAAAGAGATATAACTGACCTTTGACCCGACATCACGGCTTTTGGCCCGTAGCTTGTTGACCTGGGACTCAGCGATGTCAGCTCTCTCTTCAGCTTCATCCAGCTCATGTTGAATCTTGCGGAACTTGGTAAGATTATTGTTGGCCTGTTCCTCCTGTGAAACAGACAAAAACAAAACAGAACATTAGCTTCTACCTTGTAGAGAAAAATAAGTCAAACTTATGAATGCCATATTTTTGGCTAAAAGAACACTTGGATGAAAATTTAGTTAGTTTTGTCGTTATGATTTCTTGGTATACAATTATTTTTGTGACTTTTGTTTGTGTTTTTGACCACTTTATCCTACTTGGTCACAAAGCATTGAGTGCTCATACTGCAGTGAATCACAATATCAAAGTACTCACAGCCTCTTCTGCAGATTTCTTGTAGGATTTGACCTTTAGCTGCAGCTTGTCCACCAGATCTTGTAGGCGAGCAAGATTTTTGCGATCCTCTTCTGTCTGAAACATAAAACGGAGAAAGATTATAGATTATACTATAAATGCATGGCAAACTAGAGTAAAACTTAGGTGTTTAAGTATTGGGCCCGAAAGAGGTTTGACACTTTATTACTGATCAGCAATTTTGATTTAAATAAAGTATTTTCTCATTTAATGTTCAGTTATAAGAACTGTCTGTCCAAAATTCCTGGTGTTAAATTTCAAGTTATTTATTTATTTATTTATTTAGTTCAATGCACTGTCTGTGATTTAAAACAGGAAAGAAACAAAAAATCATAAAATACCTGTATTCAGCTGGATATCATGATCCTTCATTTAAACAAGTGGAACCAAACCCCTGAGTTTGTTGCAGCTCTTTATGTGTGATGATTTCTACTATTGTGTAAACTGATTAAAACTCACCTGATAGGTCAGCTCTTTGATGCGCCGCTCATATTTCCGTACTCCCTTGACAGCATCACTGGATTTTTTTTGTTCAGCCTCCACTTCATTTTCCAGTTCCCTGATCTGTTGATAATGAAAAAAAAGGACTTGAGTTTTATGACCATTTAGAATCACAGTGGTTTGAATTCTCAGTCACTAAACTCACCCTGGCCTCAAGCTTCTGCACCTGCTTCTTGCCTCCCTTCATGGCGATCTGTTCAGCTTCATCCAGACGATGCTGCAGGTCTTTGATGGTTTGCTCCATGTTCTTCTTCATGCGCTCCAGGTGAGCGCTGGTGTCCTGCTCTTTCTTCAGCTCCTCTGCCATCATGGCAGCATCGGTGATGGCCTTCTTGGCCTTCTCTTCAGCATTTCTGCACTCCTGCACTGCCTCCTCCACCTCAGTCTGAAGCTGAGATATATCAGCCTCCAGCTTCTTCTTCTGGTTCAGCAGGCTGGTGTTCTGTTCACAGGAAAGGTGACACTTAGAAAATCCCTCAGTGAATCAGTAAAATTATGAAAGAACTAGTGCAAATAGGATCTCACCTGTGAGTGCAGCAGCTGCACCCTCTCACTAACATCCATCAGCTCTTGCTCAGCAAGTTTGCGGCTTCGTTCGGTTTGCTCTAAAGCACCTCTCAGTTCCTCCACCTCAGCCTGAAGCAGGTTGTTGCGTCTCTCAACAATAGCATTGTTTTCTTTCAAATCATCATTGGCTCGCAGAGCCTCATCAAGCTGGAGCTGAGCATCCTGAGGGGTGACGTATAATAAAAGTTAAGGTATATAAGTAGACAAAATGTGTACACAGTGTTTACTGGAGCGGTTTAACTTGGTATGACTAAGGAAAATCATGAAAAGTTGAATTTTAAACCAAGACAAATTTTGCCAAATTACTGTGAAAAACTATTTGGAGCAACTTTCACAGCTTTAATTCAGTTGAACAAACCAAGAAAAGCTTGCAAACACAATAGTCTTGCTTTGATAAAACAATAGCTAGTAAAATGTATGTCACACTCAAAGATGAACTCTACTAGATAAATTAAAAATTTAAACATTATGCAAACCTTTAGGTGTGCATGAACAGCTTTGAGTTGTTTCTGAGCCTCAGCTGCCTGTCTGTTGGCTTGGCTCAGCTGGATCTCCATCTCGTTCAGGTCTCCCTCCATCTTCTTTTTCAAACGGAGGGCTTCATTCCTGCTGCGAGTTTCAGCCTCAAGAGAGCTCTGCAGGGTGTCCACGACTCGCTGCTGGTTTCTCTTTGCTTGCTCCATTTCTTCATCTCTCTCAGCAAGCTTACGCTCAAATTCAGCCTTTATTTGGTTCAGTTCAAGCTGGACTCTGAGAATCTTCCCTTCCTCATGCTCCAGTGAAGCCTTCAGAAGATCAAGTAAAACAGATGGTAACTATCCTGAATTGCTAAAATGTTTTCATGTTTAAAAAGTAAACTTTTCAACACACCTCAGCTTCCTCCAGAGCGGTCTGTATCTCACTCTTTTCGTGTTCCAGCTGCTTTCGAATCTTCTCAAGCTCATGAATACTCTTTCCACCCTCACCAATTTGTTCAGTCAAGTCAGCAATTTCCTCTAAAAGCCACATTTTAAATAATGATAAATTTTACATTGTAAGTACACTCTAAAAAACAGATGTTGGATTTACTTAACCAGGTTATGGGACCTGGTTCCACTTAACTGAGTTGAGTAATCTCAAAGCAACATACTCATGTTCTTTGGTTAGAAAATGGGTATATTGCTTTGATTTTACTCAACTCAGTTAAGTGGAACCAGGTCACATAACCTGGTTAAGTAAATCCAACATTTCATTTCTTAGAGTGTACTTGACAGGAGAGGTTTCAAAGAATGAGTGACTGACCTTGAAGGTTTTTGTTCTCCCTCTTCATGGTCTCCAGATGTTCAAGAGACTCTTCATAGGAGTTTTTCAGTTTAAAGAGCTCTGTGCTCAAAGAGCGGGCTTCCTTCTGTGAGCTCTCCAACTCTGATTGAGACTCTTCGTACTTCTGTTTCCACTCTGCCAGGACCTGAATGAAAAGAAAAGAGGGAACATTTCAGAGAAAGAACTTAGTTTGTTTGGTTTTTGTCCTGGTCGTGGAACATTGGACCAGCTCTACACCATCAGTAGGGTCCTGCAGGGTGCATGGGAGTTTGATCAACAAAACTGCATGTGTTTTGTGGACTTGGAGAAGGCATTCAACCATGTCCCTTGTGGAGTCTCTGGGAGTATGGGGTACCAAGTCCTTTGATACAGGTCCCTGTACAACCAGTGCCAGAGCTTGGGCCACATTTCAATAAGTCTGGCTCGTTTCCAGTAAGAGTTGGACTATCAAGGTTGCCCTTTGTCACAGATTCTGTTCATAATATTTTTGGACAGAACTTGTAGGTGCAGCCAAGTTGTTGAGGAAATCTGTTTTGGTGGCCTTAGGATCACATCTCTGCTTTTTGCAGATGATGTGGTCCTATTGGTTTCATCAAATATGTGATCTCCAGCCGAGTGTGAAGCAGCCGGGATGATCAGGTCCTCCAAATCGGAGACCATGGTCTTTAGCAGGAAAACGGTACAGTTCTTCTTCCGGGACGGGTAAAATGTCCTGTCCCAATTGAGGGAGTTTAAGTATCTCAGGGTCTTGTTCACAAATGAGGGACGAATGAAGCAGGAGATTGATAGGCGGATTGGTGCTGTGTCTGCAGTGATGCGGGCGCTGTACCAATCTGTTGTGGTGAGCTGAGCCAGAAGGCTACTATGATCTACATTCCTACCCTCATCTATGGTCACGAGCTTTGGGTAGTGACAGAAAGAACGAGATCGCGAAAATTAGTTTCCTCACAGGGTGTCTGGGCTCTCCCTTAGAGATAGGGTAAGAAGCTCAGTCATCCTGGAGGGAATAGAGTCGCTGCTCCTCCACATTGAGAGGAGACAGTTCAGGTGGCTCTGGCATCTGGTTAGGATGCCTCCTGGACTCCTCCCTGGTGAGGTGTTCTGGGCACGTCCCACTGGGAGGAGGCCCAGAGGAAGACCCAGGACACGGTGGAGGGACTATGTTTCTCAGCTGGCCTGGGAACACCTTAGGATTCCCCCAGAGTAGCTGGCCCAAGTGGTTGGGGAGAGGGAAGTCTGGGTCCAAACCCAGATAATCAGAAAAATATGAATGGATTTAGTTCATATCCATGATACAATTTCACATCAGGTGCTGATTTTAAACCTTGTCAAAGTTTCTTTGCTTCTTGTCCAGAGCAGCAGCAGCAGCATTAGACCTCTCCACATCCACCATGAGATCTTC
>JAUBOC010000078.1:15511538-15522852 GCA_032275365.1 Anablepsoides cearensis | reverse complement strand
CTATGAAGAGTCTCTTGAACATCTGGAGACCATGAAGAGGGAGAACAAAAACCTTCAAGGTCAGTCACTCATTCTTTAAAAACGCACATGTATAAAGTACTTAAAATGTAAAATTTATCAATATTTAAAATGTGGCTTTTAGAGGAAATTGCTGACCTGACTGAACAAATTGGTGAGGGTGGAAAGAATATCCATGAACTTGAGAAGATTCGAAAGCAGCTGGAACAAGAAAAGAGTGAGATACAGACCGCTTTGGAGGAAGCTGAGGTGTGTTGAAATGAAAAGTATACTTTTAATAGGGGTGCACCGATTGCAGTTTTCTGACCTGCTGATTCCGATTTTGGCCAATACCAATTTTTTAAATAGCTGACATTGTCAGATGTTATAAAGACACAATACACCTTCGGTGTTCCAATCTTATTTTATTGAAATACACTGAACAATACCCTTGAAACAATACAAACTTGTTTTAACTGGACATTCAGTAGAGCTCACAGCAGAGCAAAAGGGGACAGTGGCTGATTTTAAGACCTTCGTGGATGTAGACGAGAAGCTGACTTTTTCCACTGATCTTATTGGACGATCTCTGATCTCCCAAAATTAATGAAATAGGCGCCCCTATTTTTAAATATAAAACATTTTAGCAATTCAGGATAGTTACCATCTGTTTTACTTGATCTTCTGAAGGCTTCACTGGAGCATGAGGAAGGGAAGATTCTCAGAGTCCAGCTTGAACTGAACCAAATAAAGGCTGAATTTGAGCGTAAGCTTGCTGAGAGAGATGAAGAAATGGAGCAAGCAAAGAGAAACCAGCAGCGAGTCGTGGACACCCTGCAGAGCTCTCTTGAGGCTGAAACTCGCAGCAGGAATGAAGCCCTCCGTTTGAAAAAGAAGATGGAGGGAGACCTGAACGAGATGGAGCTCCAGCTGAGTCAAGCCAACAGGCAGGCAGCTGAGGCTCAGAAACAACTCAAAGCTGTTCATGCGCACCTGAAGGTTTGAAATAAAATATATATATATTTTTTAAATAAATACTATGTAACTGACAAAGAAACCCTACGGTCTACATTTAAGGATTCTCAGCTCCAGCTTGATGAGGCTCTGCGAGCCAATGATGATATGAAAGAAAACAATGCTATTGTTGAGAGACGCAACAACCTGCTTCAGGCTGAGGTGGAGGAACTGAGAGGTGCTTTAGAGCAAACTGAACGAAGCCGCAAACTTGCTGAGCAAGAGCTGATGGATGTTAGTGAGAGGGTGCAGCTGCTGCACTCACAGGTAGAATACAGTAATCGCCTATGAAATATGTTTCTGCTTTTGTTTCTGCTTCTCTTATACTGATAATTGTGTACTATTTATATAAAAAATCTAAAAACAGAACACGAGCCTGATAAACCAGAAGAAGAAGCTGGAGGGGGACACAGTCCAGCTTCAGACTGAGGTGGAGGAGGCAGTGCAGGAGTGCAGAAATGCTGAAGAGAAGGCCAAGAAGGCTATCACCGATGCTGCCATGATGGCAGAGGAGCTGAAGAAAGAGCAGGACACCAGCGCTCACCTGGAGCGCATGAAGAAGAACATGGAGCAAACCATCAAAGACCTGCAGCATCGTCTGGATGAAGCTGAACAGATCGCCATGAAGGGAGGCAAGAAGCAGGTGCAGAAGCTCGAGGCCAGGGTAAATAAAAGCTGTTTCTCAAACTTTGTCTTTTTAAACAGCCTAATTAAAACCTGTTTCTGCAGAACCTGAACAAGTACAGTACTTACATAACCTGTTTGTGCCATCTTGCAGGTCAGGGAGCTTGAAAATGAAGTAGAGAGTGAACAGAAAAAAGCCAGTGATGCAGTAAAAGGAGTAAGAAAGTATGAGAGACGTATCAAAGAACTTACATATCAGGTAAAGTTTTGTTTGGACCACAGTTATTTTATGTTCACAGAATTACATGTACAAAAATAAAAACATGAATATATTTTGTTTTTTGTCTGTATCTTTTCCATTGTAGACTGAAGAAGACCGCAAAAATCTGGCCCGTCTACAAGATTTAGTGGATAAGCTACAGCTTAAAGTCAAATCCTATAAGAAAGCTGCAGAGGAGGCTGTGAGTAGATTCAACTTTAAAATCACCGTTTTAAATACAGTATTGTGAAAAATTTGGAGTCATTTTTGTTTATATTTTATTTCAAAGGACTTGGCATAAATTATTTCTTTGGGAATTCTGAGTTTTAATTATTGGTCCTGGTTTAGTTCGTCATTCAGGACCTGACCATTTTTTAACCAGTTTTTTTTTTTTTTAACCATGACTTATGACTTATAAATCATTCAAAAATGGGAAAACTCTTAAACTCAAGAGAAGCATTGTGTTTTTATAAATATAAAACATGGAAAAGGAGCATTCCTAATTTGACATTTTAAGGCATTTTCTTCTTGGCAGCCTGTCCCAAAAATATAACGTGTTTCTATTAAAAAATACATAAACTGCAACATGAAAGTTATCCTTGAATGAATGAATATTCTTGCCATTGCCAAGACTGTTGGGCCACAGTCATTTTTAATGCTTTGAAAACTGGAATCTGTTTGCACTCAGAGTATGTGTTAGGGATACTCTCAGCTATCAAATCAGAGCGCAATATCTGTGAAAATGACTAGGATTTTAGTCATTTTTGTTACCAGACATGTAATCACTTGTTCTTCATTTATGTACTTTTCTCATTATTTCAAGCACATACTGCAACTGTTGTCATGGTATCAGCTAGAAATAATGATAAAAAGATAAGAGAAAATATATCTTTTAAATGTTTAGAAAGCTTGAAGGTCTATTGATCAAGACTACTTTACATTAGGAGGAAGTCTGGCTTATTGAAAGTAAAACATAAAGAAATGAGGGTATGACCATTGAAACGTCTCTAAAATATCTAATACATTTTGTTTTCTCTACAGGAGGAACAGGCCAACAATAATCTTACCAAGTTCCGCAAGATTCAACATGAGCTCGATGAAGCTGAAGAGAGAGCTGACATCGCTGAGTCTCAGGTCAACAAGCTTCGTGCCAAAAGTCGTGATGTTGGGTCAAAGGTTGGTACGGGTGACTCTTAGTGAAGCTGAGATAAAACAAATGCACAACAGAGATCCACAAACATTTTAGATTTATTTCCACAAGCCAAAATAACCATATTCACTAACGCTAGTTGAAATTTAAAACAAATGTAATGACAAGCTAAATACCCCCAACATCTTTTTCACACAGCCCCCACTTGGTGTCTCTCTCAAACCACAATAGCTTCATGAACCTTTCTTACAAACACCTGATTGAGAATATGTAAAATGTGAGATATTTTCACCCACTTTTAATAAAATCACTGTTTCCTGAACATTTCTTTTAAAATTAATATGACTGCACATTATTTATTCTGTGTTTTCTTTCTTTTCTTTCAGAAAGGACACGATGAAGAATAAAGCTTCTTCAAAAATATTATTTATGAGACACCTATTGACTTTGTAGTGGTGCCTCCCTAAGCATGTTGTTTTGATCAGTAGAATAAACATATTGTGCATCTGAAACAGATTCTTGACTTTTTGTTGACAAAGGTTTTACTGGTGTGTCTAAACTCATCTAAAGGAAATAAGAATAATAGTGAAAACTAAACTCATTAGATAAAAAAATGCCTTGTGGCAGTGTCACACCAAATGTGACCCATCATATCGAAATGAGGATTAAGTCAAATTTGGTGAAATTGACCTAATTACATTTTAAGATTACTAACTTTAAAAGCTACATTTTGATACCTGGATCATTCTGATATCACAAAATTATCCAGAGATATGACTTAATTTGTCTAGTTGGATACAATAATACATTAATATTTGGTCTTAATCCTAATTTTATGTAAATGTTTTGAGGAATTTTTCATTTTCATATGAAGAAGAAATCTCAAATATTATTTAAATACTGAGATTTCCAAGCTGTAAATAAACAAAAACTTTGCTAGCTCACAGGGAAAATCTCAAAATTTTAAGGCGTTTTTCCTCAAAATCAGTTTTTTTGTTGTTACTGCTCAAAAAAGTGCTTCAAAAAATTTTTTATGATTATATTTCACACAGTTCATTCAAATGAAACATTGATAAGGCATTTATTTGTAATATTTTGTTGAAATACAATTTTTGTAAGTGTTTATATCAAAACACTTTATTTGCCTATTTCTCTATATTCCACTTTTGTACTTAATCCTTGTTTTGATGTGATGGGTCACAAATAAGGATATATTATTTTGAAATTGCACATCTTATATTTCAATTATTTTTTACTTTTGCTCATATAATATGGATGTCTCATTGCCCTGAATTTGTTATGAGAAGATAACTACTTGCAAAATATCTAAATATTTTTATGCTAATTGTGTTGACTGAAGGCAAAAAATAATTTGAACTTTTTTATATTATATAATAGGTTAAAATTAATACAAATTTAGATTAATAGAGACCATGTCTGTCAAATAATACTTGGCTAAAAGACTAAATGACCACATGACACTGTTTTAGTCACTATTTCAAATATATAAATAAAACCAGAACAAATGAATGAATATGAAAATGTATTCTGCAAAAAAATATGCAAATATTCTAATACAGAAAGATTTAGGTATTTTTTATCACACCTCATACAACAACAGAACAATCTGGAGAGTGTAACTGATTCTGGTATGCCTAATGAAGTAAAAAGGGTATGAAAAGTGTGGGACATCATGACCCAGCACGTCCTGACTAAAGACACTGTGTGGCATTGTGTAAATAGCGGTGCCAGGTCAGCAGGGGCATGGTATCCCATATTCTATGTGTTGTATGGAGTAAATCAACTGAAAGGGAACAACTAAGAAAATTTTTATGCATCTTCTCATTTTTGCACCAATTTTGTCTTAATTGGTGTCATAGGGCTGTAAAGGGCCAACATAAAAAAGTATGTACTGGAGTGGTTAGGTTTAATGTGAGGGGTCAGGGTTAGGCTATAGAAATTAATGAAAGTCAATGCAAAGTTCCCATAAAGAGAAAAGTACACAATACGAGTTTGTGTGTGTGTGTGTGTGAGAGCAGGTATAACCTACAATGGGGGGGACCATTTCTGGCATACACACCTACTTATGGGGACCTAAGCCTCGTCCCCATGGGAGGAAAAATCGCTGGTGGGTCGGGGGTTAGATGTAGGCTTAAAGTGTGAACTGAGTTTAGGTTAGAATTAGGTTTAGGTGTGTACCTGGGAGGTTAGCTTTAGGGTAAGGGGTCAGGGTTAGGCCACAGAAATTAATGGACGTCAGTGCAATGTCCCCATACAGATAGCTGTACTAAACTGTACATGTGTGTGTTAACTCAACTAAAGACTTTTAGGTTTAAACAAAACTGTAAATATGTAAAATATGAGAAAGAATCAAATAAAAGACAAAGAGGCTTTACAAAGAACAATGTGACTTCCACAGCCAAACACAGATGTTCTTACCAAAAAAACTTTTATTTAAGTATGCCTGAATGCTCTTGCAACTGAGGAAAATCAACATTTAGATTTTCAAATTGCATGCATTTACTAACCTGCTCATTGCTTTAGGTATCATGGTTAATGCACTCATTTTAGCACCTTTCCCTACGAGCCTTTGC
This sequence comes from Anablepsoides cearensis, assembly GCA_032275365.1. NCBI lineage: Eukaryota > Metazoa > Chordata > Actinopteri > Cyprinodontiformes > Rivulidae > Anablepsoides > Anablepsoides cearensis. Next base: position 15,517,214 of record JAUBOC010000078.1, on the reverse strand, counting down.
AGCATTTTTAACCTGCAGCATTATTCTAAGATGAGTAACATACGGAGCATTCAACAACAAAGTGTCTATACATTGAGTAAAAAAGATTGAAGCATAAACACTACAGTAATAAATTTATTTTGGGTAAGATTACAGCGATGAATGTACAAATATCAGCTTGAAAAGAGTCACAACTACTAACCTTAACAAGAGTTGCTGAAGGGCAATGAGCATCTTTGTCGTCAGATAAGAAAAGGCCCACTGCATCCCAGAACAGAAGCAAACCTGGTCAGGGAGTCTGACAGCCGGTGATTTCAACTTCAAGGATGTCCACCAGGAGGGCCCTAAATAAATCATGAAATATTTTATCAATCAAATGCAACAGTTTTGAGTGGCAATACAATAAATATTTGTATAAACATTACCTTTGGATAATTCTATGATGTCCAAAGAGAACAAGAAGTATTCAGGTAGAGTCCACACATAGATGTCCAGAGTCTAAATGAGTGAAGCAAAGACAATGTGTGAACCATCTACTCCCCTTAGAGGTGACCTTTCCAAACAATAAATAACAAATGCTACCAATAGCTTTGCTGGATCCAATTTCTCCACTTAAGTGGGGCAAGGTGCCTCACGCCTTCCTTTGGGTTCTCATGTGACTGTAAAAGTCAAAGACTCAAAGACTGTGGACAGCTGAGAATGAGACCTTCAATGGTTCAACAAGTGCTCTCTTCTGGAGCCTGGAATAGACTAATGGATAAGCAAAGGAGATGAAAATTCAAGTACAAAGGCAAGCAGGGACAGGGCCTCGTGGGATAAGATGTGACGGAAATAGTGACGACAGAGGTCTCGTTCGAAATCTGAGGTGTAATGTTAGACAGTTTTACCACAACTAGGCTTAAATTTTGTCAGATCAGATCTTATTTAAACTCCTAATTGCCAAAATTAATGGTACTTTGATGTTTATTTCCTTTTGTTTCCTTGTGGTTTCATGTTCGTGGTTGAACTGTTAATGTTTTTTAGATGTGAGTTTAAAACTGAATAAGTTAGGATCTTAAATCCTTTAAAATTAAACTACATTTATTGGATTCATTGTAGTATACCTTTAGATTCTCTTGGGTTTATCACCTGTTGCTGTTGGTCAAATAAGAAAAAAAAAAACAGTCCTGAGCACCTGCATCACAAGCTGTCCCCAACCTATACTCTGAACTGCCAAGCCCTCAAAGGCAGCCAGCAGGAATTTCACAAGTTATCTTTGTGCTCAAGAATAAAGAGAAGAAAACAATGTCATGTCAACAGGAGCAAACCAAGGGCAGTCGCTGCAGGGAACTTCTGGACAGAGGCCTATAGGTCACAACAATATATTATTTTTAATACATAAACCTGTTGTAGATTTCAGCTCTTTATACACAAATTTTAAGAATTTATTTCTCTACATCAAGAGAAAAAAATCATATCTGATGTGATTGTACAAGTTAGAAAGTCAAGGTTTTCTAGGACACACAGTTAAATTTAATTACAAAAAATATTTTTTTTTCAATAAGTGCAACTGTTAAACATACATTCCAGTCCAAAAACTAGGAAAAATAAAATGTATTTGCAAAATATCTTCCAACATCTTGTAAATTAAAATTAGCTTACTGCCAAGATAAAACTGTTCACCTACATGAAAAGAAAGAGAGCAACATCACCTGCATAACTTACACACGCCAAATGTAGTCTTTGCCAGATCTGATAGTCATTCTGGGGAGGTGATTCAAGCAATTACAGCCATAAAATAGGGTTTTGAGAAACAAAATATACAATATTTTGTAAATTGTTTTCCCCCAAATATTGACTCTTGACTGCTGAAGTATATTACGATTGTTTTTGCTTATGAAGAGGTGATTATGCTAAAGCACAAGATTAAACATACATAAAATATCTCTATAATCCATATCCATAATATTTTTAAATGAGGTGTTAATAGTGTTTTGCACTATCTTCCAATAATATCTGATCCAAAAAGTCAGATCCTTCCTACAAAAAAGGGAGAAGTAAAAAAAAAGACTTATGCCCCATTATCAATATATCTGGGAATGAGACTTTTACTTTTAAATAAGAACTTTCTTATTTACATAGAGTAAGTATTACTTCAGTTCTATCACTCAGTGGTGCTTGATATTAAGTGCTGTCTATTGTCATATGAACTTGAGTTTAACTGCATTGTCTTTGCATTGTATCCTTTCTTCTAGCAGCAGCAGACATGTTAAAAGTGGCCAGGGCTGGATTAAGGGTGGAGACCTAACTGCGAGCCTTGGTGAGTGATAACAAAAGAGTTTTACAACTGTGACCTTGGCCTTGTCTTGTCTCTTTGCAGACAACAGCTGCAGCTCTTTATTCTTCATCTCAGATTGTATTTTATATCCTATCCCTGGACCGGCTATTGTTGAACCTTGGATCTTGAAATGTCTGAATTAAAGCTGTGCTTGTATGGTGGGTTATTTGATTAAGTTTGTGCACACAGATGGAGCGGTTTAACTTCTTACAATAGAAACTAACTATTCTGATGACTATATTACTTATATTTTGGAAATGGATGGCCAGTTACTATAACATCCTTCAAGGTTTTGTCAGTCAGAGTTAGGCCATCATATAAAAAAGCTTTGATAAAAATGACAGAACAAAATATCCTTAAAAATGTGTTTGACATGAAGAAGCTAAAACTCACTGGAAAAGATGAGTGATTTGATTGACAGCAGTCTGTCCGTGCCCCCCTACCTCCTGCCTTCCCCTTTCTTTGTCATGTCCACTCTGGTGTTTCAGTCTTTTGTTCAAGGTGAGAGCAACAAATAGCAGCACTGGGCTCGGCCCAATTTGGACAATGCTTTTTGTGACGAACCCACTGGATGCCATTTCTCGGATATTCATACCCATATTTGGGTGACTTACAGTCTTTATTAAAGAGGAGGAAGCCTGGTGTTAGCCACTGGATCCATCACTTCACTTCACAAGGTTGAGTGTAAAACGGTCCACTCAGGTGAGAACAAATATTTATTATGACTGACCAGCAGATTTGTTTAATGTTGTTTAATGTCTGTTTAATGTAGTGATTCTTAAGCAAATCATAATATAATCTGTCTTGTGTTTTGCTTTTAATTTCTAATCTAAACAGCAAAATTTCAGATTTGGATTGAAAACAACTCAGGTAAACTCACAGCAACACTTTTATATGACTGAGCAACTCATATTTAAGATAACCAAATTCTATTTGTGCCATTTAGAGACATTTTAGAGACACATTGATATTTTAAATGTTTACTACATTTACATTAAAAAAGATAACATTGTGTTATTTTAGACTTTTAACACAGACAACATTTGTTATAAATAAACATAAATATGATTCACATAAACATAATTTTATTACATAATATTGTATAGGTTTTATGTAACTTGTCATTTTGTTCCTGGGTCTTGTATTCATGAAAGTCATATGAACTAAAAACTAAATACATTCAATACAAAATAATTCATACCAGATACTGTTTTTATGTTTTTTCAAAAGGTTGAATCATGGGTGATGCCGCCATGGCAGAGTTTGGGCCCGCTGCTTCTTTTCTGAGAAAATCAGACAAGGAGCGCTTAGAGGCCCAGACCCGCCCCTTTGACATGAAGAAAGAATGTTTTGTACCTGACCCTGAAGTGGAGTACGTGAAAGCATCTGTCACAACGCGTGATGGCGACAAAGTCACTGTCCAGACTGAATTTGGAAAGGTATGACATCGGTTCTGTTCAACTGAAACTGAAAACTCTTTACATTCTGTGTGAGATTTGTCTCTTCTTTTTCCAGACCGTCACTGTGAAGGAGTGTGATGTGCACCCTCAGAACCCGCCTAAGTTTGATAAAATTGAAGACATGGCCATGTTCACCTTCCTCCATGAGCCAGCTGTGCTGTTTAACCTCAAAGAGCGTTACGCAGCATGGATGATCTACGTGAGTTTAAGGGCAGGCTGACTTTTTCTAACTGATAAACTATGTTAGCATCTGAAAACATTTTTTCCACACCTCTCTTGTCATGGCAGACCTACTCTGGGCTGTTCTGTGTGACTGTCAACCCCTACAAGTGGCTGCCGGTCTACAACCAGGAGGTGGTCGTCGCCTACAGAGGAAAGAAGAGGAGTGAAGCTCCACCTCACATCTTCTCCATCTCTGATAACGCCTACCAGTACATGCTGGCAGGTACATCATCTACTGTGTGCTTCATCATTTTGATCAATTTTGATCAATTTTGATCAATCATTCATCACAGCATTATTATTTTAATTACTTGTTTTGACAGACAGAGAAAACCAGTCAATCCTCATCACGTAAGTTACTGTGATCGAAAATCTTTTCACCAGTCATAATTCATTGATCATAGCTTAAAACTGTGTGTATCCTCTACTCAGTGGAGAATCTGGAGCTGGAAAGACTGTCAACACCAAACGTGTCATTCAGTACTTTGCCAGCATTGCTGCTGTCCCCAGTGGGAAGAAAGATGCTGCTGCTGAGAAGAAGGTTTGTTCTACATTAGTTTCCTAAAATCACAGAATTATAAATCCCAAGTTGCCTTTATTCTTTAAGCTTCTTTAAACCTGTGACTCTTTAATATCAGGGCACCCTGGAGGATCAAATCATTCAGGCTAACCCTGCTCTGGAGGCCTTTGGTAATGCCAAGACCATCAGGAATGACAACTCCTCCAGATTTGTGAGTAACTGAGTATCTAAGTAACAAAGAATATTCTCTCTATTAGAGATGAATGTTAACTCAGCTATTTTTTCAGGGTAAATTCATCAGAATTCACTTTGACAACAGAGGAAAACTGGCCTCTGCTGACATTGAGACCTGTAAGTACAACAAAATTTTACTTCTGAATAACACCCACTTTTCTAAAGTGCGTGAGCTAGAGCAGTGTTTATTAAAGTGGCCACAAGAGGGGGCTAGGGGTGCCTCAGGAATCTGGATGGAAGATAAAAAAAACAATCTAATAAATGTTTTAAATCATTGTTTTATAATATATTTTATAATAATACATTGAAATGTTTTCTAAGAGGAGCTTAAGAGAGGTTTGATTTATTCTGTTCTTTTCGTCAACAGTTTGTTAAAAGTTGATTTTTCAGTGGGAATATAATAGAGTTTAAAACATGGTAATTAATACAATTCCTTTACTAAACAAATGCAATAATTATTGAATAGTGAAAAAAGTGAGAAAGTTAGTTTACATATTTTGTTGTATTGTTTGTGGGTTTGTAAGGGGTGGGGGGGGGGGTCCCCTGACCAGAAGCTAATGCTGTATGGGGGGCCATGGCCTAGACAAGTTTGGGAACCCCTGAGCTAGAGCTCTGTTCACCCCCAGGCAGTATTCCTGTTCATGGTGTGACTAGCATACAAATATACAAAAAACAGTTTTCTATTTATTCGATTTATTTATTATAGTTAACTAGTTATGCTGCTATAGACTTAGGCTGCTGGAGGACAAACTGACCACATTTCCTCAATCTGCTATTATCTTTAGTCTCTCTCCTACATGTTTATTGTAATTATTTCTATCAATAATGTGTTTTTTCTTTTTGTCTCTCTTCCAGAAGAAGGTGCAACTGGACCAGTTCTTCTGTATTTGTCTGTGTCTCTTTCCTGTCCCTCAAACCAGCCGGTCGAGGCAGATGGTCGCCTG
>JAUBOC010000078.1:15374193-15387672 GCA_032275365.1 Anablepsoides cearensis | reverse complement strand
AGATAAGATAAGATAAGATAAGATAAGATAAGATAAGATAAGCCTTTATTGTCATTGTACAGAGCACTATGAAAACATGATGTAAAACTCAAAAAAGTTTATTTTACATGATATTGCCCCTTTAAGAAAATGTAATGTCTAAAATCTTTATAAAGTGCTTTGTAAAATAAAATGTCCTCAGATTGTTTTTTTTTCTTTTAGATTGGAGTTTCTGCAGGAAGATGTTATTTCTTTTTTTTCCTTTTACATTTAAATTCACAGGCAAACCTGCTTCAGTCCAACAGATGTTGTCAATTAACCAGCAAAAATACAACCTACATATTTTTCTTCTGTTATTTGCCAAGAAACCAGAGAAGCACATCATAAATTATAAACTTAAACTAGAAAACTACAAGCAAAAACCCAGCAGCAAAAGAGCATTTATCACTCTGCACAAATCACTTTACACAGTCAACATTCAGAGAGCAGCAACAGCAAATTAAAAAAGAGCAGTCGGCATCTTCAATTTAATGACAACCGAAGAGTCTTGCTCCATTTAGAATAATAAACGCACACTTTGACTTCAGTCTCTCTGGTCCTATTTCTACCCAACCCGATTAGGCTGAGCCCAGCATGGTTGCTAAGCAACAATAATTCATGGACCGGCAGTAAAATGTATGTTAGTATGAAAATATAACAAGGAGGTCTAGTTATTCAAAAAAGACAGAGAAAAACATAGGGCTGAGGCTGAAAAAAAAAAACTAATAAAACCTTCCCTTTCAAGAAGAAAATAATGAGCTCCGTGATTTGTAATTAGCAGACAAGTTAATCACAATCAAAAGGGAAAAATATCTGAATTTTAAGTAAATATGTAATTTCTGTAGTGTTTTATTGTCATTCTAATCAGCTAAAGTCAGGGCTGAGAACTTCTAGGTTTTTTGTTTTGACTAAAATTTCAGCAGTCCCATTTATTGTAGAGATGAAGGAAACAGTCAGAAGAACTGAAAGATCAAGAGTGGGAGGTGAGAAAGTTTCGTTCTTAATAAAAACAGGAGTGATCTTTATTACAGATACCGACACTTACAGACCTCTGGCTCAATCATGAACAGACAGTTTCTATGGCAGAAAACTAACTGCAGGTCTTGGGCATAACTTTCATTTCTTTACTGTATGACAAAGTCTGTCACATCTGAATGTCACAGCTAAAAGCAAGATTTTCACTTTACTGTGAAATGTTAACTTAAATCTGAAACAAATGTCAGGTTGACCAGCTGCTCTGACTGGCCTTCAAATAACACTGCCTGGGGCAATGTGCTATTTCACACAGTTATGCTGGGTACAATATAAAAAAATTCAGGTAAAATATCACTGCAGGCTGTCAGCTCAAATCTCAGATTCTCATTTAACTTCCAGCAGGTGAAGTCAAAGTCTATTTGATCAATAAATAAACCAATACTTCAATCTAATACCTGTCTTTTGAGAATCAAATCAACTCAGTGCAGCTCTCTCTCCCTGTTAGAGAAGCAGCCAGTCAGATGAAGCAGATCAAACTTTCAATTATTTTAGTCATGAATGATTTAATGGAGGCAGCAGGTGTCAAAATCTTTATTGAAATGCTCTAAACTACTTCTTTAAGAGTCTTAACATCGTGCTGCTCATCTTTGTGCAGTTTGCTCCAGATGATCTAAGTGGCACCAAAATAACTACTGATAGCAAATTTCCATAAATGTATCTACAGAAAACTACAAACACCAATTCCAATGAAGCTGGGACATTGTGTAAAACATAAATACAAACAGAATACGATGATTTGCAATTCTTTTCCAACCTATATTTAAATGAAGACACTACAAAGACAATATATTTAATGTTGAAAATGATCAAATGAAATTATTTTTGGGGGGTGTTTTTGCAAATATTTGAATTTGACGACTGCCACACGTTTCAAACAAACTGGACAGGAGCAACAAAAGACTGGGAAAGTTGAGGAATGCTCGTCTGAGATGGACTGACACAAACAGAAAACATGTCCTGTGTCTGATGAGTCCACATTTCAAACTGTTTTTGTCCTCCAGGCCCAATAAAAAAAGGATTGTCCAGACTGTTATCAGAGCAAAGTTCATAAACCAGCCTCTCTGATGGTATGGGGGTGTATTAGTGGCAAATGAATGGGTAAATTGCACATATCGGATCCCACTGTCACATTTGCAAAAACTTCATAATTTTGTTCTCAGCTTTGTGTCTTCCACCCCTTCTTGTCACAACCCGCCTGATAATGAGAACTTACTGTGTGATTGGCCAAAAGTGCTTCAACTACTCCCTTAAAAAATAAAAACAAAAAAAAAAATAAACTACTTGCTTCTAGAATCTGACTGTTGTACCCGGAAGCAGACAATTATAAAGAGTCAAATGGCCAAAAGCTCATGGATGGAGATAAAACAGATGTTTTTGCACAAAGAAATCTGTCTGAAGAAAAGTGTGGAATTTTAACGGGACAGATTTGAGGACAAATAACAACGGATATCTGTAGCAGGAAGAAACGAATGTCAAACAATCGGATGGAGTGCAATGGGCCCTTAAGGATCTATTTAATGTATTTTGTTTTAGTTCATGCAGTTTGAATGCTCAGAACACACAACTGTTAGAAAAGTTAAACTTCACAATAACCATGGGTTTTGTGGAACACTTACCACAGACAGAGTACTGGTCATCGGTCCACCACCTGGGCTGAATGTGCCACCATCCTGGTTCAGTACAGCAGCTCCATCCTGCCTGCCCTGCAGCTGGTAGTGGTGGTGCGGAGCTGAGCTGGACGGGGGCTCCACAGAGTGATACAGTCCAGACGAAGAATCGTGGGGCAGGTGAGGGGGCAGCAGGTGGTCTGGCAAGGTGGGGGGAGTGATGGGTGGGATGTTGAAGTCGTCATCGCCCAAACCGTTGACTGGATAGGACTACAAACAAAAACACACAAGCAGGAAAATGCGATCAGACCTATTTGTAATTCAGCACTTTCACTAAAATGACATTCCTAGAAATCAAACACAGAATTTCTTGTTTGCCTTTAGAGATGTGGGACAGAGTCGTGCTCAGAGCTCGGGTGGATGGACAATGTTGCCCTCAGCAGAGTGACAACTTGGAGAAAATCAATAAGAATTGCATAGAGGACTGTAAGAGACTGAAGTGTCATGAAACATTACTGTCAGAGATAATAGATGGAGAGATTTTTAAAAAATGCCCGTTGTAATTACCTCACAGTTTAAATCCAGCCTGAAGTACCGCTTTGTGTTTTTCATGTAGTCACTTTTTCTTCAGCCTGAGCTCCTATCACAGACTAATTATCACTAATCACTTCTAATAATAATCCCAGTTGTTTTAAATGCTTTTGAACAAATGTTCCTTTACTCAGCAGCAGAACAATACAGTGATTTAATTGTAAGAACATAGTTTGTCTACAAGAACAGAAAAAATACACCTTCACTAATTTGACATGCAGAAGCAAAAATCTGGAGCAGTCTTGTATACGATTCTGTGCGCAGAGACACGTGAGATGGAGACATGAAGAAGGAAATGGAGTGAGAGAATCATGCAAGAGGAGTGAGGGTAAAGAACACGGGAGAGAGAAAAAGAGAAAGAGGCAATGCTAGAGAAGCCTTCTCATACTAATCTGACAGAGGAGATCTTTTATAGAGACTGACAGCCTTTTCTGCTTGGCTAGCCACACCAGTCTCTCCATCTCGTTTTCTTTTGCTCTTCGTCTCTCACCATCCTTCTCCTTCAAACCCCTCACTTGTGCACTTGCTCCCCTAATCTCATCCTCAATTTCTCTTTCATCTCTCACTTTTACATTTTCTCTCCCTCGTTTCTGTTCTATCTCCAGCCCACTCGCAGTGTTCTCTTATAATTTGCATGACTTGAGAGCTGAGTGATGAGTTAGAGATTGAATTACATTTATATATGATCGTTTTATAATTCACAGCAACCGTGGTAAACCACGACTCCTATCTGATACTTTCACCGCTTTAAAATAACTTGTGGAAGACGGAAAATAAAATTTGTATTTGGCTTTCAGACTCAACATCTATGGCTTTAAAAAAATCAATCCATCTTGGTGTCTTTGTAATTTTGTGGGGCTTCATAGTATTTTTGCATGTTCACAAACTAAGCAGTTTCGTATTTGAACAACACCACAAAACTGGAATTACTACCACAGCTAGCTTTTCTTTTAATACATTTCTGACTTGGATCACTTTCTTTTAACATTTGGGGGTTTATGAGTATAAAAACAAACTAATGGTGCAAAATAATAAATATAAAAAAATTAACATTTCAGACCTAACTGTACACAGCAGAACAAGATATAATCTAAATGCAGTTTAGAGACTTGATTTTGCATGTTTAGTCCTCGGGGAAGAAATAGATAATTGTACTAATAATTGTGAGCAAGTTCTAAAAGTGAGCAATCATGACTCTTTAGATCAGAATCTACTTCCTGTTCTCTAATAGAAACTCTTTTAAAAACGTATAAACATATCTAGTTGTAACATATCATTTTGTTAACAGTGGGAACTTCATTTTTTTATCTTAGAGGTTTTATTAAGTTTTAATGAGCAAACAAAAACAGTACAATGACCAGAGCTGCACTATTTGTGTTTTTTTAATATTCTTCTTGTATAAGTTTCATAACAGATAACTTTAATTTGGTCTTTGGGTTTTCTATTTAATAAAAAGAGATGTTGATATTTCTATACTCAGATCTAGTTTACCTGAAAATTTTTTTTACAGTTTCAAGAGAGAACTATAAAATTCAAGTATCTTTAAAAATTAGAAATCTTACAATAAAATTCTAACCATTTTCAAAGCTATAAGCCCACCTACAAACCCGGTATTTACTAAAATTGTACATTTTTATAGCTCAGACAGCTTCTGAAATATTTGTTGTTAAATGTTATGTTCAACAAAAAAAAGTTCTAATGTGTTCATGAATTTGCAGACAAAAGCAGAAAATCATTATGTTGGAATGAAATGCAAACAGCTGCAAAATGCTAATTTATATTTAAACATTATATACAGGAAGTACCATAGTTCCAGGCCTAGTATTATTTAAAAGAATGCATATGTGTTGGGAATGACTCTCAGCTACTACCACACCAAATATTCACTTAAGATCTGTAAAAATGATTGGGTTATAGCCATTTTAGTGTTTTCTAAAGTCACTTAGCTGTGGTGGCCATCTTGAAGGAGTTGACTCTAAATGTTTATAAGTACATCCCGAGTATTTTCTGAGTTTCATTAGAATCCGTCCAGTGGTTCATTAGATATTTTGCCAACACAACAAATGATCACAAGCATTCAAACAAAACCATCTTTGCCTGTTCCTGGAGATAATGAGTTTACAAACATCTCATAAAGCCTAAAGAAGAGTAGTGAACAGTGTGTCACCCAGCAATCAGAAAAAGCTTGGACGTCAACATCCCACCAAACAAGACACAAGTCCAAAATCTCTTTCCTGGTCTCACAGTTTGTCCTGATGGAGCTCAGAGCTCTGCATAAATTACACTGCATGTCTGTTTTCTGTCTGCCTCTCACTCTCCCTCCTTCTCCTACTTTATCATTTCTTCGGCTTCTGCATAAATTACTCCTCTTCCTCGCTCTCTCATTCAAGTCAGTACAAAAGCCTTTTACTCGTGCACTGGGAGCTTCTGGAAAGACTAATGTAGTCAGGATTAAGTCCTTTCACACGTGTTGTGTTCACATCACAACTGCACTTGTCACACCTCAGTGTTCATTTTGTGCAATATGGAAAAGCACATATGGACATGAGTAATAAGGCATTCTATGACGAGCTTTCAGACAAACCGATCTGCAGTGGGTACATGAGTCATCTGTGAGAACCATCTATCTAGAAGTCATTAAATTACATTTGATCATAAATGTCTGACACGTATTGTGATTTTTTTTAAAGCTTCTATATCTCAGCACATTTACATAAATTATGTAAATCTGTGAAGAAAAAAATGTTTTTTAAATCTTTTAAAATGCCCTGGACAATCTAACAGTCAATATCGCTTAAAACCTTTAAGTTTATGTTTATTGTAATGTCTCTACAAGTTTAACACATCTATAACTCCTGTAACAACAAAAACAACTACATGTTTTGTTTGGTTCACCTGAAAACAGAAACAATCATGAAGTCACTGCAGTTAGATGCTCTTTAAACACTCCTTGAATTGATCATTTAAAAAAATCTATTTATGTATGTTGTTAGACAGTTAATGAGTTGAGCTGTCACTCTGAGTGCTCTCTGTTCAGATGTTAGTGGGTCTGATTGTTTAGTTTGTGTTTAATTTTAGAGCAACTTTTACATCATAGATTTACTGTCTACTATTTGCTGTCCACAGCAAGAATGAACAGAGGAGAGTACGTATAGCCCAAAAAAGTATATGATCCTCCCTCTTAACTCTTCTTTATTAGTGAGAGCCATGCTGGTTTTCTTCAGCCATGATAATGCTTTACTGGGCTTGAACTCCTGCAGGCTGGCTTCTCACTGCAGTGGGAGAGAAGCAGCCGTCGGGTCGTACACAGGAGCATGGAGATGGTTATCATAAATGATGGAAAAGTTGCACTAAAATTAATTACATTAAATGCCTGAAAACATATGCAATGATGTAAAAAAAAAAAAAAAATCTACTGAAACTTATTTACTGATCTGGGTCCAGATGGGGCTTTATATGGGGCCAAATCTGAACAGGACCTCTATACTAAAATGAAAATATAGCTCATTATCACCCAATCAGATGTTGTTGATTTCCCGACTTAGAAGTCTTATAAAACTATTTTATTTCATCACCATGGCTGCATTCTCTCCTCTTTTACCATTTCTGTATTTTGACTACAGACATTTTCCCCAGGGTTGTTGGAATTTCTCGTCTCTGATCTTTTTTGCATCTCCACCACAAAAACCGAGGACTAAACAATCGCCTAATCCTAAAAGCTGTGACATTTAAAGGATGGTTGAGTGAGTTAGAATGAAAAACCAAGCCAGCAGTTCAAGAATAAAGCCATGTTTTATGACTATTTTTTAAATAATCAGAATTAAAACCACAAAAAAAAAAAAAAAAAACATAACCACCTCGACGCATATACCCTGCTTAATGTGAGGGCTTTGTAGTTAATTATCTGCAGGTAAAATAAACTCAACGTGAAGCACGGGAACTTGGAAAATAAAAGCAGACACATTGCAGAGCTGAAGAGCTACACAGCAGTCTATTGCTTTTATCTCCTGTAAGTACAAAATGTTACCATTTTCACACCTTTGTCACCTGCAGATAATAAACTTTAAAGCTGTAAATTCTTTTCCGAGTCCTGACTACAGCGTTACTTCTCCCCTGGTAGTTAAAATAGTGTCATTAAGACAAAAAGACTGAAGCTCAGATGGCTAAAAATAACCCCACAGAAATAAAATTTAGCTGACACCAAACTAATTCTGAGTTATTTATTCCAAAATGCATAATTTATTATTTCTTTTAATTACTGTGTTCTTCTAACCTTTGCACAGATATCTTTCTTTCTATTTGTAGAAAAACTCTTTCCATCATTGGGCTTTTTTTAATGAACATCCAAAGAACTTGAAACAAAATCTACACAATTTGTTTATTCTTGAGGATGACTGTGTAAAGGTTTGTGGGTTTTTATGCTGTTCTGGTCAAATAAATTCTAATTAAACACTTTCCTTGCTTGTAGATGCAGGTCCACATCTGTAGGTCTGAAAAGCTGCAGCTGTCACTTGTCTGTACTAAAGCTGAGGTTGTCTTGATGAAAGCTGCAGGCCCAGATCAGAGCTGTACTGACTGGGTTGCATTTAGGCAAGCACTCACCCAGGGAAGACGATGTACGTCGGTCATGTGTGCGTCCCTCCTCCACTGCTGTGAGGGTGGGTTTGGTGGCGTCACCTTGCTGAGTGGGTGAGGGGGCTGTGGCACACGAAACTGTGGGAAGAATCACAAAGACAAACAAAGATTGAAATGAGACCAGGGGCAAGAAAGAGGTCAGGGGTCAAACAAAAAGGCCATGAAGAGGAGTAAAGACAAAACAAGAGGAAGGCAGAGAAATTCCCCATGAAAAGCTGACACAAAGAGACGCACAGTCTCCTACATGCAGGTCAAAATAGTTTCATTTTGCTAAAGGAATATTGCTTTTAAATCTGCAATAATGAACAGATAGTGAGCTGATTTGACTAAAAGGAGGAGACGATGCTACACAGAGAGACAGACTGTAAATAAATGTTTCCTCCACAACTAAACACAGCCACACTAACACTATGAACAGCTGCAATGAGAAAATACATAAAACACAGATATGACTTTTATTAAGAAGGAAGTTGATTTCCAAGCTCTTTTTAACACTTTATATTAATTAATAAATAAATAAATAAATAAATAAATAAATAAATAAATAAATAAATAAATACACTTAAAATGCACTAATAAATAGTAACAGTTTAGCAACTGAAGTGTAGTTATGGATGAAGCCGTCTGTGAAGTTGTGAAGGGAAGCTGAAAACAGATTTCCTCTCAGATAAGGTGCATTCTCCTAAAACGACCAGTAGTGCAGGCATGCACAATCAATCTGCAGATGGATCCTGCTCCTTCCTGTCTGTTGACCAATAGGAGAGGAGGTAACCAGAGAAGGGCAGCCCACCTTATTTGCATAACAAGGCAGAAAAGCATAAAGTAAAGTAAAAACATAAAAATGTAAAAACAGCACATGGAAATTAAGACTTGTTAGAAAAACAATAAAAAAATCTATTAAAGAAATGCATCCACAAATATTAAGTAAAACAACAAAAATATTTTTTTTAAGTTAAATTAAAATTATGTGCTAAAATGCATAATTTGTTAGAAACTAAGCTAGAAAAATAAATATAAAGGTCAATTAAATTATAAAACGTGAGGTAAAGTTCCCTATTTTTATTAATTGGTGCATTTTAAGTGTATTTTGTTTATTTATTGGGCCATCTATTTATTTCTGCTTTTATTTCTTATTATGTCAGTTTCGGTCCTCCATAGCCAAAAACATCAATAGTCCAAAATAAAGTAGTGCTACAGTTTAATATCCAATTAGAGATCAAAATTTGTGTCCTGTTTAAATTATATGTATAAAAAGTGTTGCCACATTATAACAACAAAGAGTTTGGCTTTTTTGTTGCTGTTGGGAGAAAGGCATACATTTCTTTATAACTACATTTCTTTATAACTACAATAAATTTCTAATTTAAACAATAAAATTACACAATTCTCATCATATTTATAAGTTACAGAAAACTTGTGGTATGTAGAGATATTACTCAGACAAAAAGGTCAAAGCAACAGAACTTTTTTTCCCACACTGTAAAATCTGCACAGCAACATTTGAGGTACAAACCACAAGAACTGCAGTTCACATGTGCTATCAGATCATCGACCTTTTCATAGTTTTTAATGTGCATGCTCAAAGTCAGTATTTTGCAATGCTTTGTTGTCGAGATATATCAACCCTAACCCTACTTTCTGTTCATTGGAATACAATTTGTCTAAAACCAGGGGTGTCCAAACCTGGTCTATCCTGCATGTTTTGCTTGTTTTCCTGCTCCAATTTATCTGATTCATTGACTGAATAACCTCTTCAAGTTCTACAGAAGCCTGTTTATCACTTGTTGACTCAAATCAGGTGGGGTGGGGCAGAGCAACTTCTAAAACATGCAAGATGGTGGCCCTCAAGGACGAGGATTAGACAACTTTGGTACATAGCTAGTAGGGCTGCGCGGTAGCGGTAGAAACTGTATGAAGTTGGCCTACGGTAGAAATTTACGCTCTACCGTCATGCCGTCAGTTTTGTCGTCGCATCTGTGTCAACAGGCCTGCGAGTGCAGAGACAACTGAGCAGGAGTTCGAAATATAATGAAGCAATACAGAGTTTTAAAACAAATATAGAGAGAATAAATCCTCAACCAACTGCACGTTGCGCAGAGTGAAGCTTTAACAACCGTAGTTTTTTCACACTCAAGTTGTCGGAGAAAAAAACTTGTTATGTATTGTTACCCAAAGAGATGATAAAAAGATGTGGATGTTCGTTCAGTCATAAATCCATCTTGCTAATGTAAAGTTGCCTTCTGCTCTGATGATGAAGATGCAGCAGGGCAGCAGCTCATTTTATGGCAGGAAAATATTAAAGCAAAAATGCCGGGTTTGATTAAGATTACAGTTTTCTGCAAAAAAAAATGCTCTAAACATTACATTATCTTATAATGTAATTTTATACCGCGATATATACCGTTACCATGAAGGGATTCAGTTTATACCGTGATATGAATTTGAGGTCATACAGCCAAGCAATAATAGCTACCTATGTTTTAGCTGTACATCTTGCAACATTGCACTGTGAAGATATTTCACTATCACAATGTAAAATATAAATAAAATGAATGTATATTTTATTCTAAACTATCTTCAGTCATAAACAGGTTAAAGGGGCTGCAGTGTGAACCATGAACACCTTGCCAGACCATCATTGGACTCATCCTCAAATTTCAAATACAACCAACAATTAACCCAACATGCATGATTTTGGACAATTTTTCTAAATTCAAGTTTAATATAATAACATTAGTTGTAAAAAATTAATGATAAAAAACAAAAAGGGACATAACATAAAAAACTATGAGAAGAAAATAAATATTTTACAGTATTAATAATTTTAACTCAAGAGTCAGAGTCATTTAATAAAAGGAACAGAATTTTCCAAAGCAAGCCAGCATTGATCAAAAACAGATGCTTCATATGACAGGTCTGAATGTGTAAAACTGTGTATTGGATTATAAAATGACAATCTATATCTCTCTGAAAAAACATTGCACTCGGTTTATGTCTAGTCTCCATATTTCAGCTTTAAAGCAGTTCAGCAGTTCAGTCTCTTCTTGTGCATTAAGACATTAAAAGAAGGAGAAGGATGAGAGTCAGACTGGACCTAAATTGATCATATTCATCATAACAACCTCTGACTTTATGGAAGAAATGGTACTTCAATAATAAAGCCATAAATTCTTATTCCACTCACCACTCCCTACTACAGAACAACACTATGAATAAAACATCAAATCATTCAGCTCTATGCCCCACAATATTCTCTATATGCTTCTTTATGAATAATGTAGTAGTGCTTCTTATTAATATGGGCTTTCCTCAGTGGTGAGGTAATTCTGCACTAACAAACACTCATAGTAAGCTTTAACGTCTGGCCCGGGGAAGCTTTATTCTGAATGCACTTGCATAATGAAAACTGTTTGCTGTATAGCGCAGCTCCAGAGCTGTCGTCAAGTAATATAAAAGCAGCTAAACTTCATCCTGTTTGTCATCGCACAGGAGTGGCAGCAGAAAACACAACATCAGCTTCTCTGAAAAAAAAAGCTTTACTTTTCTGTAACAAGCTTTACTTGTATGTTTTCTTAAAGAAACTCCCATCCATTTGTCATAAGCAGTTTATCACCATATGTTTTTCTTTCTAAAAGGCTTGATATGGCTGTAATCATATTATTATTATCAGCTACTATCATTTTGATTTTCAATACAATTACAAGTTGTCACCATGGAAAACGTCAATTTACAAAAAAATAAAAGCTGTGGCCTTGTCTTAAATCCAAATAAGTCATTCTTTCTTTTCACAAAACAATCTACACTTTCACATGCCAATATAACTACAGAAGAAGCCAGTTTTTTTATATTTTAAAAGGCAAGTAACAGTAAAGTGGATGAAAAGAGAAACTAACAAATTGTTCTGGTTTCTATACACACGTGTTCAACAATCACAAACACAACAGCAGAAGCAGCAGCTCCAGATTAGTCAAAGAAATGAGAGAGTTTGGAGATCGAAGTACACTGTGATGCCTCTTGCTGTGAGCTGTAAGTGATATTGATTTATAAAACAGAACAGGGAGGAAGTTTGTTTAATATAACTGGAAATAAGCCTGAAATGGCCAAAGGTGAGCTCAAAGGCAAAATGGGGAATGATCAAATGATCTTAAAAAAAAAAAAATCAGGAAAATTTTTATCATCAAAAAGTATCTGACCACTAACTTTACTGATCACTGTAGTCATATGGTTCTTTGAAAATTGCAAATGTTACACCGTACTGTAAACTGTAACAGAGATTTTGATGGTTAGGATAGTATTTTATTGCTTTTTTGTCTTTTTTTCGGTTTGCTTCAGCAAAAGTTGTTCAAAGATGTGTAACCACAATTTATTAGAGAGAAGTCAAACAACATCCTGTGTCATTCTAACAAAATGACACTCAGCATTTATTCCTATCGGGGAATACTATGCAGTTTTGCTTTTTTCCCCACATACACAATTTTTCCACAGCTGGTTCTCTACTGTTCATGATACACAGCTAAATCAGAAAATAGCTTGATGCCATCTGAAACTAGAAGATGTCACAAAGACTAATTTACAGGGATATCTTGTTTTGTATCTTGCACACAAAAATAAACAAACTGCGTGGTACACACTAACCTGATTGGTTGAGGTGAAGTCAAGGCCTGCTTCTGGCATACCCAGGAACATGGTGTCCCCATCCAGCTGGAGAGAACAAAAGCAAGAGTAACAATGTCAACAAACTAAAATCAAACACTGCAAACGCAGCACAGGCAGCCGTGAGTGAGATGGAGGTAACAGATTAACTGGCAAGCAGCCAGCCTAGTTTCTATCTGCTTTCTTCTTCCGACACTAGCAGAGTTCTTCTAGTTCATGTCTGTGATGACAGATAGACCAAAAATCAGCCATAGATTATAGTGTTTCAATCTAAAATTAATTACAAACAGTTTTGAGAGCCTAAACCCCCCCAGAAAATCTTAAAATAAATTTGAGTGTAAAACTAAATAAATTGTTTAGAGTACAAAAAGTAAGTCACAGATATTTCAAAACTAGTTCTGTAGTCCAAAAAGACATAAAAAGGCAAGTATTGCACCATTGTCTTTAATAAACCTTTTATTTTTTTATCATCTTTACCACAGTTTCTCCTGCAGAGCTCCTTCTTTCTGTTCAAGTTTAACTTGTCCTCAAGTTTAATTTTCACTGCAGGCAATTTCATTATGTCACTTATTTCTTCGATATGACATGACGTACAGTGTACACACTGTTATCCATTTCCTTGTATTTTAGCTAAACTTACTGGCAACACTGTTACCAGTAAAGCTACTAAAGCTAGTCCTGGTTACAGTGTTTCCAGGAAGCTATGCATATTGGTAACAATGGTAACAGATTGACTAACAACAGTGCTGCTAGTAAGTAACTACAAAATAGTAACAAACAGTGAATAAAGTATTATCTACAGTCTGTCAGTATTGCTACTGTAGAAATATATCTAAACTCTTTATACCTTTTCTAAACAGGAGTAGGGCTGGGTTAAAAAAAATCAAATTATCGATTTAGATCGATTTTCATTCAAATTTGGCGATATCGATTCATAAGT
>JAUBOC010000078.1:15285142-15297511 GCA_032275365.1 Anablepsoides cearensis | reverse complement strand
TGTGTGTGTGTGTGTGTGTGTGTGTGTGTGTGTGTGTGTGTGTGTGTGTGTGTGTGTGTGTGTGTGTGTGTATAGAGACGATACATGTATTCCAGGATGTCAGTTTGTGAGCTATGGGAGGCATTCAAGTCACTCTGTATTATTTGTTCATAAAAACATGCAAATCATGTCACTTTTGTCCATTCTTTCCCTCCTTATTTTGTGTTCTCCAGCGTGCCCTTTTTTTTTCCAGCTCACAGATATTTTGTATTTCATAAACACTAAAAACTGGTTGTGGCTTAAAAGGTTTTTTTTTTTTTTTTAAAGCCTGGGTAGAGAACAAAAGACCAAACTGTTGCGTGTGAAAATAGATCCTTATGAAACAACAGAACATGCACAGGAGAGTTGAACGAGGGGTTGTTGAGTGATGGCTGCCATTATGAAGTTAAAGAAATGTATGAGTTAGAAATTGAGTTTTGTTTATTTTCTTTTTGAATCTATTTATCAGGTGCATTTCTGTGTATATATGGCTCTTTAGGTTTGTGTAGCTGTGTTGGCTGTTTAACATGACGTGTGGCATGTTGTCATGGTCTATTGAAGTCTTAACCAGGAGCTGAGAAAGAGCTTTTTCTCTCAGCCTGAAACAGCTTTTTAGCATTTTGAACAATCTCCCATTTAAACCCAAAGGAACTCAGCCGCCCTGGTACATTCGGGTTGGTGCTGCCCTTTCTTTTAAATGACAAGTATGAATGATAACAGGCTGTTAACAGGACCGAGCAGAGGTATTGAGTGTCCCTGGTGGGGGACTTTGACTCCAACTGAAAATGTCAAAGCATCTCCCCCTTTTTTAAGCAAGCTAAGATTTCCACCCTGAATTAGCCGGCACATGTTCTACATCCACCGTTTTGGAGCTCGATTCACTGATGCGATGTTTATTTTGCTTTAATGATTTTACTGCTAACGGTTTACTTGCATCTCCCCCCCCCCCACCCCCCACACTCTTTATTTTCTCAAACTGTGCAGCAACAATAGCTCTGTACCTGCTTCTTTTTAATGCCAAATTATTGTGTTTACTTGTGTTTTATCAACAAAATAAATGAAGGGGAGCGAAACGTCAAGTAAGCCCTTTATGGTCTGCCCTGAAATCAGCTGTCTGCCTTAACGCCCACCTTCCTGAGACACCTGGATGTCTGCAGAAACGAGTGACCCTTTATTTGCAGATAAATGTTTCACCGCTAATGAACTCCTCGGCGATATATCACACGTCTAGATGCACATTTAAAGATTATTTTCTAGTTTGATTTTTTTTTTTTTTGTGTGCGCAAATTGGGGCGTTTGAAACGAATCTAAATCGTTTTTGTTTTTTCTGGTCCCCTCCAAATATACATACGCAACTTTGCATACAGTGTATGTATGCATGTGTAGATTATGTATACATATTTTTTTCTTGTCTATCTAACAGAGCTGTTTTCTCTCCAGGCTGACTGTAACTTTTGGGTTTCACGGCAGTGCGAGTGAATTGGTTGTGTTCTTCTCTAATTTTAGTTTCTGTTTTTTTTATTCAATATATTCAATCAGTTATTAATCCTAATCTGAGCATAATTATCCTTTGTAAACCAACATGTAAGTGTGTGTATGTAAACTCAGAGGGGTTACAGGGGGAGGACCAAGCCAAACCTGATGCATCTATCTGCCCTACCTGTCTATCTATCTTTATCTATGTGGCCCTCTTCGCTCCTCCTCTTCCTGCCTCTCCTCCTTCCCCTCAACGTTTATTGCTGTGTTTGTTCTTTGGAAAAAATAAAACATTTAAAAAAAAAGAGAAAAAAATGAAAATGCTATCACAATAAACTATAATAAAACATTCTAAACTCTAAACATGTCAACTTGATGGTTATGTGGACATAAAGGCCCTAAAAGGAAAAAAAAGAAAGCTGCTGGTATATTTTCTGTCCAGACTTTTTTTTTTTTTTAAATACCCATTTCTTGCACTGTTTAGCTGCCTAATTCAGTCATTAAAATGAGATGAAAAAGGGACTCGTGGAAATGTGCTGTTTGACCTTCAGTCGTCATTGAGAGTATATTTCCCTGATGAGGGTTGGTCAGAGCGAGATTGCTTGATGAATGAAACATTTTGAAACACGTATGTTGTCCTGGAAGGCTCGCCTGGCTCAGCCTTGATGCATGAGCGCTCATTCGCAGCAGTTCAAGTTGGCTGGAGCTCTGCTATAGATTCAAAGCAAACTGATGACTCCCAACAAACTGGTTCATTGTGTAGATCTGCTCATAAACAGCCAAATGTGGCTGCAGTTTAAGCCCATTAAAAGGGACAGTTCCAATATTTAAAGTCAATATTCTCTTGAAAGATTTTGAATAATAACTCACGTGTTGCATACAGCTCCTAAAAGGGATCAAATCTGCTGAATTTTGACGTGATCTATAAAAATACTCAATTGGAGCCATATGAGCTGTGAAAACAGTCCCAGAACACTGTAAAAAAGTGCAGTTAAATAATGAGTGTCTGTGGCATGCCTATCCTTCACATACAAGTCAAAGAAAGCATCTTTAAGAAAATAGGCCTAGTACACATGATTTTACTGATTTTGTCACATAACTGGCCTATTTTCTTTTGAATTTGCCTCAGCCAAAGTGAGACAGGAAGTGACATCAAAGGGGAACTCAATAAAATAAACTCTGGTCTCAGTTTATTAAAACAAAATATTTAAACTTTAACTCTTCTTCGTCTCTCTCTCTCTTTGATAGTGATTAAAAAAAGTAAAACATCAGCTCCTCTACATTCTGTGTTATTAGCTGTTGTAACAATGCTCTGTTTACATGCTGACATTCCCCTTTGACATCACTTCCTGTTTCTTCACATGCCAAAATCTCAACAATCGTTCATCTGAGCGATGTGAAATTTGTTTTGCAACATGTTAACAATGTTCTCTTTCCAAAAATGCATTCATGTCACAGGCACTTTGAACCTTTTTCAGTCTTATAAATATTGTTTAAAAATGCCACAATAGAGGATATAACTAACACTAACACATTTTTGCACGTCACTGTTTACTTTGTTGCTCAACTGAGAATGTTCGTCTCCTGATGCTGCCGAGTCTATCCGTCTGGGAGCTGATTAAACTTTTGGACAGACCAGGATCAGTCAATCGTTATTGTCAATAAAAAATTGGCCTTTTTGACAAAATAAAAAAGAAAATCCAGAGTCAAAGTAAAATCAATTACCAATTAAATAAAAATATCACCAAAAAACCTAATGGCATAGATATTTACTCCCTTTAAAGCGACTCTCCACATTCAAAAGTACAAGTTGGGAGGGATACAAAAGGAGTTCTAGGGCTCTTAACATCCACAGTAGTTCTGTTAAATCCATCAAGAAATGGGAGGAAGATGTAAAGTGTGTGAATCTACAAAGAGCGAGCTGTCCTCACAAACTGAGAATAGTGATAAAGGCACCTGAGATCACTCTGAAGGAGCTACAAGCTTCAGCAGGTGACATGGAAGAGACCGATCTACAAATGTTGCTCAGGTTCTTCACCAGTCTGAGCTTTATGGGAGAGTGGCTAAAATGAAAATAAATATTAAATCTTGACTAGAGTCTAAACAATCTAGAGCTGAGATTTAATAGGTTTTCTTCATTTATTTTGTACAAAATTAAACAACTGAAAAAGCATCCTCCAAGAGTGGTGGTTCTGTATTTTTGTCAGGGGCTGTACTAAAGAATGACAAGATGAAGTAAAATGTACTATTAGAGCCACATGATTATACACACAGTTACTCCAGAGGTCACTTTGAGACCACCAGTCAACCTTTAGGACTGCAGCAGGATGTGAGAGTACCCAGCACATGTGCACGATGAGAACAGACTCCACACACAGAAACTAGCTTGGTTCTGAACTGAAACAAGGCCGTGAGGTAACACTGCTAACCACTTCACCACTACACAGCCTGGCTGAACGCAATTCATGCAGATATTTTATCATGTAGAAACCAGCAGCTGCAGCTTTGAGTCTGTGTGGCGTCTGCATGTTCTCGCTGTGCTTCCAGGTAGATCAAAAGAATTGTGTGTTGGGACCCTGTGAGGGACTCGTGTACCTCACCTCTTGCAGCTCCAGCGACCCTGAACAGGACTAAGGTGGGTGCAGAAAATGGAAACAATGCAGACATAATTTCTTACTCAACAGATCATGGTCTTTGTGCAAAGGTGACCTTTAACTTATTCTAAAATGTATATATTTTTATGTGAACTAAGCAAATATGCCTTTACTTAAAGCGTCTGTGGCATGCTTATCCTTCAAATACAAAATGTCAAAGAAAACATATTTATATTTAAGACAATTAGCATAATACATATGATTTTACCCATTTTGTCTCATAACTAGCATATTCTCTCTTGAATTTGGCTCAGCAAAGTGAAACAGGAAGTGACATCAAAGGGGAACTCTTTAAGAAAAGAAACTCTAGTCTTTGTTTATTAAAAAAAAATCATTTAAACACTCTTCAGCTCTGATAGTGACTCAAAAATAATCTAAAGAAACATCAGATTCTTCTCTAATTATTGTAACATCGCTCTGTTTACATGCAGACTTTCCCCTTTGACATCACTTCCTGTTTCTTCACATGCAAATATCTCAACAACTGTTCATCTCAATGGCGCGAAATTTGTTTTGCAACATGTTATCAATGTTATCTTTCCAAAAACGCATTCACATGTACTACAAAAGTTTGATGTCACAGGCACTTTAACAGTGGGCTAAGATGCAATTTAAAATAAACCCAGACTATTAATATTGCCCAATATGATAACATTTTTGCCAGCGTGTGTTTAAACTCAATATATCTTATGAACCACTGAACTAAGTTTGATGAAACCTGGAAAAAGAAATGGATAAACGTCTACAACTGATGAACTTTTGGAGTTGACCGGATTCAGGGTGGCTGCCACAGCCGCTGACTTTAGAAAACACAAAACTGGGTATATTTCAGTCAGTTTTACAAATAGTGTGCTAAAGTTTGATGAAGTAGTTGAAACCGACCCTCAGTACTTAGTATTCTGATGCTAACAGATTGCCATAAAATAATCTGTTTATTTGAAAACCCAGTCAGACGAATATCCCATGAAGCACTGGATGAATATAAATAAAACTTTCGGAAAATAATAAATGGATGTACAAATCTTAAGTTTTGGAGTCATCCCTATTTGAATAGGAATGACGGCTGCCACAGCTTAGTCCATAAGTTTGACATATATAGAGCTAAAATTTGATGTGATCGTAGCAGGGAGTCATTCCCAACACAAAACTTGCACAAACTTGTTCAGCCAAATTAGCAAGAAATTTTTATTTCATTCATTTTTATTTGACACCTCCTCCATCATACTAAAAAGAGTGAAGGGACCATTTAGCCTTTGACCAGCACACACTTCAGAAGCCTGCCTCTCTGTTGGTATGGGGGTACATTAGTGCAGCTTACACATCAGGAAAGGCATCACTAATGTTTTAAAGTGCATAAATGTTTTAGAACATCCAGACACAACCTTCTCAGTTGTTAAACTGCCTCTTGCATTCATTGCAAAAAGTATGGCTTCATTACAGAAGTCCAGGTGCTGAACTGACCTGCCCAAAGTCCAGACCTCTCACCGTTTGAAAACATTTGGCACCTCATAAAAGCTTTCTTAGCCTTTATTTTTCTTTTTTACCTTTTGTTACAACAAAATGTTCTCTATAGTTTATCTGAATCTAATGTACAAATTATGTAACAATGTTAGGAAGTTCTTATGAAATGTGTTGTACTTTTCAGAAAGGAGGAAGTCAAAAAGTAGACAAAGAGATCTGAGAGTTAGGACATGCACAGCAACTACGTGAGGGAGAGAGAGTGTGTGTGCGTCTCCTAAGGCCAGATTGTCATGATAAGCAAATTACAAATTGTGTCAGGGACATCCGCATTACTGCAGGTCCCTCATATTCCCTCAATATGCATCATCATTTCATCTAAAGAGATGAAATGATGATTGAACGATGATATGAAAATCTGCTGCTTCACTTTGACATGGTGGTATCTGTTGTGCTTCAGTCAGCGTGGGAAGTGTGCACCTTTGTTTTAGGTGTTTTATTTAATCAAATATGGTGCTTTGCATCTGTTAAGCTGTGGAACTTAGCCTCTCTCTTTACATGTGCTCCCAAATGTAAATACACATTAGAACATAATGATTTAAGGCATAAACAATATTATTTCTATTATACTGTATGTCAAATATGTGTATGTTTAGGCTATATGTTTTTAAAAGTTAACAAAACTGAACATTTTGGTAATGCTTATGAGTTTGAATGCTCTTTTATTCAAAATAAATGTGATCCATCACATCGAAACAAGGATTAAGTCTAAAAGTAGTATGGAGAAATAGGCAAATATAGTGTTTTGATTAAAACACTTACAAAAATTGTATTTTGTGAAAATATAACAAATAAATGCCTTATCAATGTTTCATTTGAATGAACTGTGCGAAATAAAATCATTAAAAAATTTTTTGAAGTACTTTTTTGAGCAGTAGCAACAAAAAAACTAATTTTGAGGAAAAACACCTTTACATTTTAAGATATTCCCTGTGAGCTAGCAAAGTTTCTGTTTCTTTCCAGCTGGGAAATGTCAATATTCAAATACTGTTTGAGATTTCTTCTTCATAATGATATGAAAAAATCTTCATTAAAATTACATAAAATTAGGATTCAGACCAAACATTTATGTATCATCGTAACCAACAAGACATATTAAGGCATATCTCTGGTTCCTTTTATGATATATGAATGATCCAGGTATCAAAATATAGCTTTTAAAGCCAGGAATCTGAAAATATGATGAGGTCATTTTGACCAAATTTGACATAATCCTCATTTCGATATGATGGGTCACAAATATAATTATCCAACTTGTTCCAAAGCCAACAATGAGTTTCTGAACATGTTTTAAACTCTTATTCTCTTAACACATATTTTCATTAAAAGTTTAATTTGAAAGAATAACCCACAGAGCGATTTCAGCTGTTTGAGGAGGCTTTTGCATCCATTTTTCATCCCCTCCAAACTAGAAGTCAGAGTGCGCGGTCACGGCGGGGTCAGTGACCGCGCACGCCGCGTGTTTATCTGTAGAGGTCCGCGGGAGCGCGCCCCCCCTGGCCGTGGAAGGTGAGCGAGTGTCTGGAGGGGAGGACTCGGGAGCGCGGCCAGCCGAGGGATCGATCGGATTAAACTCGATTTGAGTGAAATTAACACAAAGGAGAGAAGAGCAACGCACACTAGTCGGCGAGGTCGCGGATGCGAGATACGTCGGAGAATTATTTCACGAAAAACAAGAAACTTGAACTTTTTTCCCCCTCACTCTCTGTTTATTTATATCTCAAACTGAAAAGGACCACGGTGGATTTTTTTTCAAGCAAGCGGAGATAGCGTACCCTTCTAACGAGGAGTTGATTTGATAAAACCCCCGAAGTGACCAAGCTTGTTGGGTAAGCTAACAAATGCCTTTTTTCACTAAGTGCGTTTTTTTAAGAAGCAGAGAGAAGGTGCTTTCGTATAAGCCGGTTTTGAATGAAACTAGTTAATATTTTCTTTGAATAGTAAGTTTTTCGTACTTTTTAACGCAATCTCTATCCACCGTGCGGGTTGTGTTTTTGAATCCGACGGGACATCTCATCCAGGGCTAACTGTCTGTAAATATAATGTACCAGACTCCTGGATGATTGAGGTTGTGTTTTACGCTCTCATTTAAGCATAAAGTCATTGAAGGTCCATGTAGCTCCCGTGCCGACATGCTAACAATAGCAAGTTTAGCTTTGCCACCCGCTGCATCGCTTAGACGCACAGACGCACAACAAACAGTCCCATTTACTTAGTTGAAAAGTGGAAAGAAATATTCCCGAAATGACAGGGAGAGCTCCTCTATTTCCGACTCCTTTTCCTCCCTTGAACACTTGACGGGTTTTGTGGTGCGGAGCGGTGACTTAATTCAGTTTTAAAGTGTAAGTGTTAGCTCTGTTAGCCGATTGTGTTGAAGCTTCCAGGAGACACGAGGTGGCTCGGAGCGAAGAGGTGAGTCACCAGCCCGCTGAATGAGCGGAGCTCTCTCAGGGAGATTCCCAGCGGACAACACTTAAAGCCAAAACCACTTTGCTTTTCACTTGAATCGCACGTTTCGACATAAAAGTTTAAAACCTAACGGGGATTCTTCTGAACGCGCGTTTCTTTTAAGGGAAAGTGGATACTGTGAAGTGTTTGTTGTAGTTTTATTGGACGGAAAGGACAGAGCAGAGTGAAGAGAGGAGACGAGGGGGGAGCTGCGAGGCCAGGCGGTCATTCCATACAAACCCTTTTTAAGGTTGTTTCGGCTTTTCTTTATCTCACTAAAACACTTTAATTCGTTCAAAGGAGACCATCGGTTTCGCGTGTGGGGGTTTGGGGTGCAGAAGAAAGTGTTTTACAGTGGGAAAAACCGAGATGAGCGAGCCATTCCCCGGTCCGAAACGACGTGCGAAATGCCGCTGATAGGCTAATTAGCCGTGCTAGCCGCTGGAGGTTGGCCCAGCGCGAGGACACAGAAGTTCAGCTAGCCTTGTTAGCCACCTCTCATCCTTATTGTGTACAGACCACTTATTTGCCCCCCAGAGTTAGCTCCTAACCAGCTCAGGGCGGTTATCTCGGGCTTCTCCTCTGCCAAGAAAACTAACTTTACGCATCTTTCACGTCACTTTTTTAAAATCCAAGTTAAAGCACAAAAAGTGACGATAAACATCCCGTCTTTTCCGCGTTGTGGCTTTTGTAAATGTTTATTATTGAGTCCGGTGAGCCAACTTTGATAATCACCAAGGCTACACTTGTTACTCACTGTTTCCAAAATAAAAACACCTGCTGTTGCTTATACACTCCGTTTTTTGTTTTAACGAATTTAAAACTTTTTTTTTTCCTGCGCAGTTTGACTTTATTGCATGAATTTGTTGCGCTATCCTGCCATCTTTCTTCATTCTGAAATCGGCCAAGTTGCATAAGGGTCACCCTGCCGCTTTCTCGCAACTCTGACAGCTTTACAAATCTCAGCAAAAGGAGAAAATTGTTATTTTTTTTCAAGGTTTATGCAGTTTGGCACTTTCGGTGTCCGTGTGTCGGTTTATTTTTCCGGCTTTTTTTCCCCCCTATGGATCCCGAGCTTCCACCCCCTCCACCTTGTGTGTAAGAGCCAAGATGGCAGCTAGTCATTTTTAGCGGCCACAGAGGGAG
This sequence comes from Anablepsoides cearensis, assembly GCA_032275365.1. Classification (NCBI taxonomy): domain Eukaryota; kingdom Metazoa; phylum Chordata; class Actinopteri; order Cyprinodontiformes; family Rivulidae; genus Anablepsoides; species Anablepsoides cearensis. Next base: position 15,288,251 of record JAUBOC010000078.1, on the reverse strand, counting down.
AGATAAGAGGCACCGACCACACACACACACGCACGCACACACACAACAGATGTTCTGCACTATTTTGTCTCTTTCTTTCTTTTTTCTTTCTTGTGGTTATGAGACATTCTTCTCCCCTCCATTCAGCCACAAAGCTGCATTAGTTTGTTAAAGAACAGGCAGTTTTCAAATAAAAGTGTAACTTTATACAAAGTTTGTTTTCCTCAGTTTGATTCTTGTTGTATTATTTATTCATATATATATGTTTACGTATTTGAAGCAGGTTAGTGTTTACTTTTGTCCATGCAAATCTTATTATTCAGCCGAAGTGGACTTTTCCCACAGTTGATTGGTGTTCTTGAAGTTTCTTGTTTTTTTTTTTTTTTTTTTTTACTTGTATCTGATGAGTTCCGGGATTACTCAGAAGGCATAAAAAACACGAACATTTGAAGACTGAGAAAGTGGATTCTCTTAAAGTCTGAATGCTAAGCAGGTTAACTGTACATGGATGTTTCAATAACTCCCCTAGACACGCATTATGGTTTCGCGCGTTGTTTGATCTCCATTCGATAAAATGTAAAAGTGGGGTATTTTCTCTACATTTAGAAAATCCCTTCTTTTGCTAACGTCACTGATGTGCCACTGGTGGGGTAATTCCTGCGTATGTTGAGAGGATAAGTCTGAGGGTACATCACCTGCAGCAAATCGACTCAAGTCTTATTAAATGCACCACTAGGGTACCATAGTTAATTGAGATTTCACAGAAGGTCTCAATTAAATTTCCAGGCTAATATCCATGCACTCATACTCATCATAACTGCACAGGGTTTGATGTAATTTTTTTTTCACTGGTGTTTTTTTATGTGATTGTGTGATGTGAAGAGTTTTGGTAGAACAGAAAGTTTTGCCCAAGTTCATCTGTTCTTGTATTTGAAGATGCAGATCATTTTTAACCTTTTAAAATCAGAACTTGAGTGACTGACAACTCTTGAACTGCTTTTTCTGATGACCTTTTAACCAAATTCATATTTAATTGGTTCAATAAAATTAAAAGTATTTATAGTGTATAAGTGGACAAAAATTAGTGTGTACGCTGCCTTCCGCCATTGGGCTCACATGCACACCTGATGGTGATCGCACACAAAAATGCATCATCACATGGCACTAATTATTGCAGAATTTTTCAAATACTGCATTTTGGTTTAAAATGTGACTGATGTCTACCACCGGGCAAAGAAGAAAAGACGTGTAGAGAAGGGAAACGGCGACACAGAGATAAATGTCCAGAAGTAACTTCTTTGTGGTAGAAAGTGAGTAACTTCAGATGACCATGATTTTCTGATCAATAAACAGCATTTGTACATTTTAACTTCAGCTGAGCTGTGATGGAAATAAAAATATTGTCAGTTTACATCCTTTGTTTTACATTAGTTTGATTTGATTTTCAGATAAATGTTCGAAAGATTGCTATTCCAAAAGGTACAATAATGTATATAATCTAACACAAATCTTAAGTCCTGATCCTTTATATTAAACAGTTCTGAATGTCTATATGTGGATTAATAATTAGAAAAGTGATGTGTTGATATTGGAGGCAAGCTTCATTATTAAAATTCAGTTTTCTCATCGTACCTGCTGTCCTAAAGTGACTTTTCTGTCAGACTTGATACATTAGCACCTACTCACTGTTTTGGGTTATGTAGGTGTTCAGGCTGAGTTACTCAAATTTATTTGGGGGTGAATTTAGTAGTTCCTTTGTGTGGTCAGCACTTAACTTTAATACACTGTGTTACACCCTCTGAGTGTGAAGTAAAGTGAGTTGCCTGAATGTATTATACATGTTGTCCATGTGTGGTTTGTTCTTCGGCTGTCGTGAGCCATTACAAGGTTAAAAGATGATGGTGAAGATAATTTAAGCTGAAGTTTTCCCTCTTGGCCCAGAAAGGATTACTATGGGAAATGAAGCATTTTGAGTCTGCATGTATTAGTAAAATAATCGATGTTGGCTTATTAATTTTTGAAAATCACCTGCATTACCTTCCAACACCTCTCATCTGCTGGGGATTCTGCATTGAGCACTTTTTGTTGTGATTTTGAGGAAAAACTAATGTTTTTATGTGCGTGCCACCTTCAATAATATACTAAAAAAGCAGCTTACGGTCAGTGCAAAACCTGCAAAAATGGTTTGACTGCTATAAAAAGAATATTGAACCACTGTTTTCCCCAAATGCATTGTATTCTGTTCTCAAGGTTAAGGTAGTTTGCTACCTCGTGGAGCTAAAGTTATTCTGTTTTGTCTGAAATGTAATCACAAAAACATCCTCTCACTATCAGCAGGGAGAAGAGGGAAAGATTTCCGAAGTCGATGGTTGATATTTTGCAGCTTAAAGGCCAGTGTTGAGCTGATTGGATAGATAGGTAGGTCAGATAACACCAGGTGGTGTGGTGTAGTGGACAGTTCAGTGTTGAAAGGTTGGTGTTGAGTGTCTCAGCCGGAGCACTGGTGTTTGTTAGGGTGGCCATTTTGTCTCTCATCATCATTTGTTGTAGATGGCAGCCCTTTTAGGAGAGACGAGAAGTGTTGTCGTTGTTTGCCTCCATCTCTTTCATCTTTGCCATCTAACGCTCCACCTCCACCCACTCTCTGCCCGAGCCTCCCTCCTTTTGTTTCTTTCTCCTCATTGTCACCCTTTCCATCTCTTTCCTCTCCATCTTTGCCTGCTTGTTGTCTCTTCACCCTTCCTCCCTCCCTCCCCCTTCCCTCCCTCCAGTCATATCATTTCCAGCCAAAAGGTTAGCAGGGATCTTTAGCACCATGGTGACATTCAAAACTGAGTGTCATCACTGTCTCTTGCTCTCTCTCACCTGTCTCCTCTTCTGCCCCCTCTTCCTCTGTGCTTGCATCTCTCCCCCACCCCCATTCTCCTCCTGCAGTGAGGGCCTTCTGGACCAAGTGCTGTGCCTGGAAGAGTGGCTGGCATAAATACAGCTCTCAAGTATACGTGTGTGGGCTGTATGTGTTTTCTGTGTGTTGGGAGAGATGGCCTGTCAAGTACATCTCTGACCCATATGTGTGCATGCATTTTAATCTGTTTTTGACCTCTGCTGTAACACATCCTGTTTTTCTTCT
>JAUBOC010000078.1:15264455-15276634 GCA_032275365.1 Anablepsoides cearensis | reverse complement strand
AATTTTCTGAATCGATATTGAATTAGAAACAAAATAATTGCAATGCATTGCTGAATCGATTTTTTTGCCCACCCCTACAAATGAGAAGATAAACCTCTTTAAAATTCAAAAAGGAAAGACTTCTATTTAATTTAAGGTTGCATGAGTTCAATATAACTTGTTGGAGAACTGTAATAAAGCTTGTCATTCTTCCCTAAAACACTTCAACAAGTCTGACACATCTAGAAAAGGTAATAAATATTTACAGTAACTGGAAGTAGAAGAGTTGAGGGTGTGTGCTTAACAACCATACCAATCTGTCTGTTTGAAGGAATAAGATTAAATATTATTTAGATAAAGTAGATTTTACATGATGTGTGTAGGACAACTGCAGCAACAGAAAAGGTTGAATCAAAGCTTGTAAGGCAAGTGAAAATGAGTACCATTTTTCTGTCCAATCTTTTGTATGTGTTGTATGGTTGTCTGATAATACACAAATCAGTGACACTTCTTACTTTGATCCAATAATGCCATACAAAAAGAGTGATTACAGCGACAGATGGAGATCTTGTTCTGGCTGATGGCAGCCTTGCTTCTCCAAAAAAAAAAAAAAAAAAAAGCAAACTTGTTCAAGGAGCCGTGTTGGGGGGAATAGTAACAGTAAGAAAACCAAACAGGATCTGCACAGTAAAGCAGAATCGGGTGAAAAGACATAATATAGCAGGTTTATTTGCCTGAGAAAAGTTAAAAACATAGAAGTTATCTGCTGTATTTGGGGTCTGCCTGTTATCTGTTGTGGAGGGAGAAAATGTCTCAGATTACTTGTAACAACGTGATAAAGTTCGGCCCGAATCAGCAGGACTTTAATAAGATCTGTGTGGAGTGTTCAGATTGGATATGGCCTCATTTCAGCTCATCTCCTCCCCACGTGCGTCTGGTGGCAGGTGGAGCAGAGAAAAGCTTCATCCTGAGATTTTACATATAAAGTGTCATAGTGACCATTCACTCAGTGAATGGCGGCAACGACTGCTAACTCTGAGCCGAAGTGCACATTTGTTTGCATGCATATGACTTCTCACTGCCAATAAAGAAAGAAGAGCTCAAGTTTAAGCTGAAACAACAGAGGATGTGGTGAAGAAAACAAAGCAGAAGAGAGTCGAGGGCTCTGCTTTTCCGTGGCTGAAGCGAGTTTATTCAGATGGACAACTCTAGAGAGGATGAAATGCATCTCGGTAAAGAGGGGATGTGCAGACGCCAGCTCTAAACAAGCTGCAGATTAACATTATCCTGTGGCATGCTAACAGGCCAGACAAAAAATGAGGAGCACGAGAAGAACCAATAATCTCTCGCCATCCTCCTTTTAACTAAAGCTGTGGTCTGATTAAATCATTCAGGCAGCTGTGCACACACTCACACTATAGCTTGTAAGTGCTTTTATAGCTACATTTATTTTCTATTGTATAACTCCAGGTCTAATGTGTGCTTCTGACACAGCTGACAGGAAATCAGTTGCCTTCATAGTAGCTTACTGCAAAGGATGTGAAATTACACTCAATTACTCTCACCTGCCACACACGCACAAACACGTTGCAAAACTTTTTTGTTCTTCCTGTAGTGATTGAATTGCATAAAACAGGCTTTCGTAACTGCACTCTAGTCAGAGTTTTTATCACTTCAACTTGAGTTGGTAGGTTATCTAAAATGTTTTAAAATGGCAACTAAGACTTGATAAGTTAAAGCAGTTTTTTCTTGTATATGTAAAGTATATTTGTATTTCGATAACATAACTGGAATAGGCACATGACTTCAGTTGACACCTGTATTTTGTTGGTTTTTTCCAACTAAAGACATCTTCTCATACAAATCCTAAAGTGTTTTATGTAGTTATTTAGTTTTGTTTGATTTGATCTTCCTGAGCACAACTTGTCAGGGATGGGTTTTAACATTTTATCGATACTACTACTCTTAACGATCTTGCTTATTAATCCGGTATGTTAACTGTCCTTTTCTATGGGACTAAAATCAAGAAACAAACTATGAATATGTAATGCTTTTATTTCAGAACAATGTAGAACATGCAATAAATCCACTTAATTACCAATAATAATAATATATTATTTTTATTATATTAATATTTTTGAATTGAATAAACATAAAGCGTGAAAAATCTGACTGTTTTTTTTTTTTTTTTTGAGTATCTGATACTTATCTGATGTTTTTCAAAGCGACCTCAGTCTGAACGACTCATGTCACATTTCATCACAGAGGTGGGGTTGAGCGGATTGGTCCACTAACCTCGAGTCATGCTGTTTTAAATCTTGTAGCTCCACACGTCTTCAGCTACTGAACAGTTGCATCTTTCATCTTTTAATATTCCAGTTATCCATGACGTCTTGGATAACTGATGATCCACAGAAGAATACAATAGTAACATGAACTGGTCGCAGACCTTACTGATGCTAAAAATAATTCATCGATACTTACGTTTTAACACGTTGCTTCATTCCAAAAATAAAATGCTGCACTGTAGCATCCGGTCAGAGGTAGGTTCAGATATAAACACTGAACTAAACAAGCATGTCGGATAAGGGTGCACCGATTCCAGTTTTCTTGCTGATCTCTGATCTTTAAAAAGTCTGACCCGCCGATTCTGAATTTTGCAGATACCGATATTCAAATAGCTGACCCTGCCAGATGTTATAAAGTCACAATAAAAGTTTAAATGTTATTTTACTGAAATACTTTGAACAATACCCATTAAACAGTACAAACTTGTTTTAATAGGATATTAGGTAGTGCTCACAGCAGAGCAAAAAAGGATAGTGGCTCATTTTTAGACCTTTGTGGAGGTAGAAAGCCTATCTTCTCTACGGATCGTCCGATCTCCCAAAAGTAAGGAAATCTGTGCAACCCTTATGTAAGATAATTATTTAATTTGCTCTGATTGCAAAACATCAGAATCAACATTCTAATGTGTAGTATCCATGTTTACTTCTGTAAACACTAGGGGTGCAACGATACAGAAAATTCATGCTTCAGTTCAGTTCGATACTTAAGTCTCACGGTTCGATATTTTTCGATACAAAAGAGAAATGTCCATGCCATTTTTAACTAAATTATTGAAATTAATTATGAACATTTGTTTAACCTTAAAAGTACAGTTTTTAAATTAAATGTTGCTGAAACGGCAAGTTTTTCAATCTGCACTCGACAATGCAGCCTAGCTGGAGTAGTTGAACACAGATCCACTGATCCTTCAGCACAGATCATCTTCAGAAGACAGGTTGATAAAATACATTTTAAAAATCTGTACTGTTCGATGCAAGTGTGTATTGAACCTAAAGCTCTGTTCGATACGGATGCATGTATTGTTGCACCCCTAATAAACACCATGCTGAATGTAATGTCACATCTTTACTATACAGGTCGCATCAGTGCTGGAATCCTGTGTCGTTAGCAGACTGCGCTTGTCATGCCACGTTTCTGGTACTGTTAATGATACTGTAAAGGCTGGAGCTCATTGATCCGGTCAAAATTAATCACCTGGAACCAGTGCTGAAAAAATATCGGGTTTCGTTACCATCCCTACTTGTGTTTTCTATGCCTAATATATAAACTGCTGGATTCCAGGTGTTCTCTGTGGCTGGAACCTGCTTACCTCTGGAGCAACATGAACATCTTACTGTGTTTTCCAGAGCTCAGAACTGAGGCTTGGTTCTGTTGGACCAGCTGGTGTGGTTCTGGAGCAGGTGGGCAGGCAGCATTGTTCCCCCTCTGCACAGAATCAGACCTCAGAGTGCAGCTCTATGCCACCTCATTATTTTGACTCAAATACACCAAAACTGACTAGACTACAGACAATAAACTACACACTAACTATAGGTTCAAAAATGCTGAATATTACAAACTTAATGACTTTCTACGATATCAGTTAATCTAATAGAATGAATCTGATAATTAATCGTAAGTCGATTATCTGTTTGCATCCCTAATTGATTGTGATTAGCTGATCCCAAGGTTTAAGCATCAACAAGAACCAAGACTATTTAGCGTTTTATGCTCCTCATGTAATTGCAGATTTTGGACAAAAAAAATCATCCATTAAAAATCATCCATTATAATTTCAAAAACACCACTTTGAGGATGATATCTGGCTGTTTAATTTTCCACAGACATACCTCAGCCTTATAAACTCCACCGTTCTTAGTTCTGTGATATTTTGGGAATGCACACATCTCTGGGAGTCTTGGCTGTCTTGATGTAATTCACACAGCGCTACCAAAGGTGGCTTAAAGTGGGGATTGTTTTGTGGTCAACTCAGTAACGTTATTCTGTGACTAAGTTTGTTGTCCTGAAAGGTGTTTAATGATTCTACAAGTCTTGTTTTATCCACATAAAAATTGCAGCATTTGTGTTGTTACTGTGAACAACGTAAAGCTGCTATATGTTAGAAATTATACAGCTCATTCATTTAAAGAACCCACAAGATCAGACACCTACATTTTTAGACAGTCGTGACAGATCAGCTGGTTTATCTATGTCTAAAGGTTGTACCATTATAAAAGTTTGTTGTACTTGTTTCTTATAAATGTGAAATAAAAACCACATGAATAAAGGACATGATCCGCAAAGGCCTTTAGTCTAGTTTGTAAGATATACACGCAAAAAATTAGCTTCATTCTTTGCTCAAACATACATTTTTTCACCAAATTGACATTTTCTCCATATTGAATGTTCCCCTTTGCAAAATCTTTCTAACAAACAGCAGCTTACCCATACCATAATTTCTCTCTACACTACTTGTGACATAATCCTCTTTTTGTGACGCTTCTCATTTATTAGCGTATTTATTGCAGTGCGAGCGGTACTTTGATACTGTTGAACTCATTGATCCCTAGAACAGAGTATGAAGAAAAGTCTTTATCCGAGCTAGGTTAGGCTCATGATCAGCAAAGCAGAATTTACCTTTTTACAGTTACTGATGTACATGTGTACATGTGTAAAATCAGGCACTGCATTCTTCAATAGGTTCATAGCTACATGCATTGTAGTTGTGTGTTGTATTGATATTATATGGTGTGATGTCAGAAGGACTGCAGAGCACAGCTGAAACATAGTTAGACATGAACACTGTTTATATTAAGTGTAAGCCAGAAATAGACATGAATATGTCTACACCACTATGCATCCAAAAATATTAACTTTGAGCATGTGCATTAGTAACTTCTAAAGGGTCAATGCTTATATTAACATATAGATTTTTTTGCTTATGAACCAACCCCTTCTCAAAAATGTTATACTGGTGTTAAAGATGCTACATTGCCTTCTTGTATGTCACAGTTATAGTATGTCACTGTTTTCTTAACCAAACAATGTCGGTGGTAGTACGTAAATGTATGTGTTTTAGAGCATTGTCAGTGTATATCCTGTTAGTGCTGAGGCTGCTCAGTGTATCAGTCTCCCTGATCAACACGTCTAGTCAGTCAAAAGTTTGCTCAACTCTTGGTTCAGCAGCGTCAGGACACCGACATGTACAGGCTGTCCTCTTAAAGTTGTCAGTTCCATCGCCCTCAAAACTGGTGCATCTTCGATCTGTGAGTTTGTGGTCAGCTGGGCATTAATCTTTTTAGGCCAATGTTACCTGTAGTGCAAGAAGAATACAGTTAAAAAGAAAAAAGGTTTTGTGATGAGTACACATAAGGTTCTGTTGTAAAACTTCAGTTTGCAGAGTGATAGTGCAGCGATAAAAGCAGTCACCTCAGCTGGAAGGTGCTGTATTTAAAACCTGGTCAAAGTCTGTCTTTGTCCAGTTTGCATGTTATCCCTGTGCCCTGCATGGGTTTTCTCTGGCTGCTTGGTGTCCTCCCACAGTCCAAAAACCTGCATTTGGTTGAGAGGTGAGTCTAAGTCTGAGCGTGTGTGCATGACTTTCTGTTTGGGTTGGTGCTGTGATGGACTGGTGACCCACAGGAAGTACCCTGCCTCTCACCCACTGACCACTCAACTCCCCTCAGATCAAAACAGAATAAAGTGGGAATTGAAAATGGGTGGGAAATTTCACAGCTTCACAGTAAAATGTAGTCTTTAAAATTGCTGCTTTTCCCACATACCTCTCATAATGACCTCTTTACATTATTATTTCTAAAATTGATTGATTTGTTATCCTGTAGTGTTACTGAAATATTGCTTGTAATGTTGACCACTGAAATACCTGAAAATATATGGTTTGTTTCTGTTTATTTTGTGTAAATGAACTTTGAATATTTAGCTTCAGTGAACAGCTTCAGCTGAAGACGAGCTGTTATTCAGGTTAGAGGTAACACAAGGAAACCTTTTAGCTTGCTGAGCTGTCTTGGTGACACTTGTTAATAAAATCTGATCAGTTCTCCAACACACTGCTGAAATCAGTGTGTTTTGCCCCTTTTTTATTATAAATAAAAACAAATTGGACAAAGTTGCTTCCTTTAGGTGTTGGCAGTGATGCAGAACTTTCAAAATCTAATTAAAATGAGCAAATTTAAACAAATATTGTAACAATACAATATACTGAGAAACATTTTTTTTCCTAAATGTATTTGTTTTATTACAAAGGCACCTGGTAGTGACGGTGCTTTTCCAGTTGGGGTGCTTTTTTCACACGTAACACTTGCATCCCTCTCTTTAGAGTGCAAATTACAAAAACAAACCTATAAATCCTCATCCTTACTATATTTAAAACAGTAAGATGCAATTGTAAGCAGGTCTTTAGCTCGCCTTTTTACTAATATTTAGTGTAGGAGTGGTGCTGTGCTGAAGTATACAAACTATTGTAGCTTTAAGAGAAAAAGCTGTTTGTCAGATAAAAAAAAAACTATAAACAATATTATCTGTTTATGTCTATTTTCTGCAGCTTATCCACTGTTGGGTCGAGGAAATAACAGGTCAAATTATATAAATCAAGAAGTAGTTAAAAATGTTGGTATTCTGTCAGGACTTTAACTTAAGGATTTGTTTTTTAAGGTGACATTGTAGGGCATGCCTCTGAAATTCAGTCTGTCTATCTTCACACAACCACATGCAAAACATTGGAAGTTTACATCAAACACAGAGTAGAAATTGCAGCTGATAATGTGGTCTAATCAAAAACAAACTCATTTTTTGATAATGTTCTCAAACAAAAACAATCTGATTTAGCAGATCATGCACCCAGTCACTGCAGAACTGGTGATGAATATTGCATTTGCAATTTCAAACGTATGTCGGTGCATTGCATGCAGTTTAAACATACAAACTGTTTTGTGATTAAAATCTGCAGAGGCGCTGCAGCAGTGTCCAAAAGGCTTCAGTTTGTCTTGATGTCTTTGCATTTTACTGACCTTTTTGAAACTAAAGTTTTTCTGTTGACTCTGTGTTTATAGTTCAGACAAACGTGATGTAAAAAGGCTTGTTAATCCTATTTACACACCAAGAGTGGATGCTCTATACAGGCGTTGTGAAATCTCCTTACAGGAAGACTTAAAAACCTAATTTTATACCAGTGTCATGCTGATTTAATTTTGCCCTCTGAGTTAGCAGTTTTTATTTTCCTTGAACTTAAGTATTTAACATTTGTAGCATGATCGAGATTTCTCATTCTAAATGTCTAATCTTTAAATAACAAAACAATATAACTTACTGTACATTTAGAAATCATTTGAATTGATTTTGGAGGATCATTATAACTTTTCATTTTTACAATCAATAGTGACTAGAAGTGTGAACTCTGCTATACTGAAGGTAGATTTTAGTGTTCAGCGTTTGACATGAGCAGATGGTGGAAGGAACGAAAGGCATATGGACCAATCAGCTCTTTTAGCTTTATCCAGTTGAGTAAAGCTGAAGAGAAAACATCTGTCTGATGGCAGGAAGCGGCTCTATGTAAAGTCATGATTTTTGATACATTGTAGCAGTGACTTGCCATGTAGGGTATATAGAAAGATGGATGTTACTCACATTTTGCATGCGATGACCTGAGTACACTGGAGACAGAAACTCGGCTGTTAGCATGCTGCTAGTGCCTCTCTAAATCAACCACTTCACTTCCACTTGCTGATGCTCCTGCAATAAATTAACAGGATGGGTATTTATGGGGCGCAAATAGGTTTTGTGACACAAAATATGTATTGAAAAGCATATTTGTGTGGGAACATAATAATAAATGTTTGGTCCTTGATACCTGCCAGTCGCTGTAATGAACCCAGAAGTGGCTGAGGGGAAAAAATGGTGGGAGGGAGGGGAGAAGTGTGGAGGAAGAAAGAAATGAGGTGCAGTGGGGGGGAGGGGGGGAGGGAAACTGTGGCGGTGCAATTTGGCTTGGGTGTTGTTTTTGCACGGCATAAAAGCAACAAGCAAAGCTCCCCCACCTCCTCCCTGTCCTGCTCTCTACTACACAAACTCATTGAGGCATGCTTAGATCCACCTACCCTCACCCTCTCGCAGAACGGGGTGTTGCGTTGGCTGCTGAATTAGGGGGAGGACGGTTAAATTCAGATCAGTGTTTCTAATTTTAACACAAATGCAGCTAGCTTATTACCAAATAAAAAACCCTTTCTTATGCATTTTTATTTTGCTTTTCCTCCTCTTTGGGGTGAAAAAAAGTATGTAAACTCAAATTAAGAAGAAGGCAGGTGGCTGTTTCCCTTGTCTCCACACATCTGCCTGGACTGCCTGAGTAGTTTTTGAATGGGTTGCTGTCTGACTGACTAGTGTATGTAAAATCTCTCTGCCCTGTTGGTTGGCTAATTTCTGGCTGGATGGCAGCTGCTGCTGTTCAAACAGAGCTGCATCTGCTCGGCCCTTTGTTCTAACACACACACACACAGATACACACTCATAAAAACACACACTCAATGACTTTGAGTGTGTGTTGGTAAAGAAAGAAGTTCTTTTGTTTGGTTGCAAAATAGAGTTGGGGGTGGGCTAATGCAAATTGTGTGTGTGTGTGTGTGTGTGTGTGACTTTGAATGTAGAGGGTGTTTTTTGTTTTAATTCTTGCTGCATTTGTGTTTTTGTTTTTCTTTGGTGGTTACAACTGATTAGCAAGTTAATTTTTTACTCTAACAACAAACAATTGGCAAAATTATCTACTTAGTTTGTATCAAATATGTGAAGTAGACAAAGTGTATACAAGTAAGTATACAAGTTCAACATTACTGACAGATTTCATGCTTTTAAATTGTGATGCATTTCTGTCAAGTCTTATTGGAGCATCCATTACATAATCTTTTATTTCTAGAGAGTAACCGAGACTAAATAATGCCCCTTTTCCACTAGTGCCACTTAGTGTAGTGCCGGTACAGTTCGGTTCGGTTCCAAGGTACCAGCCCTATTTTTAGTACCTACTCCGTTGTGGTTCCAAATGGTCCCAAAATGCAACATCAGAGCACTCTTCATCACTGATTGGCTAGGGAGTGGAGTCACTGGCTGTGTCCAAGCTGCCTTTATAAAAACAGCTCAAGGTGCCATTTTTTCAATTGTAGCAGTGACATTAGTCATGTTTCTATCCTATTTGAATTTTTAGCGAATTTTTAAAATTTCAGAACTTATTCAGCAAATGTGTTTCCATTTCTCATTTTGCGCATTAACTTTTTTTCTTCCGAAAAACCCAAAATCCACCTCCACCAACCACCCAAAACACACCCACTGGAACTAGACTGGAACGTCAATGGAAAAATGAACTGACCCTTTCAGACACTGACCGTTCTGACACTACACCAAGTGGCACTAGTGGAAAAGGGGCATAATTCTCTTATTGGTTGTTCGTTCATTGTACATATAAAAAGTTTTTGCTAAATATGTTGGTTAATCATGCTCAATTATTGAAATGTTGGATTAACCTAAGCCGGTTGTTTGATGCACAGTAACTCGGTATTTTTAGCATAAAGTACCTTTTTGTTTTATCACATCCACTAACTCCACACTTTGTCTTTTTTGCTTTTTGTTTCTCCAGGAACCTTGATGAGGACCATGGAGTTGAAAGCTTCAAATTAGTAGCTAACTGATTAGCTCGTAACTGCACAACAAACCTCACATCTGTGGGCCCACCACCCAGCAATGGCGGACCCAGGGATGTTGAGCTTATTTGGGGACGATGCGGGGTTGTTCTCAGATGGATTGGATGGTTTAGGAGACTGCTTTCCCCAGCAGCCAGCCCCTGGTCAAGCCAACCCTCTAACCCAGCAGAGCAATTCTTCGCTGAACCACGAGCACCAGGGAAACCGGGGTTACCACCAGGGCATGCTCCACGGCAGTGGGCCCGGGCCGGCGCAGTCCAAGTTGGGGCAAATGTACGAGCACAGCCCCTACTCCAGCTACGACCAGCCCGGCACACCTGGAGGACGAATGATGGCTCAGAATGGTCCCAGCCAGGGGCCGCAGAATGTGAACACCGCGATGAATGGCATGGCCTCCCACTATAGCCCAGCCAACTCTAGCAACCCTCATCACGGGTACCAGAGTGACGCTGCGGGAGGGGGAGGAGGAGGAGGCGGGGGTGGAGTCTGGGCCCAGCAGCAGCAGAGCAGATCTGTATATCAGCAGGCATCAGCACCATCGGGAGGCAGCCCCAACCAGATGGGAGGCTACCAGATGTCTCAAGGCAATTATGCGGGGATGCAAGGTCCACCCTCATCAAGCACAGCTCGCATCAACCAACACTACCCTTCTCAAAGTATGGTGCCCCCTCCTGCTCAGGACCCATCTCACTACTTAGGACATGTTGGGATGGGAGGGGTACAGATGAGACACCCCCAGCCTCAGCAGCAATCCCAGGGCTATCCCAATATGGGCCACACACCTCGATACCCACACTCCCCCTCCAGACAGCCTCCACACCCCCACCAGCACCAACAGGGCATGGCACCATTTGGGGGTGCTCAGTACCCTGGCTATCAGGCCCAGTATTCTGCCATGGGACCTGGGATGGGCCAGGGTGCTAATGCCGCTGTCAGCGCTAACACCAGCCAGGCCATGGGATCCGGGCAGCTCGGCCAGCGGTTCAGCCAGGGAACGAGTTCAGCACCGGGGCAGCAGGGGCAGCGATACCCCTCTGGACCGCCACACCAGACTCACTCTGCCTCAATGCAGCAGCAGACAGGGCAGCAGGGCCAGCCTATGCACCCCCTTAACCACCCTCAAAATCTACCCCAACCCCCGAATCAACCCCAGTCCCACCTTGCCCCCCCAACTCAGGGATCTTACTCCTCCCCCTCCTCAATGTCCCCGATGAGGGTTTTGGGAACCCCAACCCCTCCTCCCCAACAGGGCAGACCCCCCAGCGCAGGACTACCTGGGCCCTCAGAGGTCGCAGGATACACAGCCCTGCAGTCTCCACCCAGTGCTATGACTCACGCACAGAGAACTCCGCAGACCCCACTAACTGCCACACACCCCCAACACCAGCAGCCCCACAACATGCCCCCCAACGCAGGCCAAATGTATCCTGGTATGGGGCCGCAGCGTGGTCCACAAATGGGTCCAAATCGGCTGCAGCAAGGTAAGCTGCAGGAAGTTGGTCTTCATCCATGTTGGGTATTTATGGGTTTAATTGTGGTTATAATATGTTTTTTTTAAAAGTAGGTGAAATGAATGTATAGATAAAAGAAAAATTAAGTAATCTGTGGTGGAGAATTTTTAACAAAATATTAACATTTCTCAATCATACCTTGAATGTGTCTAAATACAAAACACAACTGGCAGTTTTAGACAGGTGCTTAATAACATGGCACCATGTTGCATCCTGTATCACTATGTGTTTAGTTAAGGCAGTGGAAACAAGAGTATATTTAGGAACAAAATACAAATATGAAAAATAAACACTTTGTATGATCTGAGATCTCTGACGGGGTGATTCAGCCTCCACACTGCAGAGTTGGGTGTTTTTTTTTTTTTCTCAGGGGCAGAGATGTTGCCCTCAAGCAAGATCCGTCTAACTCTAAGCTTATCATTATTTTTAGCACTTTTTAACCTGTCGGCTAAAAGCTTCTCTGCAGCTTTGAAATCATATTGCTGCTTTAAAATGTCTGTGACATGCCTATACTTCAAATACAAAAAGTCAAAGAAAAACATCTTTATACTTAAGAAAATTGGCATAGTACACATGATTTGACCCATTTTGTCACATAACTGGCCTATTTTCCTTTGAATTTGCCTCAGTCAAAGTGAAACAGGAAGTGACATCAAAG
>JAUBOC010000078.1:15251473-15263143 GCA_032275365.1 Anablepsoides cearensis | reverse complement strand
TCTCTCTCTCTCTCTCTCTCTCTCTCTCTCTCTCTCTCTCTCTCTCTCTCTCTCTCTCTCTCTCTCTCTCTCCACACTTGTCTGTCTTTCTCCCCAGTTTGTCTCATCCACTTTCAGGGTGTCATCACTAACTTAATGTAGTGTAGCCGGATGTGCACAATGAGACAGTTTAGAAAAAAAGTGAAGACACGTTAAGAAAAATAAAAGGTTGGTTGTAAAGGAAATACTAACAGTAAAAACATGGAAAAAGAAGCAGTGATATGAAGAAAAGGAGTTCAGGATCTTTAGTGTATGAAGTGAAGGAGGGGTGAAGTTAGCAGTTCTAAGTGGAAACAGCCATGTTTGTGTCTTTGAGTGTGCACAACTATGTCACGTGCCCCCGCCTTCCATTAGCTTGTTTTGTTGCTCAAAGCCCCCTTTCTCCACTGACCCATTCATACACAATAGCAGCCCTGTGGCCACACAAACACAGAGCCAGTTCCCTTCTTCTCCTCACTCTGCACCCCTTCTCTCTGCTGTTACTCCTCCACCTCCAAGACTGCGCCGCTGTGTTCCTCGGTTGACATTTCAGCCGTCACAGTTAATTTATCCAGGACTCCTGACCTAGATGCCAGGTTGACTGGTGAGCCCCACTTCTCGCCTGGGTGCGCTGCATGCGCTGTCCTGACTTTTAGCTGCGGGCCCGGCAGCTCCCGACATCATATACACACATACAAGCATCGATAGTTTGGTCTGCGATGGGATGGCGGATCTGCCTTGGGAAATAGGATAGGCAAACTGGAGAAGTGGGAGTGGGGTGTTTGCGTGTGGGGGACACACGGCAGGACTTCTTTCATGATGCACTTGTTAGAAAGACCACACACACACACACACCAAGCTGGTCAGTCAGTCATGATGACTGTATGTCTGGTACTCTAAGCTCCATCTGTTCACTAAGCATGGTTATTACACACACACACATGCATGCACGCCATCGTCAGCATCTCAAGGTCACAGCTCTGGCAGAATACTGTGCTATGACCTTTATTCTACAACTCTCACACACACGTACACACACACAATGTTGCGTGCAGCACTCTAGTTGACACATAACATGCTCGTCTCGCCCCTCCCCCGCTCATTCACGCAGTCAGCGAGCTGCTACACCATTTAGCTCGCTGAGAATCTGCAGCTTCTTGAAAATGCGTCTGTGTTTAGCCATGTTCCGTTTGTGATGATTTTAGCAAACGAGAAGTCCATCTCTGCAACCGACCGAACACGTTTCGCTTTTTTTTTTTTTTTTAATTGGTAAATATTTTTAGCTGTTCGTCGAAGTGTCGCCGAAACTCGTTTACATGATTGAGGATCTGCAGTTTTGTTTTTGTAAATTATAGGTTTTCTCCTTTTGAAACTGTGCAACATAAATACATCTTTGTATCAACATGTCAATACATTTTGGTTGCCTAAAACAATACTATCTTAAATCAGTTAGGTCATTATCTAATATGGTTGAAAAATACTGTCAACCCTTCAAAGAGCAATATATTTGTGGTTTTGTTGGAGATAAATTTACTTTATGTAATGTCAGTGTACTGAGCAAGTTGAACATTTTTTAGCGGAAAAATATTAAGAAGTGAGGTAGATGAATTTGAAGCTTCGATTTGTAACCTAAAAACTTGTTTTCAACTCTCTTTCAGTCATCTACACAACTCATTATTTTTATAAAAAAATACTACCTAAATTACTCTGAGCATATCAAATTATATCATCAAATCATTCTTTCTGTTTATACTTAAACTTGATACAATTATTAAATGGTTTAAGACAAAAAATCCTTTGAAATTAAAACAAAGTTATGGTGCAGAACTTGTGAACATGTTTAAGCTTCAGTCAAACTCGAAATAAAACTATTTGAGATTTATAAGTACTACCATAATGAGAACAGTTACCACCTTTTGTTTGGTTTTCAGTGGTGGCTGACATCAGTAGTGGTCCCTTTCCCTCAAAATGTCCACTGTTATTTTGCAAACTTAAGTCGTGAACGTTTCAATAATTTTTTGGTTGACATAAAAATAGGAAGAACAATTTGGGACATTCAGATCTTTTACAGAGTATATTTAAACCAGAATTTTAGCTTGTACACATCTTTGGTAAAAGGAATGTAATTACTCCTCAATAGTTTTTGCAAAGATGTGACATTAAAAGCACTTTTAAATGAAGCATATATATGAAATGGTTACATTTTCATGTTCACCTGCTACTTTTTAGTTAGTTATTAATGACATATTTACCAATAGATATAGTAAGTTTAATTTACATCTTAGGATGAGTACAAGAACTAGTAAGAAAATTAATTAAAAAGAAATCTGAGTAATAAAATTAGATTTTTGTCTCATAAATTATATTTTAATTTTGGGGTTTGCACCGTGTTGCTTTCACTCTCGTCTGCAACTGAATCATTGTTATTTGTAAGATTACTTTGGCTTCACAGAGTGCAGTTGTCATTTTGTATTGGATTTCATGCTGCAGAGGAAGTTCATTCAACTCTGAAAAGTATTTACTGGCAGCCCAGTAATGAATGACCTTTAAACTTTGGTTGTAAAAGGGAAAATTAAATCTTTGTTTTAGGAAATCGGTCACAGCTAATTGTTAGTCAGTGCTGAAACTCTTTTGATCTTTTAACTTGTGAACGGTTATGTAACTCGTCAGAAGAATTCGATGTATTGGAATGTAGGAAACGATGGCAAAACTAAAACGGATCAGTTGTTTTTATAACAGACAAGTGTGGTTTTGTTGGATGAATCATGTTACAATAGATGGGTGTGACTCTCCAATCCACATATAACAAAGGATGAAACTAGTTAAGAGTTTTAATATTTGATCTTGGGGTTCTTTATGAATGAAATTAATAAACTAAAAAAGGCTGCAACTTAGCCACTTATACAGAGATTAGGATCCAACTTGGTGTTCAAATCTTGCAGAATCGTAAGTTTGTGCATGATGTAATTTACAAGTTTGTCCAAAACTCCATCCCACCTTTGTCATAATAAAAGATGATTAGTTGGTTTAACCTCTCAGGGATGATATGCATTTTGCTCAGCCTTTATTTTAACCTGTTTTAGAAGCGGGTGGTGAGGCAGAACAAAGATCTTCTTTCATTGAGCAGGATTTAAAACGATACAAGTTAAAACAACACTGAGTTAAATTTATACTGCAGAACGCCAAACCTGACGCAGCAGACACGTGTGTGTGTGCGCGTGCGCGCGTCATTGTGTACACACCTTGTGTCTCCATTGTCATTCCTGTGATTGATATCGAAGAAGCTTGGCAGGAGGACAGATTTATCTCTTGGCGCTGCATCTCCCTCACCATCTCTCACTCTTTCTCTTCGCCACTGTCTCTCTATCGGCCTCTCTCCCCAAGATCCCCCCCCCCCCCTCCCCCCATTTGTGAATCTAAATGGCTCAGTTTACGTGTGTGTCAGCAGGTGTTTGTGTGCAGAGGTTTGTGTGATGTGTGACCTTGCAGCACTCCGGTGTTTGTGTGTACATTAGCATTCTTATGATGGAAGTGAACTTTCGGCATCCCAACTCTTTCCTGCTCCATATGAGCAAACTATGCTAAGTGTGTGTGTGTGCACGCGTGTAAACTTGCTGATGCTCATACACACACCACAATGACACATGCAACTGCGCACGTGCACACCGACTGACTCTCAAAGGCACGGCGTCTCTGACACACACACATTCTCCCTCGCTGTGCCTTTTTGAAGTATGGAGATAATTTATTCGTGTCATGATGCCTGATTTCCCATCTGCTACTGGGACCCTGAGCAGCTGGAGAGAGAGAAAGCAGGAGGGAGGGAGGGATGGAAGAGAGGGACAGGGAAGGAGAGGCAGCTGGAGTGGCTTCCAACAGCTGGTAACCAGTTTCCTGTCACAGAAAGCTTACTTGGGAGCAAAAAGAAAGGAGCTGCAGGAAGAGGGAGCACAAAGATGAGTTTAGTGTACAGGAGAGTAAAGGGGGGAGGAAAAAATAAGGTGTCAGATGGTTTGTTTGCTAAGGTGTTGGCTGAGGTGGGGGAGGGGGCACTGGAGCAACAGGGAGGATGGAGAGATGTCAGCCATGCTCGTGGATGGATGGATGGATGGATGGATGGATGGATGATTCCTTTTAATCACTTTATTCTGTGGGCTGCTATTACTAATTTATTTAACTCCAGAAAAAATACGCAGTTAATGAAATAAATGCTTGAAAATGTCTCATTTGCGTATTTGCAACTTAAACTAGGGCTGCACAATATATCGAAAATTTATCGTCATCGCAATAATAGCCTTTGCAATACGCATATCGCAACAACTGCATAAACTGCAATAAATGGTTGACTCAAAAGTTTGCATTTATGCGTTTTTGTCATTCAGATGAAACCTTGAAATATTTCACCAATCAAAGAGAGCCCTTCATTTATTTGGTCAATTAAAAAAATACAGGCTGGAATGGAAAGGATTAGTTCTTTTTAAGGTTGTTTTTTGGGTTTTGAACCCAGAGCAGAAAGATATCAACACTAACATACATTTGTATTTGTTCATTTATCGCATGTCATATCGTCGTCACAATATTTAACACTGTTATCACAGGTTTTCCTAATACCATGCAGCCCTAACTTAAACATTTGTTTTAATGTGATTGATTCAACATTTCGTTCACTGACTCAATATCAAACAACAAAGTTGTTACTATCTAATGAAATCATAAAGTCAGTATTTTTTGAGGTTTTGATTTCAAACATAAAACTAAAAATATATTTAATTGTAGATAATATCAGCTTATTGTGTCTTTTAATAACTATTATGTTTGAACGTCTTAGCCTATGTGTTTTTAAGTAATTTAAAATATTGTCTTTCTCCACCACCCCAGCATTCCCCCTCGGACCTGTCAGGTGATGCCTCAATGATGGTTTCTGACAGGCCAGCGGTTGGCGCCGGAGCTCCCAGCCAGCCCATCAGCACAGAGAAGCCAAGTGATCAGGAGACCAAGCCAAAAAAGAAGAAGAAAAAGAAAGCAAAAGTAGACGAGGAGAGTAATGAAGGAGGCAAGAAGGCAGCAAGGGAAGGATTTGAAGACGTCAAGTCAGAACTTCCTGCCACAGGAAGTCATGTGGGTGAACAGGTTGCCGGCACAGGACTTGTTGAAGGAAGTTCACCGTTGGTGGAAGGGAAGAAAAAGCGGAAAAAGAAACCAAAGGAGAAGACTGAGGGCAAGGAGCCCAAAGAGCCCAAGACCCCGAAGACACCCAAAACACCCAAGACTCCCAAAGAGCCCAAGGAGAAAAAAGCCAAGAGCACCACACCCAAGGCCAAGACTCCCAAGAAAACCAGGTAAGAGTGTGTGTTGATCTCCTCCTGGATGAAATAACTGGTTTGAAACCTGTATGACAGGATATGAGTCTCAAAATGTATTGACTTCAGTAACAACAAACCTCACAATCACACACATAAAAGAAAATCAAAAAACAAACACTTAGCAGCTCAGTGGATAACAGTATACACAGTAAAGTTAATTATTAATGCATTGTATTAAACAAGTGTTTGTTTACCTCAGAAATATCTTCTTTTGTGTTCACATTTTGATGTCTGTTACTAAAAGAGTGCTGCTGGAACAGTAGACATAACACACACACACACACACACACACACACACATGATCCATCACTCATGTGACCAACCAGGGGGAACTGAAAGGGTCACAACCTCTGAGCTGTGAACTGCCACACAGTATGTTTATATGGGTGTGACTTTGTGATCACAAGGCTTAGTGAAGCATACAGTATGGGCTTCAAGGCAGATCTGAGAGATCAATCACATTTTATACATTTTCCATTGAGACACCAATCAGCAGGGTTAAAACCTCTGCCAGGGAAGCTTTTCTGCTCCAGAGGGTAAAACTTTAACTTACCAGTAGATCTACTGTCAATAAAACAAAACCTACGCGGTGCTGTACGAGTATTGTTTTCAAAAGGATCCTTCGTTATTTGTTTAAATAAATCTTTGAGACTTGTGTGCTACGGTTGTTCAAAGGCATTGCTCTTATAAGAGTTAAATAAGTAAAATAATTTTATATTATAGAGAGCATTTCTGCTAATGAGAGAAAGTAAGTATAAATGGAATGTGTCTTAATAAATTACATATTTCTAAGAGTTTTAATTCAGGACTCTTTGTTGCCAGTTTGAAAAATGTTAAATATGGCATACTTTATTTTTTAAATCATTGACAATTGGTTCTAGATAATATATTTTGTTAGAACAATACCATTGCTGGTAGAGTTAATTGTTTAAAATCTCCTTATCAGGATATAGTTTGCTTGATTGAACTTTTTAGTCTTATCGGGTATATTTTACACTGTGCACACAAGTCTTATCCCGACCTGTTCTCTCTTCAGTCTGAGTCTTATCTCACCACTCTTTTCACTTTTCAGGGCTTGAGGTTCTTTAGTTTCCCACACTTATAGATTGCCCTCTCCAAAACTGGATGTTTTTGCACCTTGTTGCTCACGGAGCAGAGCCTGAGAGCTGCATAGTGTTTGCGAGAGTCAGCGGCGGTTTGTATCATTATGAAGGTGGAAACCTGATCGGACTGAGGAATGTGTCAGGACAGCCCCCATCTCGCTCTCACCCGGTGTCCTTTAGTCTCTCTCATCTCTGTTTCCTCTCGGCCCTTTTTATCCCTTGGAAGGAGGAGGGCCGCAGCAGCAGGCAGGAGGGTCAGCGCGGGGGGGAGGTTGGGCGGGTGGGTGTGTGTGCATGTGCACCGACCGCTGGAAAAGAGTCGGGGGTGGGGCGATGAGGGGGCTGGTGTTTTTTTTTTGTTTTTTTTTGTGCATGCATTTCCTGGGGGAGGGGTCGTTGGTAATCTTTGTGGCAGAAAATGGCGTCTAATGATAATGAGGACCATGCTGCTGACCACTCCACTGCCACAACTCTGTGCGTGTCGGGACAGAGGAAATGTGGGGGTGGGGAGTCCATTCTCAGCCCAGTGTGTGTTGGTAAACTAAACGAATCTTATCTGTTGTCAGGCTTTCCTCCATCTTGAGTGGCGGCCCGGAGCTCCCAGGTTAATTTAGCATAATAATGGCTGCTGGCCATTCACTGCTGCTCTAAAATGGTGGACCTCTGCAATCACCAAACTATCCTCTGTTTTATGCTTTCTCCTTTAAAGTCCATCTCTTCTTGAATAGAGGAGTGCGTTCTTTCATCTTTTCCTCTCCATCACCCTCCCCATCTTTTCTGTTTTTCCAAGTTCAAGCCAAAAGCTGAGGAGAGAGGGGTTTTTGTTTGAGGACATGAAGCAAGTTTGCATTAAATCTTTGTTTTTGAAAGACTTTTCTTGGCTCTGTATGAAGCCGAGTTCTTCATTAGTCATAGCTCGTTTTCCACAAGCAAGCCATCTCAAGGTTTTTTTATTACATGCAGTGTTTCCCCTACCGTTGTTCAACTGCTTCCCATCCATAAAGTTAAGAGATCAAACTAATGCATTTTTTTTCTAAAGTACTACCACTAAAAGTTTCAAATCTTTTTCATTGAAATATTGTTGTGGCGGATAAATCTTCATAATTTCTCTTTCCCTCTCGATGTGCGTTGCGAAAAGCGAAGCTTTAGCCATAGTTTTTTCACACCAGTCAGAAAAACTTTTTTTTTTTTTACCTCGTTAACTGCAGAGGTGAAAAGAAGACATGGACATTGCTCCTAACGCCATCTTTTTCATTTAACAATCAGCTTCTGCTCTGAGAGCGCAGATTATTTTCAGCATCATGCAGAAACTCACCTGTATGGCAAGCCGTTTTTACATTTAATTGGTTTCACCATACTTACATTCCAAGTATCTGATATGACCAGATATGAGTTATTTTTTGTTATTTAAGTGAGTGATATATGAAATTCAACTTATGCAAATTAAATTGCAGACTTTTTCATGTTTTATTTTTATTTTCAAAAAGCTGCACAACCTTAATGAGTTTATATGGTAACTATCATAAAAAAGTTATGTGTTCACACAAACAGTGATTTTGAAGCCCCAAAATGGTGTATAAATATAGATTTTGGTAACCAGGTTCCAGAGAGAAAAATATTTTGAAATACCACCTTACTCCTTGGTGGCTAGTCTCCCTTTAAGGATCTTATGTCACCGTATTTGGGCTCCTAGGACTTCCAGTCTATAACAAGCTTTTTGTTGCACAAATTAGAAGTTCCACTTCCTCATCAGTCCACAAAAAGAAATCAATATTTGGTTTCATATTCACTGTCCCCTTCTTTTTTTTGTGTGTGTTTAAAGTTTGTAGCGTGTGTTCCACGTCATAATATCTTTTTGTGGCAGCATAACAGCACAGGAGTGGCATAGTTACTGCAGCATTGTAGGTTGTTTTTGATGTTTTCATGTAGATGAAAACATTTTTAAAACGAATGCTGTGTTTACAAAAATATCTTTAAAAACTGCAAATGTGGAAAGGGGTTTTTTGTGATCCTGTATTTTAAAGTTGGATATTCTTGTCTAGTCTTGATATTTCTTTAATTGCTTCATCTAACAAACATACAGCTCTGACATTAATGTTTAGAAGTTTTATACACAGAAAAGTTTGTGTTCTTGCATTTTAGGTAACTTATTTGTGATTCTGTCAGTACCAGTAGAAGTATGCTGCAAAGCTCGAGTTTTTCCTATGGTTCATACCACAGCAGTATGTACTTCTGCTCGCTGTATTTGCATATCTGTATGAACAAATAAACCACCACTGAGCAAGCTGAAGGCTTTGCTTAATCGGTGTAAACGGGATGTTGAGCTGTGCTGTTAACCATCTGAACACTAGCTGCACTCTGGTTTCACTCCAATTTTTTCGAAACAGCATGCTTTGTTTGCCATAACCATTTGCGCACCAGCCGTATTTCAGATTTAATTTGAGCACTTTAGCAGGATTTGTAAGAGTAAGATGTCATTGCCTTTTATGTATTTTCTGCTTTTATAAAAACCGACAGACTTGGCTGTGAGTTTTTTTTTGTTTTACTGATTGTGTAATTTTAAGCTAACCCAATTAGATGTATTCTTTATATTTAGAGTAGCCATTGCTGTCCAACTTGATTTTAAATAAAAGCTGGTGAAAGAAAATCTCAGATGTACACTTTACTAGTGGATTCAGCCGTTCTGGGTGATGTGTACACGAGTGGGTGTGAGCAATGCAGAGAGAGTCAGGTGGTTTACTTGTCCAGTCAGCTAACTCCTCTCCTTTGACCTTGCCTTTTCTCTCCATCCTCCTTTTCTCTCCATCTACCTCTCTGAGGAAGTAAATCTATAAATAACAGCACTCTCAGCTGCCACACCCTGCATGCATGTGTGTGCAAGGGTGATTTGTTTGCAGTATACAAAGAAATCAGACCTGCATGCAGGCACCTTGGCTTTGTACATGTCTGCAGGCGTTGTGTGCAAATACAGCACTTTCCGAGCACATGGATGTGTTTGCTCATGTGTTGCCTTCTGGCCTTCTTTTAATCGAGCAGAGGACGGGTTGTGAAGGTTCAGTGTCCTGACTCATCACAGCAGCAGGTGTCTTTCACACCCCACCCATTTTTGCTTTTGTCTTTGACAAATTTTACTTAACTGCTTCATTTTTTCTCTCACCTTTTTCTTTTTCAGCGCTGAAAAGATTGTCTCAGCTTCCTCCCTGATTGTGCAAAGCAGCTGACTAGCATGTGTGCCTGCTCTGCTGTACGCTCATACGTTTAAGCGTACACTCGGACAGGACTAATCTTATGTGATCATGTTAAGCTCAGCAATGACTTAATATTCAACTAAAGTTTTATCAAAACATCTGACCATGGAATTACATGAGTAACACACCTATTTGGTCTACCTTAAAGTAGACAGATTTCTGTCCAGTTTAAGATTTAATAAAAAAACAATCCAACTAAATCTTTCTAGTTGTTCAAGAGGCAATTATCTAAATTACCTCAGTTGACTGCCGAAAGCTTAATAAAGTATACATGTATTTGTTGACACAAATAAGTTTGTTTTATCTGCGTGAGTTGTGTGTTAATTTGACAGAAATAAGTGATGGGTTAGAAGTTAAAGCTATAAAGCTAAGAAACCTTTAGGATACTGTGAAAATGATCCGTTGAGTTAAAATACCTGCCAGGATTTATTGATAGGTTGCTGCAAATGTTTTACAAAAGCAAATCAGTTCGTGTATTGGTCTGTGTATGCACAGTCTAACTTGAAACAAATTTGGTCTGTAGAAAATACAGAACTAAGACTAAATAGATTTATGACCCTTGGAACAAAACTCGTCAAGTGGCATTTAATTTAACATTGAAAGGGCCATAATGTTCAGTCTTAAGGTGAGTTGTAGTGCTCATTTGATGGCTTCTGTCTGCAGTAAGTCAAGCTTTAGTTCTGTAGGTAAAGATGGGATTTGAAAAGATTTAAGTTGAGCAGCCAGTTTGTGTGCTCTGTTTGAAATCTTGAATAAAATATTATTCCAGGTGTGTAAATGACAAGCATTCCTGCACATCACCTGCTAGCTTTCATGCCAGAGTTTAAAACTAAAATTATCTTATGATGAGAAGAGTTAAAATAGTTTGGCCAATGTTGTGATATTGTGAATTTGGAAAAGGCAAAATTTTAAACCAAGATCTCTGATTTCAAAGTATGTGTTGGGGAAGGCTCTGCTGTGTATTGGCAAGAATTTGGTGATGACACAGGGCTAACAGTATGATATATTGCCTTCTGTATCGTGACTGCTCTGATAGCAGGATGCAGTCAAAAGAGCGTTTTGTACAGGACAATTCCATTTGACCTAAAATATGGGCCATCCTGGATAATGTTGTACGGCAACTTCAACTCAGCTTTGAATGCATCGATACTTAGTGTTAATGTTTACTCACAATGCTAACATTTAAGCTAGTGTTATACTCTCTGGCTCCTCAGGAGTGGAGGATTCAAATCTAGCTGATTACTGCCAACTAGTGGTCGGAGGCTAAACTACAAACATGAATCGCTGGCTTGGAAGTTAACATTTTATGCCTTACTTAAATATCAATACAGTGCTTCAGAGCTGTAACATTGGCTACTACCACACCACATTTAGGCTGTGGTAGCCATCTTGAATTGGATTGACCTCAAATGTTAGTGAGTTGATGTACATCCAGTAACTACTTCATGAGAGGTATACTGTATAAACAGCATTGACACTAACAATAAAAACACATTTTTAGGCAGAGATGGTGCAAAATAGAGCTTTGACTATGTTTTCTAGCACAATATCTGTACAATCAGCTGAGTTGGAACCAGTTGGGGTTTTGAGGTCAGTGGACTGTGGCAGTCATTTTAAATTGTTTTGACTCAGTTGTAGATGCGCATTACAGGATTACTTTATGGGTTTCTCCCTTTAAAACTGTTCAGGACTTTGTGAGATATTTTGCAAGCAGACATGCATTTGCACTAGCAGTTATCATTTGGAGGTTTGGGGATAGGGCTGTCCTGATTTAATCGACGACTAATCGACTATTAAAATAATCGACAACTAATTTATTAGTTGATTAATCGTTTTTTTTTTTTTTTTACTTTGTTTTTTTTCTCCAAACTGCTTTGACACCTTCCACTGCCACATCTGTCTTTCTGTCTTTGACACACATGCACAGTAGTGGTAACA
>JAUBOC010000078.1:15224483-15238848 GCA_032275365.1 Anablepsoides cearensis | reverse complement strand
CATCACTTCCTGTTACTTCACAGGCAAATATCTCAACAACCGTTCATCTCAGCGACATGAAATTTCTTTTGCAATATCTTATCAATGTCCTCTTTCTAAAAATGCATTTATATGTGTTACAAAAATTTGACGTCACAGGCACTTTAAACTCTTATTTCTCATTGCGCCCAACACCTCATATTTGCTACAGTGAGCCCAGAAGAAAATAAGCTGTAGTAGCAGTGCAGTTGCTTGTTCTGTGTTACTAATCCAGGCTGGGTTAATCTTTGAGGTTGTGAAGAAGGGATGCTGTTTCTTATCATATTTCCTAAATTCACTATAAACAGCAAATATTGAGGACATTTCTATGCAGATATGCACAGATTTTGGTTATTGCCTGTTGCCAAAGGCAAGGGTTAAGTAATGTTTCACTTGTCTTTGTTGGTTCTGTTGGAAAAATATCTGATAAATTGGACATTTTTAAGTATTAATTAAATGTATATCTAGAACTGATTACCATTTAAGATAGCTTAAACAGCTAAACCACTTTTATAAACACAAAAAGAGTTATAGATAATAAGCTAAAATTATGTGTAGTAGCTGCTGAGTCATTCTCAATGCCAAGTTTAAAAACTAACAGGTCTCACATGATTTCATTTACAGAGTTTACTAAAACAACTACAATTCCCCCGTTTCTCATTTTAAGATAGGCTTAGACTAAACCTTATATTTTAATGAGTATTTTGTAGAGTAATCAGAAAAATTCAGCAATAACTCAAATTTAAATATGTTCTCTCACTTTTTTTGCAAAGTACAGTAAAACCAAAATATCAAAGCTGGACTTTGAAGTCGTTTGAATGATTCTCTGCGTGTGCACCACAGGTACCAGGTGTTAACCAAAATACTGACAGGATAGTTTGCCCTTCTATAACCGCTCATTTGTAGAGGTTGTGCTTTCAAGAGTTGACAGTATTTGTTGAAATGCCAGCACTGAACATTTTTGACTCGTTAAGTACTCAGTTGGTCTGTTGTAGTCGTCCCACAATCAGCCTTCACAATAATTCCTAAAATCTCTTAAAGCTGAATTGCAGGAGTCATTGTTAGTGTTTTCAAGCACTTCAATTATGCTCATTTGACTGAGTGGGGTAGAGGTGCAGTGCAAGCTGCTGTGGTCGAGTGATCTACAAAGTTAATGAGGGGGGAGCTGCAACAGTGAAAATAAAGCAAAGGTAACGCAAAACAAAACCAGCTACAGACTGAGAAGTTCCTCTTAATTCACTATTCTGTTTATTTCACAGACAGTACAGCGGTTGAGCCTTTATGTTGCTCAGATTAAAACATTTGGTGCTGCTGTGGTTGGAGCCACAGGGTTAGGTAACTAATGGATGTTTTTTTTTTCCCTCGTTGACCTTCATTCTCTTTCTCTACCTTTTTATACATCATTCCAGGGTAAGGTAATAAAGGGAGTGTACCGCTTTAATGCGGTAATAACAACATTTGAAATGATTCTCGCCGACTGTCCGGAGCTTCGCAGCATCCCGTGGCGCTGTGTGGTGATCGACGAAGCCCACCGCCTCAAAAACCGAAACTGCAAACTGCTGGAGGGACTGAAAATGATGGACATGGTGAGTCTTTTTTTTTATTTGTAATGTATTTGTTAGGTGTTATTTTTTACATTAGAAATATTAAAATATTTTCTTGTATTATTTCTCAAAGAAGCACTTGTTGAAGCTGTTTTTGTTTCACTTCATTCTTTTCACAAGTTCTTTAGACACATCCTGGTTTTAATTTTAGAAACTCTAAATTTGTATTTCCTGTCTCTGTTTTCTCCTTCAGGAACATAAAGTTTTGTTGACAGGAACTCCTCTTCAGAACACAGTGGAGGAGCTCTTCAGCTTACTTAATTTCCTGGAACCTGAGCGGTTCCCGTCTGAACAGACATTCATGACTGAATTTGGCGACCTAAAGACTGAAGAACAGGTAACAGGGACTCACCTGGCTAGTATCATGGAAATGAGATGAGGGAACGTTTCTCTTCCAGTAACGTTTTTATTTGTGCTTCAGGTCCAGAAACTGCAAGGCATCCTGAAGCCCATGATGCTGAGACGACTGAAGGAGGACGTGGAGAAGAACCTGGCCCCCAAAGAGGAGACCATCATTGAGGTATTATCCCAGAGCTCTGAGGCATCTAAAAATGTTCAGTTTAAACTGACGTGCACCAAGTAATGTTTTATTCTTTTATCAGGTGGAGTTGACCAACATCCAGAAGAAATACTACCGAGCCATTCTGGAGAAGAATTTCTCTTTCCTGTCCAAAGGAGGAGCAGGAGGAGGTGGAGGAGCCAGTGTCCCCAACCTCCTCAACACCATGATGGAGTTGAGGAAATGCTGCAACCACCCCTACCTCATTAACGGTGCGAACTCCACTCATTCAAAAGCGTAGCCTAACATGCCACCAAACCAGCGTATCCTTTTTACAATTTTCTGTTTCGTTGGTGCGCAGGAGCGGAGGAGAAGATCATCGAGGAGTTCAGAGACTCTCACGGAGGCAGGACGGACATGCCTGAAATGGGTCTTCAGGCCATGATCCAGGGAGCTGGAAAACTGGTGCTCATTGACAAGCTGCTGCCCAAACTGAAAGCCGGTGGACACAGAGTCCTGATCTTTAGTCAGATGGTTCGCTGTCTGGACATTCTGGAGGACTACCTCATCCAAAGACGGTACAAATACTGATACATTAATATTTTCACAATTATAACATGGTTCAGTCACATTATTGTTTTTTTGTTGTTGAGCCCATTAACCAAATATAACAATAACCGATATTTATTTTAATCAGGGGGTATTATGCAACAACAGCATTTTTGAGCTTTATATCATGTTATAATGTCATTCCCTCATCAAAAACATACCCCGAGTGTTGCTTTGATTCATGCAGTCTGCAGCCGAGCTCCCGCCCCACAGACCACCCCTCCCCCAGAGCATTGTTGTGAAAATGTGCTGAAGTGGGAGTGTCTGAAATAGTAGGGGGGTTCTTAAAGAGACAGTGGCCAATTTCAAGTCGTTTACATGATGCAAAGTCAAATTTATTATTAATATATACACTATGGTATGAAAACTGAAGGTAACGGTTTCTTGATTGTGGTATAGGATTGAACTATGTGCCTCTGTAATTTCATTGTGCTCTGTACAATGACAATAAAGGCATCTCTAAAATACACAGCATCCCCCCTTTAAATTATTTTACTAGGGTGAACGTGTTTGTTTTTTCTGGGATCCCATTGGTGGAAAACAATTTTTAAATTGGTTGATTGTTGTAATTTTAATTGTTGGATGTGAGGAATATGAAAAATTGCAACAGAAATTAAGATGAAAAATATTGTGCTGACGTATTTATATTTACTTTGGTTCACATTTTCCATAAGCGATTTGATTGAAAAAGGAAAGTTGTGTTTTAGACCATTTTTTTTAAATCAGAAATCTGAAATGGGTGTAAGATTTACCTGAATTCACTGTTTAAAATTGATACGGTGCTGTAGGTTATAACAGGAAGCATCTTGGTTATTAGTTGTTGTTTTATTAAAACAGAACATTTGGTGAGTGTAGAACAGTAAAGAGTGGATCTGTATTTAATCTGGATTGGCTGAAATGAAAATCTAATCACATTTAATCAAAGACAAAATGTGCAGAATCACGTTTATTGAAGGTAATTCATGTATCTTTACAGATATCCGTACGAGCGGATAGACGGCAGAGTTCGCGGGAATCTGCGACAGGCGGCCATCGACAGGTTCTCCAGACCGGACTCGGACCGTTTTGTCTTTCTGTTGTGCACAAGAGCCGGTGGACTCGGCATCAACTTGACTGCAGCGGATACTTGCATCATTTTTGACTCTGACTGGAACCCACAGAACGACCTGCAGGTACACAGACAGAAAGTGCTCTTTTAAATCAAATTATGAGCTTTTCAGGTGGATACGCTCAAAGTGAACAGGAAACAAAATAAAAATCATTGTTTAAGAAAGTCTTTCTGAAGCTTGAATGGTTTGTTTCACCAGGCGCAGGCAAGGTGCCACCGTATCGGCCAGTCCAAGTCAGTCAAGATCTACCGTCTGATTACGAGGAACAGCTACGAGAGGGAGATGTTTGACAAGGCCAGCCTGAAGCTGGGGCTGGACAAGGCCGTTCTCCAGAGCATGAGTGGACGAGAGAATGCAAACAGCGGGGTGAGTCTCACCACACTCTTAATGAAACATTTTCCGTGACTTGATTTCTTTCGCAAGACAATGAAATTAAATCCTCTGAGTTGTTTAGGTCCAGCAGCTGTCAAAGAAGGAGATAGAGGACTTACTGAGGAAAGGTGCCTACGGCGCACTAATGGACGAGGAAGACGAAGGCTCCAAATTCTGCGAGGAGGACATCGACCAGATCCTGCAGAGACGAACCCACACCATCACCATCGAGTCGGAGGGAAAGGGCTCTACTTTTGCAAAGGTGCGCAGACTCTGTTTCACGCAGCATCTTTTCACGTCGTTGGCACAGTTTTTGTCCTCTAAACGTGTTTTCATCTGTTTACAGGCCAGTTTTGTTGCGACAGGAAACCGAACAGACATCTCTCTGGAGGATCCAGACTTCTGGCAGAAATGGGCCAAGAAGGCTGAGCTGGACATGGATGCCATCAACGGCCGGGTACTTCACGCACACGTTTATAATATAAAGACCTGCAATCCAAAACCCTTCCAAAAAGTTGCGATGAACTCAGGAAAGCGAGGAGAGAAACACCCTCTTATATTTACTCCGCTGCATACAAAGCTGGGTAATTTGCGAGCGCTATCATCACATCCAAGGACGAAGAACGTGAGACAAACTGGGAGCGAGAGACGGAAGGGACGAGGGGGGCACAGAGAGAGGAAGAGAGAGATTAATATTGACAGTAGGGAATCTCCTCTCTTCCTTAATTACCCATGTTTCCCTGCTCTCGCGTGTGTGTGTGTTTGAGCGAGAGAGAGTAAGCTGCTTAGCTCCACTTAACAGAGCGCAGATGCCTGGAGGGTACAGAGATATCACTTAGAGCTCACACATACACACAGAGAAACACAACCTACACGCACGCCGAGTGTTTCGCTTACTGTTATCTTTGTTTTCCTGCTTTACTTTACTCTATATGATTTTTATTCTTTGAGTATTTCTAGCTTTACTTTGCCCCCCTCTCTGATTCTGTTGTGGAGAGCTCTCCATTTAAACACTTAATCCAGCTCCACCAGCACGAACACGGGCCGTTCCCTTGAGATTTCTCATTGTGCGACGTTAAAATGGAAATGACTGCAGCTATGTGATAATTGTGGAACTAACTACTGCCCTGTTTGCTCGTATTAATGGAACTGCAATGGAGTGAAAAAAAATCTAATTAATTAAACAAAAATGTAATTCATTAGACAACATAATTAATGCCAGTTTATTTTTGAGCTGGACCGCAGATTTCTCAATATCAGGAACAAAGAGCATAACTAAATATCCAATTAATCAGATTGTGGTCCTGAAGATGGCATGTTTTTGCAGTTCACACAAGTCAGGAGTCAGATTGTACAAGTAGGCCGTTTCACAGGGGTACAACAGAAGGTGCTTTGCATATAGTCAAGGGTGTATTTCTGCCCATCTGTGATGGTACGATTAACCAGAAAGTACTCTCTGAAATGTTTCCTATGAATTTCCTCCCCAGAACACGCTGGTCATCGACACGCCGAGGGTGAGAAAGCAGACGCGACACTACAGCAGCGTCAAAGAGGATGAGATGCTGGAGTTCTCCGACCTGGAGAGCGACGACGATGAACCCAGCAAGCCCTCCTCTAAACAACGCCGGCCTCAGGACAAAGTCCAGGGCTACCCTCGGTCCGAGTGCTTCAGAGTGGAGAAGAACCTGCTCGTCTACGGGTCAGTCCCAATCTTTATAGATTTTTTTGCTGAAAATAAGTACAATTTATGCTTTTTAGAAAGTCGTTGCTGTTACACATGACTGCGTGGCACCAAGCTGCAGATTAATGTCCTTTCCATGATTCTGCTTTTAGACACTTTTCCCCCAAATTATTTTTAAAACTCAGTTTTAAATTTCAAAAAAAGTTGTACGTTCAGTATTTAGATTCACAAATTTCTGTCAGACTGTTCAGCAACTCAGACTTGTACTGGTGCAAAATACAAGTATTAAATGTTACATACATGAGTGCAGCGTGCTACAGTCAAACTGACATACTTACTGCAGATAGTGATTATCTGGTGAGCCCGTCCATTTTATGGCTGACTTGCGTGACGTGTGTGTGTGTGTGTGTGTGGGTAAAAATGAACAGTGGTGCTAGTGAGATGTCAGCGTTGTTATTGTTACAGTCTAGTCTTGTGGCCCGAGGCTGTAGGACACAAAAACACACTGTCTGACTGAGCCTGTCGTCTCTGTTCAGGCTTTCCTCGTTTCCCGGCGTCCATCTCTCCCGCTTGCGTTCACTCGTGATTTTACCGTTTCTAAAAAAGCCTCAAAGAAACACTGCCTCAGCTGGGTCAGTAAATATTAAAAGATCGTGCCTAAAAATGTGTTGAATAAAAGACGTAGGAACCCTGGACAACTGGTGGGGGACGCTGAGCTGTGATCCATAAAACCACAGGCAGGGGGATGTTTGTGTTGTGCTGGTTAAGCCATCAGACTGGAGGAGGGGTCAGTGCAGTGGGATCCCAGCATTCTTCACTCTGTTTGATTAAAGTCACTGGGACAAAATGATGTGGACAAGTGTAAATATTCTTGAAGGATGAAGGTCACGTCAGCCATGAAATGGAGAATCAAAGCATTACAGACTGTCAAACGTATTTAGTAACATTATTATAGTTTGGTCTGATTTCAGATTCAGCTTCCTTTAGCAAAAATGTGTTTATTTAGTGTGTTGTATTTAGTTTTGTGTTTGAACTTCTCATTTATATATAAAAAAAACAATCAGGACACTTTTACCAGTGCTTTCCAAAGTAAATATTGATTGTGCCCAGTATAAATCTTTATATACTCATCACCACAACATTGATGCAGTTTGTTTTAGCTTTTTTAATTTTTATTTTATTACCTTCCTTCACATTGAGCTCAGTTAACCCTTTATACTTAAGAAACTTGACATTGAACAAGGATTTTATCCATTTTATCACATAATTGGCAGATTTTCTTTTGAACTTGGCTCAGCCAAAGGGAAACAGGAAATGACATCAAAGGGGAACTCTTAAAGAACTCCTGGTTCTTTGTTTAATAAAACAATACTTGAACTCAGACTCATCTCTTACTGACAGTGACTCACAATAATCTAAATAAACATCAGATTCTTCTGTGTTGTTAGCCGTTGTAACAATGCTTTGTTTATATGTTGTTGTTCCCCTTTGTCATCACTTCCTGTTACTGCTCGTGCAAATATCTCAACCACTCTTAATGCCAGCAGTGTGAATCATTTTGCAATGTGTTATAAATTCCAAAAATGCATTCATGTTTATTACAAACATTTCATGTTGTTAAAATATAACTACAAATGAAAAAAAGACTTTCCGTCCTACTTCAACATTTTTATTATTTCATGTTTACAATCATGTGACACTATGACTGTTTGGAAAAATAGGCAGAACTCTGGACCTAAAAATACAACATGGTGGCTCCCATAAACTGGATCCTGCTGGTTTTAAGTCCCAACAATGAGCAGGCAGAGTCATTATAATAATCAATGCTTCTTGTTGTGTGTTGTTGTTAATGTGGACATTATAGCCACCTACAGGCCGGGTGTACAAACTCAAATGTTACTTTATTTTATTATGTCCTCATATGAAATGTATGTGTTTTTGTTTTTTGTCAACAATTTTATTGTGACGGTGTAATTTGTATTTTCACGTTATCAAACAGTGTTGTTAGTTTTCACAACAAAAACTAGCGTCAATTTTGCTTTGTTAAAACTAAACTGAAAATTGTAAATTCTCTGCCGCACGTAAAGTTTGTTTCTGTTCACATGAGTAAATGGTTTTTATCACTTGTGGGTCTTCAGGTGGGGCAGGTGGAGCGACATCCTGGCTCATGGTCGCTTCAAGCGGCCCCTGAAGGAGGCGGATGTGGAGACGATCTGCAGGGCCCTTCTGGCTTACTGTCTGCTGCACTACCGTGGAGATGAGAACATCAAAAGCTTCATTTGGGACCTGATCACCCCAAGTGAAGATGGGACCACCAAGACGCTGACCAATCACTCTGGTAATTCTCCTTCACCTGGTTTCAACAAATATGTGACGTGTCCGTAATGCTCGGATTTCCTGCAGTGGTACAAATCAAATAATTTATTTTATTTCCAAAGATTCTCAAAGTGAAATATATAAGAAAAACTAAACGACCCATAGCTTTATTTATTTTTTACTATTTTGATTTCAATAAAAACCTTCCTTCAAACACAACCAAAGTGACTTTAGGTTGTTGTTACTTAAAATTCCTCTTTCATTCTCCTGCAGCCTTTTAACTAGAAGTCAAAGCTGAAGCGCTTTTTACACTTGAACTGTGTTTTTGAAAGGTTAAAGATGTTCAGGTGGGGCAGTGTGTGAAAACCTACATGTCTGCAGCATTTCCTGCAGACATCTTATGATTATTTTCCCTTTTTAAAAAGAAAATAATCTAGAGAAGGATAGTCTCTTTTCTGCTGACCTATGGGTTGTTTTCTGCTTGTTCCTTGGGTTGGAAACACATCTTGACAAATGTGATATTAGTATCAACACAACAAGGGGCCTCATCTGCCGTTCTTAAAGAAAACCCACCAGTTTTCTCACCATACTTCATGCATCATGTCAGACCTCCTGTGTGCCGTCGACAGATGCTCCCGTCCAAAGATTATTCTGAGCATCTTTGGTTTTCTTGTGTGAAAGCAACCATACAGACATGCATTACATGTCACGGGAAGATGGATAATTATTCTGTTAAATAGGGAGAATTTCATTTTAAAATCTCTTCTTTTTTAGGAAACTGAATTAAAAGGCAATTATAAAATATATACAAGTGAATGGATTTCAGAAAAGTAAAATAAAAAAAAAAATTAACAGCTCTTAAGGTATTTTTTTATTCTTACCTTTATCTTACCTTGTGTCTCTTTGCCCCCTCAGGTCTCTCCACTCCAGTTCCCAGAGGCAGGAAGGGCAAGAAGGGCAAACTGTCGACTCCGACTCCACAGACCCCACGAGCTGATTGGCTGGCCAGCTGCAACCCTGACCACTTACTGCAGGAGGATAGTTATAAGAGGCACCTGAAGCACCACTGTAACAAGTACGCAGCTCGTATTATGACACATAAACCAGGGTTCAAACTAATGTTGGATTTAATTAATATTAAGCTTGTGGATCTTAATGATTATAGATTTAACAGTGGCTTTAAAAACAGGACAGAGATATGAGCAGCAGATGTGTTGATGCTTTAAAGCATAACTTTAAAAGACTTGCTGACACACACACACACACTCCACTGGTCTATGGTCAGCTTCCTGTCCTGTTTTCATGGAGATGTGCTCTTTCCCCTGCAGATTCAATATCAAGATTTTTTTTTCCTATCTTGAAGGAGAAGTGTGTGTTGATGTGTGTGTGTGTGTGTGTGTTTGGACTGGTGCCAGCCCAGGTGCTAGGCAGGCAGACCTGTTGGAAGTGGGTGAAAGACGCGCACAAACACAGACACACACATGCACACACTTGGGGGTGATTATGTGGTGCCATCTGCTAGGCTGGAGCACAGCGTTGTGTGGCTAATCAGGCCTGGCACATTGATGGATGAGCACACACAGCCTGCCAACACACACACACACTGCAACTTGTTATGCTCTTGATGCACACACACACACACACACAGAATGAGTTGCACAGCACTGTCTTCATACCCTCCCCCCTCTCTCTTCAGCACCTCTCCAAACTTTCTGCTCCCTCCCACCAGCACACAGCTCCATCCGTTCAGTTCTTCCTCTCCCTGCTCCTCTCATCATCTCCTCCTCCTCAGCCCCCACCTCTCTCCCCTCTGTCCTCTTGCTCCAAACACCATCCCTTTCTGGTGACAAATCTGGTGACAAATGTTTACAGTGAAGCAAATCTCCCTGATAGCAGCCGTTTCCGTTGTCAGGAGATCAGATCTGACTCTCACTCTCTTCATGTTGGACGCACTCATTTTTCCAGTGGAGGAGCTTGAAGTGATTTCTCATGTGGAGCAGATGTAATTTGTGTTCACAGAAAATGAGCAGAAAGCTCTGAAATACAGTAGAGAGGAGGAAGCCACTGCAGATTCTGCATCTGAACTTTGTTCACTTTTACGTCACAAAATATTCTCAACGAAATGAAATAATTTGCTGCTTCTTTTTGTAAAATAGTTTTTTTAATCTAAATATTTTTGTCTTGTTCTCGCTCAGGACAAGTAGTTGGATAATTTATTTTTTATATATTTATAAAAAATGGATTAGGTGAAGGATGTATTAGACCTAAGAATTTTTTATTTTGTTTTGTCTGAAAAAAAGCGGCTTTACAAACATTTTCCCTGTATTTTGCAGGGTTTTGCTGCGTGTGCGAATGCTGTATTACCTGCGACAGGAAGTCATAGGCGACCAGGCCGAGCGAATCCTGGAAGACGCCGACACCAGGTTTGTGAAACTCATCTCGCAGGTTTCTGTTCTTGGTCTTGCATCGCTTGATCTGACGCTAGTTTGTAGATCCTAAAAACTGGATTTAACATCTTTTGTGTGACCCTTTTTGCTTGGCAGTAAGAATCAACTGACCTGAAATGTGCCTGTGTAGAATTAATACATGTTTATTCTTTAGAATCTGATTTTTAACTGAGGCAGAAAACATTTGTTTTGTTCATCAGAGGAAAATCTTGTTGAAATGAACATCTTAAATCTTTTAGATGCTTAATGATAGGAAGTTGAGAAACAGATGTTTATGTGAACATCTGATAAATTATTACTAACGTTTATTTCAGTCTGTTCTAGTGGCCTCTTTGGCAGAAGGTTTCTTATTCTGACAGACGCAACACACACACTTCATTATAAAGAAAACAACTTATCAGTTTGACCCATAAGGAAATGCAAAGTCTGAAGGTTTGATGAGGTGCTCACCTTGTCTGCTTTCTTCATTTTTTTAACCACTCTTCCTCTGCTTCGTTCCTTTTTCCTCACACGACGCTGTTCCTGCCATCTGCCCTCGTCTTTCTTCCTCAGCAGTTCTCTTTAGTCTCTCATCTCCCATCCCCCTTTCACCCCACCACCCAGATGTGAAAGCATTTATAATGTGAAGCACGTGCACTCAAAGTTGTTCTCTCCCACCTCCTTCCCTTTATCTCCCCCCTCCTCACCACCACTCTATGGCTACTGTGACAGACCAGTGTGTGTGTGCACGTGTGTGTGTGTTTGTCAGCGTATGCCAGACAAGAGCATACGGGGTCCCATCGTGCCAACATATGCCAGGGGGATTTAGTATGCCAGTCTTGGCGTGCACACACATGTTCGTGTGTGTGTGTGTGTGTTTTGCCAAGGCCAGGCATGCTGCTGTTTGCAGAGATAAGGGATTGTTTCCCTGGTTTCTTCTCTCCTCCTGTCACCCTCAGTCTTTCTGCCCCCATTGTGCATCGTACTCTTTTCTCTCCACAACCAGCTGGAAGTGCCATTCACTTTCCAAAATGAAGAATGTTTTGGGTTTTTTTTTGTTCCTCCACACAGTAGTAGTGGGATTTTACATAAGAACCATTTGCAGTTTAATTGCGAGCATAAAGACGTGTGTTTTTGACAGGACTCTTAAAAGTTATCAGTGAATTGGTGCCACACCTGGAAGCAGTTAGAGTGACAGGGTATCAGTGTGTTGAATAGCTTCATATCTCAGTTTAGTTCAACTGAAATACAAAGTTTTATACTCACAAAATATAACTCACTTTTAACTGAGTACTTTTTGGTTAATAGTTGTACCCTAAAAAAGTTCATCACTGTTACTGAAAGGCTCTTTTTTTCTGCAGCCAGCAGCCAATCAGAAGCAGAGAAGTGGCAGATCGTTTCCTCTGATTGGCTCTGATCTTTTAAACAGAGAACACTGAACACAACCCATTACATGAAGCTACATAATATACATTAATCAGACAGGTTTGGGCCAAATTGTATTGTGCAATTATCAGAAAAACTGTCAACAATTAATATTTCCCATCACTCCACTGTAATTATTCCAGGTGATGACAGATTTTTGTGTGCGATGCACTTCCACCATCAAGCACACGTTAGCTGGTGGCATTACTAAAGATATGAAGCCATATTGTGGAAAAGGTGGATTTCAATTCACAGTTTACTATTTTAACCTGCTAAAATTAAAAAGTTGGTTTGACTGCTGATTTTATAATTTCCCAACATAGAGTAGCTGATTTAAGGTCAAAAACATACAAGTGTTGTCTATTATCGTCATATTAATAGTTATCAGCTAAATGTCACAATTAATTGTTGTTTTTTTATTAATTAATAAATTTTTTGCTAATATTGCTCAACTCTACAATCACCTAAAAATCTGACTTTTTGGGTTTAAAACCAAAGGTATTTTCCCCAAACACATCTGACTGTATGAAGCTCTGCCATCCACCTGTGTCTCCTGCCCAGAGTAATATGTCTGACTCTGGTCAGGCATCAGTAGAAATTTTAGCATGATTTATGGACTACAAAAGGTCATGGGTTAAGACACTGGTGACCCGCAGGCCAGATTTTTGCTACGATTAAAAAGATGAACTTTCACTTTTATTTCTGTTGTCATTTACTAAGTCAGTCAACATGGACAATAACAAAAATTACATTTTTTCCTTATGCCAATTTATTCGATTAGGACAGTGCACATTAATCAACATTACCACAATTAGCACAGTAGCTAAAAACTACTACCTACTACCTTTGTTCTAAAACAAGCACAAAATCCAGACACCTGACTTTACAATGTGACTTTTTACCATGTATTGTTCTGGTCAAAGAGGCAGGGGAAATCTGGGTGCACCAGGTGTCTCAGTGCACCTCACCGGAAATGTTTGCATCTGTGAAACCAGTGCAGCCCTGCCAAAATAAACAGGTTTTAAGCTTTAAAATAAAAATAATTATAGTTTTTGACCTTCTGATAACACTCATAGGGGCTAAATTATTTACTGATGTTTCATTTTTTTTTAACTGACAAAAACAGTTGAGTCATTAAAATAATCTTCTGCAACTTTACCAAAATTGATTTTTTTTTTTAGTTGCATTATTCTGCAGCTAAGAAATCAATGCCTGTTTTATTTTTGTTAATCCCCTGCAGTCTTGTTGCTGAATGTTTTTGGCTGTTCAACTTTCAATAATTTGCACAAGTTGGGTTTTTATAGCAGAAAGATTTTTGTGTGAAAAATGTTTAATTTTTGTTTAATCTTTAAAATCTGAACAGTTTCCTGCTCCTCTTTATGTTTTGTTCTGAACAAATAAAGTTTTAATTCTGTCTTGGAGCTGCTGATGAAACCCAGAAGAGTTGAGTTTGAAAATAACACATCATTTTGTGTGTGTGTGTGTGTCTCTGGCAGTGTGTTGGATATCTGGATTCCTCAGCCGTTTCATGCTGAAGTCCCAGCTGACTGGTGGGACAGCGAGGCTGACAAGTCTCTGCTCATTGGCGTCTTCAAACACGGTAACGACACACACACACCAGCACCCTCACACTCGCTCTACGTACAGATCCACGCTTAGCTGCGTGGCAGCCACAACACACACACACACACACACCTCTGCACACTCAGATAATGTCAGCACCTTCACACACACACAGACACTCCAGGGGCTTCCAGCAGAGCGCGCATCATGCAGGAGGTTTGCACACGCTGGATGAGCGCGCTCACACGCACACACCGCCCACTTGCGCTGCCACCAGTTGATTGGTGTTGCCATGGCGACGGCGGTACGCAGCTGGCGGGCTTGGTGTGCAGTTGGGAGTGTGATTGATGGCTGTTTTCACCACTGGCTGTGTGCGTGTGTGTGTGTGTGTGCGCACACACTGTTACAGGTGTTGGATCTCTCTAAACAAAGTTAACCTCAGCGTTTGACTAACAAAGTCTGTGTTCTCTGTTAACCAGCAGCTCATTATTGCATTAATCTGTAAGTTACCCACCTATGAGCACAAACTCTCTGACTTTACGTCTTAGACACGGAGTGATGATGAGGAAGAGCGAGAAGTGAGTTTGCTTTGTACAGAGACTCTCATTTATATTAATTTGGCATAATTGTCATAATTTTTCCATCATTGCCACCTTTTATGATTCAATTAGGACACACACACACACACACACACACACACACACACACACACACACACACACACACACACACACACACACACA
>JAUBOC010000078.1:15117103-15127761 GCA_032275365.1 Anablepsoides cearensis | reverse complement strand
AATACCAGAAATATTACTGATATTTATTAAAATATGTGCAGATATTTAAAAATAATAACAGAACACATAAAAGTCTGTAATTTCATTAGCATTAGTTGAATCCTATTATTTTATCTTATTTTACTTAAATATCTAATATGTCTTGTCTTATCCTCCTGAGACCAAGAAGAACCAATTTCAGATACCTGGAATGTAACTGTGGTGAAGTCGATTAAGTGTAACAGCGGCCTGCCATACAAGTGAGCCTCTCATGTTGCTGAAATAATCTGCAGCTCACAGAGCAGACCCCGACTGTTATATTAGCCAGATGGACTTAAGAGTGAGCAACCGTCCACATCTTCTTTTCATCTCCACAGTTAACAAGAAAAAG
This sequence comes from Anablepsoides cearensis, assembly GCA_032275365.1. Taxonomy (NCBI): domain Eukaryota; kingdom Metazoa; phylum Chordata; class Actinopteri; order Cyprinodontiformes; family Rivulidae; genus Anablepsoides; species Anablepsoides cearensis. The sequence continues at coordinate 15,127,391 of JAUBOC010000078.1, read as the reverse complement.
TGTTTCAGACTCCGATTTGGAAAAAAAAAAAATGCTTGTTTTGCTAAGCGTGTGCACGCACGGGAGGTGTGGAGCGGAGCCTGGGATCAGAGCGCTGTCTTATTAGGAGAGATGGAGACTGTGTCGGCGGGCGACCATTGATACTGCTGGATTGATTTTTTTATTGGACATGAAAACTTTATCTTTCAGTGGACGACCGCTCCCCCTCCCCCTCAAACGTGTGGTCGCACCAGTGCGACCGGACATTTTTTTTAGTTGTACTATTAGGAAATCAGGTCGCATTTGCGACCAAATTAGTCGCAGTCTAGAGCCCTGTAAAAACTGGAAAATCAATATCAGACATTAATGTCAGCCCTGTTTTACATATCAGGCCAATACCGATGTCAGTGCTGATATATCGTGCATCTCTAGCTGTTAGTGTAGAAATGTCACGTGATGTTTGGTCTGAGAAAGTGATGATTTATTTAGCAGAGGTGAGCTGTGTCAGTGGTCATACTGTACCTGTTAAGCACATGTTAAGTTATTTGCTGAATTTCTTTGTGTGTGTGTTATGGCAGCCTTTTTTTGATGACGACGACAGAATGGTTCCCAGTACTCCCACTTTGGTGGTCCCTCATCGCACTGATGGTTTTGCTGAAGCGATACAGTAAGATTTTCACACATACAGATGTCTCTTTCAGGGTTTTTTTTTTTTTTTAGATTTGTTTCAGTTTAAAGTAAGAGCAGTTCCTGTTAGCTTCTTCTCCTCAGTTCTCCTCAGGTAGCAGGTCTGTCCACCAGGTTCAGATTTGGACCTCCAGAAGATTTGCTCCAACAAACACCATCTTCACACTCTGACCTGGGACAGCTGGCCTCTCAAGGAGGTGCAGCACACTGACAAACATGACGACTTCTCAAACTGTTTTATTGTTCGTTTTCCTAATCTGCAGTTTTAACTGTTGATATTTTTGTTTAGGTCTGGGAATGTACGAGTCTCCTCTTTTCCTGGCTGCTCACGATGAAGATGGAGGAGGAAGAAGTGTCCCAACTACACCTTTACAAGTGGCTGCACCAGGTAAGATGATATTCATTAGTTGGACCTTTTTTTATTATAATTATAATTTAGGTTCATAAACCCTGCCGGGCAGCAGGAGTAATGGTAATGACAGCGGGATGATGGGTGGTTAACTCTGTTTTTCTCAGTGACGGTCTTGACTGAGTCTGTGCCTTCAGACAGTTGTGACAACATGGCCTCCCAGTCCGTCCCCATGGTTACTGCCTCCTCTGGGATGGCGGCTGCAGCAGATGATGGAGATGAAGTCTTCATGGAGCAGGAAGGAGATGGGTGAGCATCTCTGTAACAATAGCAAAAGAAACAAAATACTTTAATTTAACCAGGCAAATAAAGAAAAAAAGACACCAACTTTCCATCAAGCAGGATTTTATTTTCATTTCTTTGACTCTGAAAACAGAGAAATACATTTAATCCCAGCTATATAGAAAATATGATCCTGCCTTCCTGAATCACACACATCACCCCCGCTTAAAGGAAAGTCTCAGCTCAGATTAATGTTTGTCTTTAGCTCCTAATCTTTTGTTTTTATTTGTTTTTCTAAGGGAAAATAAATCATTCAGTTTGTTCTTGACCTGCCTCCTAACTGCACGTCTGAGCTTTTGATGTGTTCATGTTTGTTTCCAGCCATGGTACTGAATCCTCTTTGGAGAGTCAGACAGACATGGAGTCAACAGTTCAGCAAAGCGATGATGCAGCTCTTCCATCCACCAGCCAAGACCCTGGTACTGTCCTCGTCTTTAAAACAAGACTTCTGTTTTAAATCCTGTACAATCATTTTATTTTATTTCAAACTTTATTCATTAATTAAAAAACAAAAGTATAACAAAAGAGAACACTAATAAAATAAAATGACAGGTGGCAGAGAGAAGAAAAAAATCTTATAAAATCTGCCCCTTTTTCCTCAAGTATTAATTCAAACAATAATCTTCAGTTAACAAAACTAAACAAAAACATCAAATCTTTCTAGAACAACAAATTATATTAAAACACATACTGTTTCATATTTTTTAAACAATCTAGCCTTTATCATTCTTTTAAACATGTACATTGATTTGGCACTTTTAACATCTTCTAAATTATTCTACAATCTCGCTCCTTGGATTGAGGTGCAGCGTTTCAAACAGGTTCTAAATTTAGATTTTCCTGAGTGTTTAAACGTAATGTGTTTTGTTGAGCCTTATACATAGCTAACAAAATGTTATAATCAACCAAATCATAACATTTCAATCATTTCAGTTTACAAAATAATATATTAGATGGATACTGATAATGTTTTCGAGTGATAACTCTTACAGCTCTTTTCTGCAGAACAAAAACAGGATTTGTATTTTTGTAATTGTCTTACATGCTTTCCCCCATACCTCGACACAACAGACCAAATGTGGAACAATCAACATGTTATATAACATATACAGAGCTTTATCATTAAACAAGACCCTTACTTTGTAAAGCAATGCAATAGATTTAGCTATTTTTATTTTTAAATAATTTATATGAGGTTTCCATGTCAATAACTTCCAAAAACTTCATTTTCTACACATATCAAACATTATTGGCTTTATTGGTCTGGATTATACAGTTAATGAGCTGAGCATAACCCTTTGCTTTACACATGTCTTTATTATAGAGGCCCTTACAGTGACAGATCCAAAGCTGAAACAGTGTGTGTTTGTGTGTGTTTAACAGACACCAGCAGTGTGATTCTGCGCCGCACTGTGACCAGCCAGCCTCTGATCAGCAGCCTGTCAGGCAGAGGAGCCAGAGGAGCCCGACTGCTCAGCCGCAGAGGTAATAAACCAAGCTTTCCTCACAGAGTCAACATTTATCTTCATGATCAACAATAAGAGTGGAGACCAGAGTCTGTTCACTCAGAAGGTCCTGATAAAGCAGTTTATTGAAGCATATTAAGCAGTCAGTAACATGAATAAAACTGTTTGCCTGTTTCTCATTTTACTGTAGGAACTTTTCCTCGAGGAGGAAGAGGAGGCATGGGCAGAGGAGGCTTTGCCTAACGATGATGTCACCAGTAAAGACGCCATCATTTCATCAATAAGAACAAAAACACAAGAATCACAGACTCCAAGTTAAATTTAAATCAGTAATCACACAAATACAGGAGCGTTCTGATCACTTGTTTTCCTCAGATGTGAGCTGAGTGAAACTGAGTTTTAGGTTTTATAATAATTGTTTTTATGTTCATGATATTTTTGTTAGTTTTGCTCTGTGTTAGGATGTTTTTTACAAATAAAGCAGAATGACAAATAGCAGCAATGTCATGTCTTTTATTAGTAGTAATAGTAAAAAGCTTGAGGAAGACATTTTTTGTCATAGGTTGACACAATAAAGCAGTTACTCTCTCAGCTCAGTTTATATGTAATATTTCCCAAAAGAAATTCCTTCTTTTTATATCATACTTTTATTCCATCCATTTAAGAGTTTTAGCTTAAGATTCTTTAACTAAACAAATCAGATTTCAATGTTTAAGGAGTAACATAAAGTTGCTGTTTTTCTGCTTAGCAAACATGTTTTTAAAGTAAATATTTGTAATTAATTTATCAAAGCAGAAAACAACAGATTTCTAGTCTTCTGTTGGGGGTGTTTCTAAGGACAGCGCAGCCAGAATCTGATGGAGTTAGGAGGGTGGGCAGCGTTGGGCCTCTGTCCCACCACGTCGTCTGAGTTACTCTCCAAAGCAATAGGTCTCAGGACGGGGAGGGGTGTCAGAGCTTCAGCTGGGATCAGGGCTGGCATGTCTCCTGAAATCTGGACTCCAAAGAAAAGAGCTGTAGAGGGAACAGAGTGTTCAGGACTTCAGGTTAAAAAATGTTCCTAAATGGCCCAACAAGGTTTGTCAAACTACACTGATGTTTAAGTTTGTAGGTTACAGTGTGACATGAGGACTTACGTCCAGAGAAGACAAAGTGATGGACGGTCTGAGGGCTGGACAGGGACAGAGCAGAAGTGACTGGGCTGGGGAAGCCTTGAAGAGAAACTCTGATGTTGATCTCTCCGCTCAGAAGAACCTCTGCATGGATGATAAAAAAACAAAGTGTATACAGTTAAAAACAAAATTATTCATTTTCATTTAAAAACAAAACAAATACCATACATACAACAAATAAAATGAAAGATAGCAGACCAAAGACAACAAAAAACTTCTTCTCAAACAACAGTTCTTATGAATAGTCATTATACAAATTCATATTTCTTCAACAATATTCTCTTTATCTAAAAGATGACTTAAAACAAAAAGGTTAGAGACTGTGACTGGCTCAACAAAAATGTGGGAGAAAAACTCTGATTTGAGCCACTCTGAGCCCTTGAGTAACCCCCTTAACCCCCCAGCTGCTCCATAAATGCAGCCCTCTGCTCCATATGCGTGATGGAGGGAAAATGCAGATTATTTCCCCACCGAGGGATGATAAATGTTAATAAAATAAAATAAAATTTGATTTGACTCAATTTTTTCTTATTTCAAGAATCTTACCAAGTAAAATTTTCTTACTCTATTGGGAGAAATTTTTGACTTAATTTGAGTCAACTTTTCAAGCTAACAAGACAAATAATCTGACACATTCTGAAAACAAGATTATTATTCTGACACAATCAGTTCTTGTTTAGTAAATCAGTCTCAAAACAAGATCAAAAATATTTTTGGGCTGGATATAAGATTTTAAAACTTGGTTAGACTGACATTTTTTGCAGTGAATGGCTCAACATTATGAGAATATGTTTTGTCTACTAACCAGTCTGGCCAGCTAAGTGTCTCTTCGGGGGGCTTCTTGGACTCTCTGCGCAGGACGGAGCACTGCTTGATGGAAAGATGAACCTCTGGATTATGTCTCCTAGAGAGAAAACAGGAGGAGTTACTAAAAATGTCACTTTTCTCAGAGAAGTGTGAAGTTTGGAACAGTGACAGCTGCGTGTTCATCCCGCTCGCCTTGCTTAAAGAAGAACACCATCTCTGGTCTGGTCCTGGTGGCCGGCACCGCCAGCACAGCGCTGATGCTTCCTGTCACACCTGGGAACTCAGAGGACAGAGGTTTGGGGTATCCAGGCTCCATCACCATGTTCCCATCCAGACGCCACAACTGATCCCCCTGAAAGATCATCACAGAGTGAGGTTTCTGAAACAATCAAATTATTCTCTTTATATGCAGCACCTCTGCTCACACACAGCATTTAGTCCACGGTTGAGATTTTTTTTTTTTTTTTTTTTATATAAAGTTTATTCATTTCTTTAAAAACAACATAAATTCAACAACAAAACAAAATTACAAGTCATAAATTAAATGAAAGGTAGCAGAAGAAGAAAATAATCTTATTATATCTATATTATATATAGATTTCTGACCGTATATGTTCAAAGTTTAACATTTACTTCAAATTTTAATTTATGAGCAGCTTTTCAGACTGAGCTAAACATTTCATTTCTATTTTCCTTTTGTGACAAAAAGCGGCAGACATTTGTAATCATGTTCTCATCAGTTTCGTGAAACAAATGTTGGCTGAATGACGATGAGCAGAAGTCCCATCATGAGAAATGAGTCCCAGTTGTAAACAGATGGTTGTACCTTTATAATGTAGGTGTAGCCATTGCAGCCGAGTCGAGTGAAGACGGTATCGATGGGTGAGGAGACGCCAAGAGTCTCTGTGATGTTCTGTGCAGGACCCACCAAGTGACTGATGGGGTCAACTGACCAGAAGAACTCACCTGCACACAAATACACACTTAAAGCTTATTAATGACGGACAAAATGTGTTGAAATCATGTGTAAACAAGATCAGACCTTTAACTCTGTGACGATTCTGCAGCGTTTAGCCAGGGTTGTATAAAATACCACAAAAAGATACTTGAGTAAAAGTACAAGTATTTTACCAAAAAATTACGTTGGTAAAAGTTAAAGTCTCTTTTAGGAATATTACTTGAGTAAAAGTCTTAAAGTATCTGATATTTTTTGTACTTAAGTATTAAAATTAAAGCAGTTAGATTTTCTGTAATGAAATTTATTAGGAGGTGACCTCCCCCCAAAAAATGCAGAAATGACTATATTGTATTAAAATAATTAATTTATGTTAATTTATGTTAAATAAAAATATAAATTCGACCAAATACAATAATATAATTCATGAAATACAAATACTTCTTAAGTACAGTCCTTTTTATTTTAATGATTATGTCCTGCTGGAGTGTGACATTTGTTTGTGTACAAACTAATACAGTATCAAAATTTTATATTTTTATACTTCTCATTCAACCACAATTAAATTCACTCTATCTAGGAGGCACAATTTATATAGATAGTATTTATTTATTTATTTTTTACAGTAAGAAACTGGAATAAAAACAAGCAAAAACAACTTTTTACTTCTTGCCTTTTTTAAAAATGTAAAGAGTAGAAAGTACACATAATTGTGTGAAAATGTAAGAAGTAGCAGTAAAAAGTAGGATGAAAAATAATTACGAGTAAAGTACAGATACCCAAAAATTCCACTTAAGTACAGTATCAAAGTATTTGTGCTTAGTTACTTTTGTACTTAGTTACTCTGCAGTGTAGGACGTTTAAGAAGAAAGAGTTTGGCCTGATAGTCTGGACTAAACAACATATATGAAAGAAAAAACCAGATAAATCCAACCTTTAAATATCAGGATGGACCCGTTGCTGAGAGCCGTCAGTCCGCTGATGGGAGAGTCACTGCACAGGTCCACGTCAGCGAGGAGACCTGAACAAACACATGAAGGGGAAATGAGTCCAAATGCATCAAACAGACTGATCAACAGCACCGCCTGCTGCACCTGACAAGTCTAATCCTTCCTCCACAGCAGAGAGGACCACAGGTGGTGCTACATTCAGCAAGGTGTTGGGTCTGGAGCCTGCTGGACCTTCAACACCTGTAAAGACATGAGTTTTTATTGGCCTGAGTCATCAGCTGTTTGTTCTCGAAGTCTGGATCTTCAGGTTGGTTTCCTCACCTCGATTTGGCCCTGATGGACCGACCCCTGCAGAGAGCATCACCAGGTGGACATTCAGGTTTCCACCGGTGGATTCAGGTGTGGAGGGGCTCACAGGTGCTCTGCTGCCCAGAGCTGGTGCACCACTGCTGGGAAGGATCTGCTGAGCAGGCAGCAGCCCAACAGGGACGTTCCTCCCACCTGCAGAGCCCAGACAGAAATCAGGCCTCAGGATTTCTCCAATAAACCAACGAGAAGCCAGAATACACACCGTGTTGTTGATGACCGGCTGACCCAGCAGGATGGGAGGGGCCAGAAGAGCCCGCTGTCTGAGGATTAGAGGGTCCAAGTCTATTGTGACAGCGGCCCCCAGGGCCCTGTGGGCAGCGGCCCCGCCCTTTCACCATTAACAGACAAAAATTAGAGCAACTTTTAAAACTCATAACTCTGTTTAATGGTGAACCTACCAACATACAGAACAGTTTTCAAACAACTATCCTTCAGAACTTTATACTGCAGCACAAGTTGAAAATGATTTGTGTATAAAACCTCCAGCTACCTGTGAACCATTCCTCACTCTCACTGTTAGACGTCCCCTGGATCCTCCCTGGTTTCCAGTTTCTTGAATTTCCTGACAAAGTTATAAACAATAAAGTATGTTATTTGTTATAAAAAGAAGCAAGAAAACCTGATTACAACACATTTTTAGAGAGCTGAGGATAATTAATGTTGCTTTTTGAGCCTTAATTTTGGCTCCAGTTACTTTTTATGAAACATTCAAAATGTCCCATTTACGTAATTAGAACTACAATTAAAAATTGGATTTCTTTGTTGAAAAACTGGTTCATCAAAAGGCAGAAGTTATTAGATGGTTATAAAGTTTCTGCTAACTTGGGGTGGTGGTCCTCTGAGGCTGGGGTCTTCCCTGCTGTGTGACGGTCCCACTGGCATCTGAAAGAAGACGATGAGAGAGCAGTGATAGACTGAGACATCAGCAGGCAGAATAAATCCAGCCACTTTCTGTTTTTCTCTAAACAGCATTTATCCAAAAGGCGTGTTGCTGCTGTTCAGGTGAGGCCTGGCGGTACATACCACAGTGGAGGCGGTAGTCCTGACAGCAGGTGTGGAAGAGGACACACAGTGGATCACACTCACACTGCAGACCTCTCCTGAACGTCTCACCACAGCGGCCCTGACAGGACTGAGCTGACGACAGAAAAAAGCCCATCAACACGTCTGTTCACCAACAATCTGACGCCTGACAGGCAGATTTTTCTCTGAAAACAACAATCTTTTAAAGAAACATGAAGTATGCAGCACTGACAGCAACAAAGTGTGAAAAAAGAAGGAAAGATAGAGCTGAGGAGGCAAAATAATGTTTAATTAGCTAACCAAAGTAAGCAGAATATTCCACAAAGATGGAGAAATTTTACAAATTAGGATGAAGAATTTGGTAAAGAATTTGTTGTTTCAAAGTAAAGTATTTTATGCAGAATCAATGCAAATATTATACACAGAAACACAATAAAAACACATAAAAAGTCTGTTGAAAATTTGAAAAAAAAAGTCAAAAAGTAGAATTTTGTCTGAATAAAAAATGACTCAAAGGAGAAAAAACAAACAATTAAAGCATCCAAAACTAAACTAAGATCAACAATAGGATCAAAAATACATTTAAAGTGACAATGAAATAAAACTAAATGCAGTGATTTAATAAATGTTAATTTATTTATTATGTAAAGTCAAATAAGAAAGAGTTTCTAATCAAAAGAGCAGAACAGCTACTAAAACATAATTTATAATTAGTTTGACGGTGATGAAGTTAACCTCTCATTAGCTTTGACCTTGTTTTTAACATTTCTCCACGTCTGTGTTACCTGTGGTGCAGGTAGCATGGTAGTCCAGGCAGCACTCATTGTGCTGCAGGCAGCCGAAGTCGCAGGTGCACCTCTGACCTCTGCTAAAAACCTCACCACATCGACCCACACAGCTGCCTGAGGGGAGACCAAACATGACCAAACACCTCTCTGTTATAAACCAAATGGAACCACACTGCTTAGCTTTTTGATCAATTAAGACTGCAAATAAAACAAACAGATGCAGATCATCTTGAGTTATTCAGTACTTAAATCTATCTTCTATAGAATCAGGCACCTGGAAAATTCTTGTAGAAATAAACAGGGGTCTTAATGCCCACCTGGTCCTGCAGCAGCAGAGACTGCAGTAAGGCCGAGCAGGAGCAGACCCAGTTTCTTCATCATCTTCATCTTCTGAACAAAAACCTGATATGAAAAATGATCAAATGAGAGGGTGAGAATGAGAAACTTTAGTAGAAAGAGAAAGAGAACCATCAGTTACCTCCTGTGTGTCACCTCTCCTCTTCTGTCAGCCTCTCCGTCTCGTTTTTCTTTTTATAAAGACAAAAACGTGATGTCATCGCGTCTGAACACGGCCCACAGGCACTCAGACAGGACACGTTTAATTAGCATCACAAACACACGCCCACTGATTAATAAAACCTCAGCAGATGGGTTTTAAACTTCCCACGCTATCAATAAACTGCTTCCTACTCACAGAGATTAAATCTGCTCTGTAGGTGGAAAATAACTGATTAGAAGTACTCAGATTACTTCATCAGTTTTTAAATACCAAAAATTATTTTATCAAATGAAAATTATAATGTGTTTTTTAAATGTTGACTCGTTTTTAATCACAGGTAAATTAATATATTTATCATGCACTTCATGTTCTGTAGTCTGACCTGTTGCCCTCGGGCCACAATATTTCTGCCACTCAGCTTTGAGGAATGAGAAGCTGAAGCCAAATCTGATGTCATGTGGTTTTGACAGTTTCTGTGGTGAAGTTTCAATTGTTCAGCTCAGATCCTGGGTCATAAAAATGTCTCAGTGTGGGTGATTTTCACCAGGAGGAGATAAACAAACCCAGTCCGAGAGGTCACTGCTGGTGTGGTGCTGGGCGGCTTCACTTTGAATCCATTTATGAACATCAGAATCAAAACAATGAGCAAAGGATCACAGAGATTCTTGGTAGAGAATCAAAGTAACTAATAAACATACTGCAAGTTTTACAGTATGGATTAAATACAGCAGTTTTAATCCATGTTGGTGTAAAATGAAAAGTTCTTCACTGTAAAACATATAAAGAACATTTATTCATAGAGCATTTCTACTTATACAGCATGTCAGCATCTATCTATCTATCTATCTATCTATCTATCTATCTATCTATCTATCTATCTATCTATCTATCTATCTATCTAT
>JAUBOC010000078.1:15083806-15095968 GCA_032275365.1 Anablepsoides cearensis | reverse complement strand
AGGTAGAGTAGTGCATCCTAAATTTTTTTAACATTCTTATATGACAACATACCCATTTTGTCCTTTAGAAACACGTTTTTTGAGGGTATCACCTCCCAGTAAATGTCATTTTGGGAAGTCTAGTTACTCATTTTTACTCAATACTTTTACTTTTAATACTTAAGTACATTTTATGTCTGAAATTTACTTTTGATACTTAAGTACAAAATATAATAGATACTTTAAGACTTTTACTCAAGCAATATTCTTAGAGGAGACTTGAACTTTTACCAAAGTAAATTTCTGGTAAGATACTTGTACTTTTACTCAAGTATCACTTTGAGGCCCTTCCTGTTAAAGGTGTTTGGGTTTAACTGCAGGTCAAAGTTTGACAACTAAACATGTAAAATAGATAAACGGTGAACCAAAACTTTGCATACTTGAACCAAATGTGCAGCAAACTATTATTAGAATGAAAAATTGGACAAATATTTTATTCTGCTTTTTCGTTTATCTAAAAACTATTAAAACAGTAATTTTCAGCTTAGCTCTTTATACCACGAGTCATTATAGTTGCAATTACAGACACAAAGTGTTTATTTTACGGACTGCCAAAACCCAATTTGTGCTGAAAATAAAGAATAATTTTAAGGCGTACTAAATTTATGCGTCTTAATGTAGTTCAAAGAGTTAATGTATGATGAAAAGCTGCTGTCACTTTTGTTTGTTTTAACATGTTAAATACATTTTAAATATGATTTATGTATAACTGGCTGCTCAGTTCATGGTGGAAAAAAGATTAAAATAATTTATCCCAGTATGTTTTCTGTTTCGGTCATCTTTTGGTCCCAGACTGCTCATCTGATGACGACACAACTCAAACCATCATTGATGAAAATATTTTTGAGAATGACTCAGTCTGTGTTAGGTCTTTTCTACGAGGTTGTACCTAATTTGAAAGTGTCCATATCTCGAAATTCTAGTAGAGTGCTGCCGTAGTGACCATTGGTGAGGTAGATGACGTTGCCATGGCCGTGAGCATCTTTCATCCAGGCTCCATCGCTGAGACCGTAGAGGTTCTGCTGGACCGGCTCAGAGATGCTGGCTACTGTGTCCTTACACACACCTGTGAAATGAAAGGACACACAACAGGTGACACTGTGGAGAGACAGGTCTGCATTGTTCATCAGCAGAGAAACAGTTTTATTATTGTGCTGCACTATGAAGATGATCCATTTTCCTTCCAGACGTATCTCGGCATGTATCTCATTCTGCTAATTTCAACTTTTAAGTTTCTTTCAGTTGTTTGCTGCAATTTAACCTCCTAAGACCCAAAACTCTCGTATTGCATGCATTTTTGTACACGTGGCACCAGGTCCTAGGAGGTTAAGCTCATTTTAGCTATTTTTAGATAAATTTAGCTGTTTTCTGGGTCATAATAAAAGTCCCATGATGTGTCAATCACTCGATGGTGTTGGCCTTGTCTGAAGGTGGTCATAATGGCTTCTTGCCGTGACTCTACCTGGTTTTTTGGTGGTCTTAGGTTGGTCAGCAGGGCTCTCTGTCCAGCTGAGGCGACTTTTGGGTTTTGGGAGAGATGGTGCAGTGGGAAGGGCATCCCTGGGAGGGCTGACGTTGGTGTCTGAAGGTGACGTGGGACGAACAGTGACAGGCAGGGTTTGATGTGACGTAGTTTTATGTTTGGTTGTCACCTGAGCTGTAGAACTGATCTGATCTGTTGGTTTGATGGGAGGTGGCTTGGTGGTTGATTTTGCTTGACGGGTGGGTAAATGATCGCTCTGACTCTGTGGTTTGTGCTCCTGATCCACTTCTTTGAAAGACGTTCTTGAAGGTCCAGGACTTTTAGTGACAAACGGCATCTTGACAAAACTCTGTGAGTCTTCTCCAGCATTTGTGGTTATAGAAGCTAAAAAATAAGAAATGTGAGAGAAGAAATGAAAACCACAAATGTTACAGTGTGACATAAATGCTTCTTAATCTTGTGCACTTACTCGTCTTTCCTCTCCCTTTCTTTTGCTCCTCTTCTCCTTCGTAGCGCTCTTCATCTGCCTTGTAAAAAGTCACTCCTCTGATGAACACGTTCTTTTCTTTCACTGAGGTTTTAGTTTCTGTCTCGTTCCTGGTCGGCTGCCGTTGCTCCAAACCGTCTTGTTGCTGATTTTTCTTCAGCTGGCTTTCATTATTTTTCTAAAATAAAATGTGATCTTAATTAGACAGAATAAAAACTTTTACCTCACTAAAAAATTATTGAAAAACAAGGAAATATGTTACTGAGTCTTAGGTTTTGATTTATTAATCCATACCTGCTTGTGGACAGCTGCTCCGGTCTTCTGTCCTGAGCGCTCCAAATCGCTCATTTTCTTTTTCTTCTGCTGAGCTTTCTTGTCTTTATCCTTTTCTTTTGCTTTTTCCTTCATGCGCTCTTTCTCTCTAATTATTTCAGTTACATTTCGTGAAAAATCCTGTAGTTTACAGACAAAACGACACCAGAGTTGATCAGGAACCAATGTTTAAGAAGTGGTGACAACAAAAAAAAAACACTAAAAAACTTGAAGGACTAGTTGAATCTGAGAAGCAAAAATATCATTAAATGGTTCAGTTCCAGCGCTGCACATCTGTAAAACTCATCATCCAGGTGAGCACAATAAACCTTTACATCTCTGTGACTGAAACTACTGAGTCAAACAGTAAATATTTTAACAATTAAAAAAATATATAGTATTCTGCACAAATAGCATATAAAGTTGCAAGCCTGATCTGACATTTTTACATATAAAATACAGACACTGACTCTCATATTCCTTCATTTATGTTAATTATTTGAGTGTTTGTTGAGCCTGATGATAAAAAAAATCCAAATAATCTGCATAAATAAATCTGCTGCTTTTTTAATCTGATGGAATTTTGTCGACTTTGAGGAAATATCAGAGGATTTCAGAGTTACATTTCTTCATTTGGGACGTTTTATAATTTGAGTCCACTCACCTTCTCCATGTTGTCCATCCGGGTCAGCAGTTTGGTGGTGACAGAGTGAAGCTTTAACAAGTCCAATCCATACATAGAGCCTTCCAATAAGTCAATGATGGTAGCCATCTAGACAGGGATAAACAAAAGGTTCATGACAGTAGAATAAAAGATGATTAGATGATGAAGAAAACATTCATTACAGAAAACAATGGTAGTGTGTGTTTTACCTTGATGTCATCTTTGCTCGCCTCCTGTAGTTTTTTAAATCTGTACTCTCCCTCGCAGGGGTTAACAGCTGAAGGTGGCGCCATGCACACGCACTTCTTGCAGTCCGTTCCCTTGGTGATTGTCTCCACAGTGTAAAAGTCCTGGTACTGCGGTGCAGAATCACCATCGTGGATACGGCTGCAGTCAGAGCGTCTGATCGGCCGAACCACACAGCGGCACAAGCAGTCTGAGCCAGATGAAACCGTCTTTACTTTGTCATAATCTCCAAGCAGCTGCAAGGAAGAAACCAATTTTTTTTTTATTTTAGATCTTTTGTTTCTCCCCACCAAAAAAAAAAAAATCAGTTCAGATGTTGAAAGTGAAACTCCCTGTGTCAGCCTGTGCAATATTTTCAAGCAAGGACAGAATAATTACATATAAAATGTGAACTGCAGGATGTTTGATGATGTGCAGCTGCAGCAGCGGTGATCCTCCTCTTGAAAGATGGCTACAGGCGTTTACAAACAGGCAGTTTTGAGGTTTGGAGCTTTTACAGTTTGAAGGATGTTATATAACCAGCAGCCAGAGGGATGCACACTGTCATCAAAGTGTGGACATGCACACAAAGCCCTGGTGTTTCCCATCATTTTAACTCACAATAACTGGGTTTGGATTGGGTTTAAAGGAGGAATCAAGTCCTGGCATATTTTTAAAGTGCGACTAAAATAATTTCCAAAAACATGTTCTTATATATTTTTTTAAAGCATCGTGTCCTGAATGCAAATAGATATTTGTTTTTAATGTGTTTTGTGTGTGATGGAGAAGTAGTTTGCTGTACAGGACTTATGGTAAATGAGACTGAATGATGTTTACTGGACATTTTAATTGTTGTAATTCAGACTTTTTAAAACCTCAAATCTGTCACAATAACCTGCTTTTATTACCTAAAAATGACACAAAAAATATATATTTTATATAATTTTAAATTAAGCTGTAAGAGCTTCTAAAATACTGATGAAAAGTGCCTCATTTGCATAAAACTTTCCCTTCATCTGCTTTTTACAGTTTCTGATTAAAGTATACATTTTTGACTGGGTTTAGAATTAAAAATAAACGTTTTCATTACTGACCTGGCTAATTATATTCTCCTGGTTGTCCAGCTCGTCTTCCAGAGGCTCGGAGGTGGGCAGCGGAGTCCTCCCGTCCACGGGAGGCTGCTCACCTGTAGCCGCCTTGGGAGCGCCTATGTCCGGCTTACTTTGCTCCTCTGCTCCGGTCGACAGCAGCTTTTCTCGGGGTGAGTCCAGGCTTGTATCTGCCGCCAGAACACCGGGTGTCCGAAAAACACAGCCGAGAACCAGGAGGGACAGAATACGCCACATTTTAAACAAAACTGGGAGATAAATAGAGGGTGCGTTAAAAAAAAGTTGGTATCCGATAAACTTCACGTCACGAGGAAATAATTTTGTTTCCAAATTAGCTTAAAAGTGAAGAACGGGTCTGAAAACAGTTCAGTCCGGTAAAACAATAAAAACTCATATAAGAAATTGTGTGTTTTATAAAGTCGGTAAAAACAATAAGTTACAGAAAATTAGTTGAAAACCATTAGGTGTCCCTAGAGAGCCTCGGAGAAACAATGAAGAGCCCCTCTGGACTGAGAAGGTGCAGAGAGGACACTCAGGTTGGGCTCTCAGCGTGAAGGATTGTGAATGATGTCAGCCAATCACAACAACGCTTTCATTCCTAAAGCGCAAACAAGGATTCTGATTGGTTAAATATTGCTGCTACTTTAAAGTGCCTATGAAATGTATTTCTACAAGTACAGAAAGTAGAAGAGTACATATTATTGGAAGTTTGTCATAAAATACATGATATTACCAACTTTGTCACTTAACTGGCACATTTTCTTAACTTTTGAAACAGGAAGTGACAACAAAGGGGAACTCTAAAAATGAGACCTCACTGGTTTTTGTTTATACAAATTTTGACTCTTATTTCTATAGTGACAAAAAAATAAAAAAACTATATCAAATAATCAAAAAATTTAATTGATTTAACAATATCTTTCTGTTTAAAAAAAACACACACGCCCATACATACACATATACAACCAACAACTTTTACTGCTTCCATTTATGCGATTAATTCTCTTATAAACTTTAACAAAGTGCCCACAGGTGTTTCACCCTGTCACTGTTTTTATCAGGAAACACGCGTACTGACTGAAAACAAGAACCCACAACAGAGTTCTCTAGATGTCTGGGTAAAACCTGAAACCGAGTGGGCCCAAACCAGTTTCAGGAGGAGTCACCACTGCAGATAAAATATGCAACATTAATATATACTGTATATATTTATAAATCTATATTTGAAGTTAAAGTTTCATTTAAAATATTTAGAAAGTGAAAATATCTTTTTTTATGGTCTGACTTTTATGGAGCAGGACAGGTGAGTTAAAGAGAGCTGTATTCGTCTTCTGCACCTGCACACACTGCTTATCTCCAGGTGCAGAAGCAAATTCTCCCTGTGAGTGGAATGCAGCTCTCATTACTTCCTCTGTTCGTTCAAGTCTTTGAAAAAGGTTTGTCGAACTGCTTCTTTTGCTAAAAGTATGTAGACGCTCAGTTTTTATTCCCCTCAGCTGATTTAAGTCTGCTGGGATGAGTCTGCAAAGGTGGTTTTGAACACAACATTCCCTATAATACACATATTGTATGTGTCATTGTTATATAAAAACAAAAATAATGCCATAAAATGGGCTAATTATTTCAGATTATTAGGGGTAAAAAGTTGTTTCAGTTCAGTCTGACCACCAGATGGCCCTAAATGTTCAGCTGTGACACTTGTATTAAGTTATGTTGACACATTTCCCCTTGTTTTAACAGCTCCGCCTACACACACACACAGAGCAGAGGAAATGAGCTGAGCAACAGCTCCTTGACACATCAGGGCAAATCTCTCAGTTGACATGTGTTCTTGTGCACACAGAGTTCACTGAATGCAGCCTCTGTAGACAAGAGAGAACACAATATGGGAGCATCTTCCTCTGGGCTGCTGGATGAGGCTAAAGTTACCCACATCAAAGGTAAAAGAGAAATTAGTCTTTTTATTTTTCATTCTTAGATGACTATAAACTCTGGTTTTCAGAGAAAATGCTATTTACTGAACGAAGGGCTAAATACTGATGTCTGCGTGGTGCTTTAGTTGTAAAAAAACAGTTTTACTTGCAAATAGTGGCACCCAACATATCACATTTAATGTCCTCTTTAAATGTTGCCCATTCATTATTGTCTAACCTCATAATAAAGCCTCATTTAATTATTTTGTTTGTGTTTTAGGTTTGATATTAGGAGTTTCAGCCACATAATATCAAACAACTATAAATGATGAAACTATGAGTGATGAGAAATTCAGCTTTAAAGCCTGTGGTGTTTGCTACATCAAATTCAGTGTGAAACTTTAAATGTTTTTTTTTTTTTTTTTGGTTTGGTTAAAAGTTTCTGCATGGAGGCAAGCAGGAAATGCAGGGAGGGGTGTGACATACGTATCAGCAAACCCCTCAGAAAGACACTTGAGGACATTTCAGTTGCATGACAGTCACATTAACCACCAAACCACAGGGGTGATTTCACTGTGGTAATGTCACGAAAAGGGGAGGAAAAGAATAAGAGACTGAATAAAAAGTGTACTGAGATGAAGTTTATGTTGATGATAAAATTCAGAAGCTGTTCACAAAGGTCAAAACTTGAGTGCTCTTTGAACGCTTTTAGTTTATTTCTCTGTGTTATCAGCTTCGACACATCCGGTCACTAATCTTCCCTGCATACTGGGGCCTAATTACAGCTATTTCCAACCATTATATTATTATAGGTTGTCTGATCTTGTATGTGTGTGTTTGTTGGTCAGTTTGTGAGATGAAAGGCCGACCGACTCAAAGAATGTGTGACACTGGCTGCACACAAATAAAAAAACCAAAAAACGATAAGAAACTTTTTAATGATTTAGTTCCAAATAAGATTCAGACCTGGACACATCATTTTAAAGATTTATGTAAAATAAGGCAGATAGCTTAGTTGACATTTAGACACATGGATTGACACTCTCTTGCTCTGCTTATGGTTCCAAAATCAACCCAATGGAAACGGCCACGTTTCGTATCAGAGCAGGGGAACTACTTTCTGAAAACATTCACCATCTCCTTTTTGTTGCCTTTCTGTGTCTGCTCCTGCTATAATTTAAATAAATTACTTATGTTATTGTCAGGTTTCATACTATTTTGGATTAAAGAATGTGCAAATTGAGAAAACGTAAACATTAAATGTAACTTGAAAGGTATAAATATTGTAACATGCTGTTATTTGGAATACATAATTTGTTTTTTAACTTTAAACATTTTATTATTAAAGAATACAAATCTTAAGACCATAATGTTAATAGTTTATTGTTGAATTGTTTATTTCCCAAGTTTTTTTCTTTCATTTCTTTAATGTAAAAAGAGTGACTTCTAATGCTTCTAATATCTATCCTTGCCATTCAAAACATTTTAAATAAAGATCCTTCTGTAAGGTCAGTGTGTAGCATATATATATATATGAAGTATGCCGTTATTGTTAGACACTGAAACTGAAATATTTTTTTAAATGTTAGAAAACACTTAGGATCAAACAGTCATTCTCAAAAAGTGTAACATAAAGTGTTTTAAACCAGATAAAAACAAAACACAAGAAAATTGAAAACAGTAATAACTCATAAAATGAATAAGTCTGAATGAGCTAATAAACTCAGAGGTGTTTAAAATACAAAACACAGAAGTCATAAAAACATGAATTTGAAAACCTAAAAATGAGTAAAACCACCATTAAAGGAGAGTGATCAAAATTAAATACATAGAAAAATGAAGTAAATGTAAGTTAAAAGACTTTTTATTTATTTTATTTATAAACTTTATTCATTTTATAAAACAAAGCAAAATTCTATGTTCTATAAAAAAGAAAATGCAAATAAAATTAAATGAAAGGCGGCAGAAAGAAGAAAAAAATCTTATAGAAAAAAGAAAATAAAAGTTACTAATTTTCCCTTTTAAAAAAATGATGCAAAAATAATTAAACCCAAGTAAAGCAAAAATAAAATTAGATTTAAATGTAATTCAGTTAGAACTCAAAGTTGTTGCACAAAATGACGAGCAAATAAAATTAAAATGAATCGGTTTTAAAAAGACAGCAACAGGAGAGTCTGACTTTGCTTTGTTTAAACAGAAAATGAAAAAGTTTCCTATGAAAATGCTACATTTTCAGTGAATTATCTTTTTTTTTTTACAACAAAAGTAATAGATATAACCCTGTTTGTGTTTTTAGGACTTGTTGAGAAAGGTTTTCAGGACTTCAGTGCGTTTTACCATCAGCAGTATGCAGTCTCCTACCTGGGACACATCCACCAGGAGGTGGAGCCTAAAAAAGAGGGGCGTGGCCTACTGCTCACACACAGGGTATCTATTTGTGGATCCAATCATCACAGCTGTACACAAAAAATATTCAGCTTTAGACATCTTCATCTGACCCAGTGTACAAATCTATGCAGGCTTTCAGTCTAATTTAGCTGAAATGTCTAATACGTTTATAACATTTATCTTGTCTAAAACACAACAAACGTGGGAAACATATGTGTCTGTGTGTGTTTTTGTGAAGCCCAAGTATGATCCAGAGGCCGTGTTGTATCAAGGCAGTGTAAAGTTTTCCTGCTGGGAAGAGCAGGGGAAGAAATGCAGAGACAGATGTGTCGTCCTGAGAAGAGACTTCAGAGTTGAAATCCATGACAGCACGGAGGTAAAAACACAGATAAATGAAAACTATTAAAAATCACAACATTCGATAAATGATTTGGATCTTGATGCTGCTGATCTTTGCAGAGTCTGAGCCGTGGAGGTGCAGCAAAGTTGGTCCTCCAGCCAGCCGGAGGACTCGTTTTCACCAGCGAGGAAGAATCCAGAGCTTACTTGGAGAAAAGCTGCGCTGCGATACTTAATGGTATTTAACATATTAAACCTGCAGGTGTTAAAAAAGCACAAATCATCTGCTGAAAAACTCCCTGGGTATTTATGAATTCCTGGGTAGATAAAGAATGCAGCTGTTTACAAACTGCTCAATTACCACAAACTGTCCCAAACCCATACAAATCTGTCCTTGATTATCTAGATAAGTTTGGTTGCTTAAATACACAACGTTATAGGATGGAGACTAAAAATAAATGGATTTTTCCACTTTTAAAAAAGGACAATCAGAGAAAAAATTGCGCTCACATGTAAAATTTTGTCATAGAACATATTTGACACTAACTATTAGGCACAAACTAGATGCTGCGTGAGACTTGTAACTTGTTTTGCTCTGCGGGGACTCTGGGCTCTTTCATTCATACTGTTCAGGAGTGTAGAGGTTCAGGATCTCTGGGGTAAAGTTATTTGTTGTCTTGCTGAGGTAACTGGAGTTTCTCTCACTTTGGAACCTGTTGTGCATTTATTAAATGATGATTCACAACTATCACCTAAGAGAGAAAACGACTGCAATGAAGAAAATGATAGCTTAGAGGTGGAAGCCTCCTGATGACACATCTTCTGTTCACTGACTGCAGTTATATGTGGACATTGCTTCCCTGGTTTTGAATAGGACTGCATTAAACTGCAGGATTGTCAGGATGGTTGACAGCAAGGAGGAGGATGTGTTCAGGGGTTGGTGTTAAAATGTTAAAAAACGTACAAAAAAAGAAAAGTAAATGTATGAATGCCCTGTAATGATGAACGATCTTCTAGATTGAAAGCGTAATGAGAAGGGAAAAAGAAGACCAGTCATGCCTTTTCATACTTAATCAATTACCAAAGTGGTGTCAGCAGCATAACACATCACTATAGCACACTATTTAGGAAGAAAGTTCTTTTATATATTTTTAGGCCTAAAAGCTCCTCTAAGGGTTGTAAAAAATGTTTTGTTTTTTTTATATTTTGTCAAATAAAAAATGCATGCTGGTCAAAAATGTGAAAAAAAATCTATATATGGGCCATCGGCTGAACAAATAAAAAAAAAAATCAGCATCAGTCTCGGCTGTAGACAAACTCATATCAGTCGAACTCTGATGTGTACCTAATCTTTACAATGTCCTTTTATAAGTATGAGTCAAATGTTCTCAAGCTTTACGTTTGGTACTTTACCATCACCATCTACTTCTCTATTTTTTTTTTTTTTTTAAAGAAGGAAGTTACAAGCAAGAGATGGACAAAGTGTTTGACCATACAAAGGGTTCTTGAAACCACAAGCTGGTCCTGATAAACAATGTGTAATCCTGGGTTTGACAAAGTGCATGTCATGCTGTGTGGAAGAAACAACTGTTAATTCAAACTATAAACGTATAAAAATAATAATTTTACAAAAAGGGGACAAAAATCGAAGAAGAAAAATTTATTTTACATAAGGACTCAAAAGAACTTGTACAACACAGGAAATGTTCAGGAAATACAAGATAAACATTAGATTTACCTCACGTTTTTTCTCAGCTGTAGCCAATGAGCTCATGAATCAAATCAATCATCTTGATCACATGCAGCTAAAGTTAGCAAATCCAAAACAACTGAAAATGATGTGTCTTTGATCACTATTTAGTAGAAACCTGGTTTACAATGACACAAATCTGTTATTTTCTCCTACAAAACCGTCACTCATCTCAATGTTTGTCATTGTTTTATTTTACTTCCAGGAGTGAAGGAGGATTCTTCCTCTGTGGTGCCACCATCAGATGAGTTTGCTGTCTATCTTCACCTGCCCCACACAGGCCACTCCTGCTTCCTGTTTCAGCAAGAGGAGGAGCGAGATCGCTTCCTGTCTGCCCTAAAGACCTGCATCAGGCATCGCAACCTTGGTAAACCACTAACACACTTGCGTTTTCTTTGTAATGTGGCACGAGTTTGTAAGAAATCTGCATAATATAAGCTCTGGGCTACTTATAGACTTATGAAGATCCTCCAAAATATCTCTGAAACACTACAATCTGTGGTTCTGATTTATGTTCGTTTATCTGTCAGCTGTCACTGAGCGACACACAGATCAACACTGCAAACACGCACACTGCGTCGGTATCTGTGTTAGCAAAATATCTCATGAATAGCTGAACATCTTTCACAGAAAGTAAACATTGACTGTTTGTCTACATCTGATGAAAGTTTAAAGTCAGTTTGATTAAAAATGGCCACCACAGCAACGTGAGCTCAGCCTCACAGCTCAGGGAGACGTTGAGCTTAAATTAGGTGTGGTAGTAACCGACTGTCAGTCACAACACACAGCTCAACCGCTGACAGACTGTACAAGACTGAATATTGCATGAGATTACACATAATGTTCAGATTTGACCAAAAACTCTAACTAGGTCAAACTCAGCCGATAAAATGTGTTTCTTCAAAGAATGGCAGGCCTTTGATTTAAACCAGAGTCCAACCATAGATTGTCTTATTCTGACTATTCCTGTTTATGATCTGAAATTGTTTTATAAGTCACGTGCTGTAGGCTGAGCTGCCAAAGTGGATGATTTTACCGTGCTGCAGCTGCTGCTGCTGCAGCTGCTGCTGCTGCTGCTGCTGCTGCTGCTGCTGCTGCTGCTGCTGCTGCTGCTGCTGGTTTGCTCGTCTTCAGTTTGTCACATGTGGCAGTCACCAGGGTAACAGATAAAAATATTAATGCTGATAATTTCCTGTGTGGTTACCAGGATCCAAACCACAACTCAAACCCTCTTTTGGTCTTAGTCAGATGGTTGCAAAAATGAGGTCTGCACAAATGTATTCTGATCAGGGACAGGAAACACACAACTGACCACCAGCAACTAACTGCGTACATACAGTTACTAGAGTTTATATATGTGAGTGTGTATATGTGTTTTTATATATATATACAGTTGTGGTCAAAAGTTTACATACACTTGTAAAGAAACATAATGTTATGGCTGTCTTGAGTT
>JAUBOC010000078.1:14990002-15006170 GCA_032275365.1 Anablepsoides cearensis | reverse complement strand
GGTATGTCCGAAATTCATATCATAACGAAAATAAAAACCGGTTTTCGGTACAAAACGGTATACCGCCCAGCTCTAGTCAAACCTCAAAAAGGGGTTGAATGGTAAATTTTGTCACTTTGTTTGCCAACTTTGGTTCTTTGTCAAGATAATTTAATTTAATTTTCATCAAAGACTTAACATTTGTGAATAAATAATAAAGTTTGTAGTAAATAGAATTTTTATGCTTGTAGTTTATTTTTAATATACAATAGTCTATACTTTATTTTTTTTTACAATTCAAATTAAATGCCAGAAAGTACAAATTGGAAAAAAAGGTTGGGAGCCACTGCTTTAAGGGAATGAAAATAAAACATATGATTAAGCTAATTTATTTTTTAAATTAGTGAGTACTTGTTATCACAGATTTCCTGTTGTAGCTGCAGCTCATTACCTGTGCTGGTGTGTCGAGTGTGTAGGTGTGTTCTCCCCGAACATTGTAGAATTTCACCATGGCATTCCTTGTGGGTGGGGGGCAGGGGGTTTCAGGCGAAAGGGAGGTTCTTTCCATCCCTGCCACAGCGAGGAGATCTCCCTGAGAGCACCACTGAACCACAACATCTACAACATAGGAGACAGAAAAAAGTACATGAGTCCAGTTTAAATATTCACTAAACCCCACAGCAGACTGGAGACAAAAACAAATCAGCAAGTGACTGAGCGACGCAAAAAGACATAAAATATATATGTATTAATGTGAATAACAGGAAATATGTGGACCTTTCAAACCAGTGTGGATGAGAGTGGGTGAGAGGTCATCATAATTGTTCATCAGGCTGATGTCTCCAGAGGTGAAGCTGACTGTTAGAAGAGGTTTCTGGCTGTGCACTGAGACGAGACAAAGAACAGAACAAGTATCTTAGGCAACCAGTGAGAGTTTTATTTAAAAGACACAGGAACAGTTTCATGAGTTTGTGTTTTTACAATTTTCCGGCTTTGCTTTTACCATCTGCTTCAACAGCCACTTCTTTAAATTACTGTAACACGTTAAGATTTGATTGGTCAGTGCTGCCTACAGAACATAACAAACGAGACTCTTCCAGGACAAAGGGATGTCTGAAGAATGGAAGAACACAAAGATGCAAACCAAAACTAAAATCTACCTCAAACGAGCTCTTCGTCTCATTGAGTTTGCACCTCTGTTGTCTACCTCATTTAATTTTTAGATTTACACAGCTCTCTAAATTAGGCAAATATAATGCAGCTATTACAACAAACAGGTTCAAGCCTGCCCACACCATGAACAGGATGAAATCCTTTAAAAGTGCTATGGATGATAGTGATAATGGATCATCATCATACATTGTGACAAAGACACATGGTGTTTAAGTCGGGTTGTGAACTGAAGAGCTAATTTTAAAAAGGGGCCGATAAATTCTTATTGAATGATTTAATTAGGGAGTTAGAGCATAATCAGTGTTCCAGCCCAGGCAAGCACTTTTCAGCTTTACCACTAGGCCTGCGGTGAAGGAATAGAGAAAACAAATAGCAAAGTGGTCGAAAGACAGACCCACAAAGACACAAACTTGGCAAGTGGGAGTAATTAAGGTGGCAAGAAAATACGCTCATTATTCGTGCTGGTAAAGCTTAATGAGAAAGTATTAGAAGAAATATTTTTCAACTTATGGCTGTAGGTAAATAGTTATCTTCTCTTATTAGGCTTTATGGGACAACATTGCATAATGCCTGCAAGCTCAGAACTACAGTACAGATAACCATAGTGGAAATATATAGACCACATTACACTTAAAAGTGTAGGAAAAACATAAAAAATATATATACATCATTGAAAGAATTACACATCTGTGAAATTATGCACAACAAATGCAATCCCACAGTAAAAGTTAATTGCTGCAATGTACCCAATTTTTGTTTCTGTTATGGATAAGTAAAAAGAAGTCAAATTATTTTAATATAATTGCAGATAGACAGGGTTCCCACACCTTGGTCATCATCAAATTCAAGGACCTTTCAAGGACTTTCCAGTACCAATTTTTTCAAAATCAAGAACCACGCGGGACAGAAATTACCTACTGCTACCACAGAATGTTACCAATAAACAGGTTTAACATCATGTAAATTCATTGAAAAACAGAACATAGACGTTTTTGAGTCAGAATCAATGAAAGAAAGTGGATTAAATGTATTCCCTACATTTATATCTACAATACATGGACACATAATTATGTCCTGAGTGGTTCAGCAGCTCAGTTTGGGAGGCGGGGATGTGAACATGTCCAGACCCTTGGTCAGGACAGTGGGCTCAGAAAGAAAGACCCGCTCTACTCTGCTCTGATTGGGTAAAACTCTGACTATGACTCACATTATTTGTTAAAAGCCACATCGGTTTACTGTAATCCGTAGTTATCTACCGCAACAAATATTTTATTATTATTTTTTTTACAGATGATGAAAATCAGTCGTGTGAATAGAGAATTTCAATCTCCCCCAAAGAAATTCAAGGACTTTCAAGGACAAGTGTAATTTTTGGCTGTTTTCACAAACTTTCCAGGGCCTTGAAATACTTTTTTCAAATTCACAAACTTTCAAGGATTTCAAGGACCTGTGGGAACCCTGTCCCTCTGTGTCGGGACGGAGGGGACACCTCGCTTGCCTGTGTTAGCAGGTAACTGCAGGTACAGGAAGCGACAGCGGTCAAAATACCACAGAAACTGGCCCAAATAAGCGAACTCTGTGAGATTCAGCGTTTTATACTGGCTTACATGTTTAGTTAATTCTGTGATTGCATTTCATTAACAACCTATAAACGGAAGTGGAGCAGGAGAAGGTGGATTCTGATTGGCTGTTGTTGCGCACATTTCTGTCATGTTTGATCGAGGAGGAGGCTCTCAGCTGATCACCATGATCGACCTGAATTTTTTCTCGATCAATAATGATCAACTAACCGCCCAGCCCTAACCGAGACCCACTTTTTGAGGTGATTTTGGTTCGCTTTCAAACAAACTCTGGTGCGATTCGCTTCTAGTGCAGCTATAGACGGGCCTGGACCCGAACCAACTACAGCAAACGTGTGCCTTTTTGGACTTCATGAGCCTCTGTTGCCAAGTAATGTTGCAAAAAAACACACAATGAGAGTGCAAACCACACCAAAGTAGAGAAATTAAGTCTGCTTTTGGTCCGTACCAAACAAGCGGACCTAAGAACTTTCCTGGTGTGAATACACTCCTAAAGTTTTACTAAAACGCTTCAATTTGTTAAAATCTAAGTGTTGAACGTTTAAGTGTCCGTACTGATATTCATAACTCAGTTTAGCTCATTCACAGACATATCTTAATAATGCATTAGTTACCAGTGTCCAGAGGATGTAGATCGTGAAGAGGGCAATGGTGAGGGCAATGAGGCCAACAGCCTCGAGCCTGCTCTTCAGCTGCAGGTGGTCCTGGGCTCCTCTCAGACACAACCAGCCAGAGATGGCTGCCAGGGGTGTAATAAGAAGGAAGCAGGCCATGTCACACAGCAATGTGCGCTTCTCACTGCGAGGCCCGGGGTCCTTCAGCCACTGAGCAGCAAAACAAAGAGGTCACTGGGGCAACTCAAAGTTAGCTACAGACAATAGCAGCCAAGACAATGCTAACGTAATCAATTATATAGAATAAAAAAAATGTAATGACTGAACATTAAGAAGTCTGAGCTTTCTCTTTAATAAATACAACATTAAACATATTTTGCCACAAATACTCCGTGGCTTAATTCTGATCTCACTGACTCTTAAAAAGTACTTTATTTTAAAGTAAACAGAAAAAATATTAAGTTCATCACTGCAGTAATGCTTTGCTAACCTGTGTGAGTGGCTGAGGTCGTCGTTCAATTGTGAACTCTGTGTGACACAGTTCACAGTAGCTGGTGTTGGAGGATGACAGCCACTTCTCCAGGCAGCTCTTGTGCACTTTCCCCAATGTACCAGTGCAGTCGCAGGGTGAGAGCAGCGTCTCCCCGCCAGCTCCCTCATGACAAATCCGACACATCCCAATGTCACTGTGCAGAATGACAGGAGAGCGTCACAAAGAGAGGGGACAAAAGGAAGAGTTTTAAACTTAAAAAATGATACATTTACAGTAAATATATGTGAGCTTTCCATTCACATACCTCTGCAAGCTCACAGCTTTGACCACAGTGGAGAGTGGGCGGCCATCTTTAGCCGTAACCTTGGCAACATACTGGGCCTGTGTGGTGGAGTCAGACTCCTCTGAATCCTTGGAGGCATCGGTTTCATTGTTCCCAGAATAATCACAAAGAGAGCCGGGGAGCTGGCAGCACCCTGACGAAGACATGGCTCATCTGAGGCTTAGTGATGAAGATATCGGCGGAGGGGGACTTCAAAGAAGAACTGATCCCAAACCAGATGTTGGAGATCAGATGCGCAACTCCTCTCTGCTCCACCACACAGATCAAAAGCTGGGAGACACTGAACAGGAAATAAACAAGACAAATGGGTCATTGAGACAAGATGATGAACAAAAAACAACATTTGAAAGATTCAATATGTCCTAGCAAAAAAAATGCAACTAATTATTGAGAGGAATTTACCTTTTTAAAGTTACTAACGAGGTGCACAAGAGCTGACAGTCATTCAAATTCATGCCTACTTTCACTTCTTTGAAATACTATAAATTGTCCATATCTACCTATATTTCAGTTGTGCTCTGCAGTCATTACAACATACGGCAACATTGCACATAGTGGACATTTTGCTAAATAATGTAAAATAGTGATAAAATTACTTTATAAATACAACTGTATGTAAACGGAAATAAAAATACAGGTATAAGGGACCAAAAACTGACCTTGAATACAGCTATGAGCCTCTATGTGCATGTGGTGGTGGCCTATTTTATGCATGCGCACTGGTAAAAAGGTTAATTACTTCGTTTTTTGAGACAAATGCTATTGTATGCCAAATACCGTTTTACAAGGTTAGTAGCAAACAAAACAAAAACTTCAACAGGCTTGTCTGCATTGTTTTGTGGAACTACACTGATAATGTTTTTTCAAGTTATGACAAACAGAGATAATTCATACCAAAATATGTTAAATATTTTAAGTCAAATATCTTGGTTTAATAATATAACAGATGTTTCCTACTGCTATCACATACAATAAAAGGTATTATGACCTGAGAATAACTCACTTTATTTTGTTTGTGCCGTGTTAAAGACATATTTCGGTTTTATTATGGAATAGACAATAAAGCTATCTATCTCTCATTTGATTACTTGTTAAGAGAGGGTGATAGTGTGTAGGAGTAATAATGACAAATGGTCATTTCCATTAATTAAATAAATGTTTCTCAAAAGGACAAAATGTGGCTTATAAAAAAACTACCGAAGCAGAACACTAAATTCTTCAATTTCACCTTTATATTGAAAAACACAGAAAAAAATAATGAATAAAAGTTCATTTGTTACAATCTAAACAATGCCAAAATGGCACTGGAGTTATTAGAAACAACACTGTAGATGTCTATCTTTATCTGAAATCCATGTTTTATCCGTAACCTTAACAAAACAAAAGCAAAATTCTGAGGAACTTGAAGGTTATCAGAGAAAATTTGACTTGAACATATAATACTGATGTCTGAAGCACAGCAGGAATTCAGCACAAACCAGTGAAAGTGTTTGTTTTTCAGGTGGACCCTGAGGGCTGGGTTACGGTGGTCGTGTCAAAACAAACCAAGAGGCTCTACATTCTGCAACATAACCTCCTGGTTTGTTTAGTCAACAACACAATCTTACACAACTTTCTAAAAATAAAAAAGCTACCTGATATAGAGGGCACTGTCATATTCGAAGCTGAATAAATAAGCTTGTAGATGCTGCAGCAGGTTTACGGAAACGTACTTGGAAAAATGAAAAAAGAAAAAAAATACCTTAAAATATTATACCATCATTCTGAATCACAAAAAACACGAGCTAAAGTCTACATATTGAACCTTTGCTATTTTGATGTTTAACTATCACTAGCCAATAATTAAGCTGCTACAGTAAGTAGCGTTAATCTGTGGTCAAAAAGTGTGTAAATGCGAGAACACTATGTACTGTAAATGAGCACATATCTACCACACATATAACATTTGGTCGTAATATATAAAATAAAATGAACAAAATAAAATAAATGGCCTTTATTATAAATGTACTCACCCGACGGCCTGTTTTTCTTTTTTTTCCGCTTGGCCCACCGTTAGCTAAAAACTAGCTGAGCTAACTGGACTGCCCGAGCTATAAATTATGACACTGACGGCTAAGCAAAAGTCGTCGATACCAGAGGAAACAAACGACGACCACAGATACTGCATTTTCTCCATGAAATGTTGTATTTGTCTGTCGGCTTGTTTGATTCGAAAAGAAGAGGAGATTAACCTTTTTTTTTCTGCCAGAATTGCTAGACACAGCTAACGGGGCTAGCTGGTTAGCAACGGGCAAGCCTACCTCAGCTGTGCACTGGTCATGTGACCCTGTGCTGCTTTCAGAGACATCTCCCAAATCCGAAAATGACACATGTTTCATTTGATCGTTTGAGTTTTAAATACGTTTTGTCAACGTTTTATGTCAGAGTTTGTCTACATGCAATACTTTTTTTTCGGTCTAATGTCTATTTGAGGTAGGTTATAAGTTCAAAAGAAGTTAAAGCACAGCACATTAAAATTTAAATCAAAGACAGCCCTTGATGCGTTTTTTGTCCAACTTTTTACGACACCAGTGAAGAAGGAAATACTTTAAAAAAATGCTGCGGGCCTTTATGCGTCTCACGTCAAAATATTACCGCTAGGTGGAGGCAGTGAGCCACGTGATTGTCGCGTTTCCTTTGGAGGTGCTGCTTTCCAAAAAAGTGGAAAAATAAACCAAACACGGAAAATTATTTCAAGAAGTCCCATTGGCACGCAGTATATAAAAGCACAAATACACCAACAAAATAAAATAAATTATTCAGATAATTTAGCTTTGTAATGCCAGGGGTGCAACTGGAAGTAGTAGTAGTGGTGGAAACATAATGGGCACTGGCCACCTTTAAAAATCGAATGTGACAAACCTCAACATTTCCTGAAAATGGCATTAAAATCTAATTTTTTTTTTTTTTTTTTTTAGCTTTTTGAATAATCTTGTGCGTAGATAGACAGGGACACAAACTCTATATAAATTCTACATTCCTTTTAAAACTTTTAATTCTAGCAGTTTTTCCCTAAAAAAAAAAAAAAAAAAAAAAAAAAAACTACTAGAAAATAATAATAAAAAATAATGTTGGCATCAGTATCAAAATCTCTGGTAAATGAAACCTAAGATAGAAATGCTTCCATGTTAGTTTAATTTGCAAAGTTAATTTTCCCCTGCTGTGTGCTCTCCAACTACATCTACTGTTTTTGTTACTTTGAACCCAGGCACTGATAAAGAAGGGGTCCATTTGAGGTGAATGTAATCTTTGCACATCCCTGAAAAACAGGGATTGTCGCACACTTGGACACACGGACACGTGAACACCCCCTTCAGATCATGCCTCTCATTATTAACTCACCTATCTGATGTGTCAAAGTCCACAGGGATTCTGCAGGCAGGTGGAGGGGGGACATCATGTGTCTGAGACCGTCAGAGAAATGCGCTCGTATGTCATTAACACAGCAAAGGTTTTATGTTGAAACTTAAATTGATCTTATAACAGAATTTGAACTTAATTTAGTGTGTAAGATTTGTTGAAGGAGGCAAAAAAAAAACCTGTATGTTGATTTTTTTTGAATTTTTTTCAAAGGGATATTGAGTTTCTAATCAATTATTGCTGCCCCGAAGGAAACAAATGGAAAATTTGGAGGTAAAAGAACAAAGGTTAGAAAGAGATTGGATTTTTTTTCATGTTGTTCCTGTTATTTAAACTGATTTCAAGGATGCCAATAAAACACAACACAGATTAGATTATAAATGCAGAATATAATTTTATTTAAAGTGATAAATGTAGAGTGAGTGACAAGAAAAAATGACCAAAGTTAATCACATTTCTCCCTTCAATAACAATTTAATTCAAGTGCTGCTCGTCTGTCTTGTGATCCTTTGGGCTACGTCCTCGTGAGCAGGCTGTAATTCAGTTTCTTTAATTTCCTGTGGCTGGACCCTCAGCTGTTTTATCTTTTTCATCACTAACTGATTACTTCATTTTTACATTTTGGGAGCATGTTTCAGTTGGGTGCTGAAAACAAAACAAACAAATAAAATAAATAAATGCTATTCCCAAACAAAATGGCACTTCTGGCTGGATGACAAAACCAAGCACTGTGATTTAAGCGGTTGTTAAATTTTGCACACAAATGCTGTGTTTTACTTCAGAGCCAAAATACCAGATTAAAAAAGTTAGGTATTATGAAACCTGGACAGGAATTTAACACATTCTAAACACTAAATTTAATTTTAATTAGTTTTGTTGTTTTTAATAATTCTTTATTAAGATGTTAGACATGCATGTCTTCTAGTATCAGGAGGTGCTGCAGCACCATTAGCACTCCTACATCTTATGGCCTTGCCTATTGGTGAAATTCATGTAAAAATATACCAATGTGTGCAACTTTCCATCGTCTTATGTTCACTTGAGGGTTGTACAGATCTGGAATCGATGTTGTGATGTCTCTTATAAGATCAAGCTACAAACACAAATACATCAAAGTGTGCTGACGTTCTACTAAATCTGATTTCTCAGTATCACTGTTTGTTTATTCTGCTCATTAAGATCCATTTGACTATTTCATTTTGACCACAAACTGGCTGCATTAAAAAAAAAAAAGATTTGTTTTGACAAATAACTGGTTTGTGATAATCAAATTCTGATGAAATGCTTTAGTATTTTAAAAGAAAATAATTAAACAAAGACTATGTCAACAATGACATCTCTGCATTTTTAACAAATGCTGTTTGCAAACATTTTGCAAGTCTTTTATGAAAAAAATCTCCACCTTTATGCTATCTTCTACCTTTCATGATGAGACACACCAACCTGTTTTTATTTCTTTCACAAATTGATTCTTCATTATTCTTCAGGTCATGAGACAATAGTCACATGAGACATTATTGGTTTTATTTGTACAAATGGGAAACGTAAAACCATGTGCATGACTTCAACTTGTCAGCTGGGAGATTCTCCTTTAGATTAGAGGCCATGGCTCAGTGATAAAATGAGTATGCTTCCTTGACCATAAAGCTTTAGGCAGTTATAACATTTCCCCCAATTACTTTAAATAAAAGCTTTTGCCAAATCACAAAATAAAAATAAAATAGCACACAAATTGGTACATTGTGCTTCAAGACATCTAGCTACATAAACCAGTGATTTTACATGACTTTACTTATCCAGAATATGAAAAGATGCCAATTTTTTTTGCATGTATATCAGCCTCTAACACTGGCTTCTTGATTTGTACATAAGATGCAGAGTTTGTTGAATGTGTAAAATTTTCAGTCACTGAGAAATCAAAACAATCCTAAACAGTACTTCCACCACCATACTACAGCTCACATCCAGTAAAGCCCTTTGGTCATCAGTACTAAACAGATTAAAAAGCTAAACATTTGGATTTAGAGTTCATTTTCAATGGTTGCAATTTGCAAATAAATACACATTTCATTCAACTGTAATATTAAATAACCACTTTATTATTCTGATGGTGGTCAACTAGTTTTTATCAAGACTATCAGAACAGGAAAATACTTCAAATATTTATTGTCAGCCATTGAAGTATTCGTCTATAAACACAAAATAGCAAAGAACTCCTCAATTATTTACCATTGGACAGTATATATAGTTTCTTTATACTGGGAAGATTTTGTTGCAAATTGTAATTGGTTGAGCCTCACTAAAGGTTTGTCCAAAATGAGCAAAGATTTATCGGTTTATTGCTTTAAAACACTGTATTTAAACACTTTATGATGGAGACTAAATATTTCAAGATCAGTAAATATATAACAATGTTATGTTTTGTGTAGGTGAAAAAATTGAGAGAAAATAGTCAAATTAGAAAATTACGGACACATTTAGTAATGTTATAAAGAGTAAATAACAAGATAAGCCTGTCAGATATTCGGAGGTAGATTAAGATAAAAATCTCAAACATCCAATAAACACTCATTTACTAAATGAATAGCTACCTTGTTATAAAAGCTACTACATATATTCAACTTTTGATCTTTGCTGTCTGACATCTTATGTTAAACAGATATTTGCTTTTGTAGTGATTTTTGTTTCTATGAGAAAACAGCAACATACATAAGCCCTTGTCAAAATGCTCTGACATGAAACTGACTTAAGATAATCACATTTCATTGATTGATCCAACATAAACAGAATCATGTTTTCCCTGATTCATTTAGCGTTGAACATGTGAAGGCTGCATGATCAGCGAAGACGTGACGTCAGCACGCTTTCGGACCAATAGCAGCGTCTTTTTCCAGCCTATGGGTGTACAGTAAATACTATGAGCTCTGCCTCCTCTCTCTTTTTGGTGCACCGATCAAAGAGGAGGGGGACAATCAAGCCAAAGCAGTGGATGTGCTGTAGGACTGTTTGATAGTAAAAAAGTGGAAAATTTTGGGAGCCAGTACGGAGGCCGGTGAGCTCGCGGCTCTGCGGTGTTTTTCCGTCGGTTTCTGTTTCCAAAGGAGAACCCGAGCGAGCCGAGACCCAGAGAAGAAGAGAGAGCGGCGTACGGCCCACTGCAGTCTGAATCACCGGAGACTCGCCCCGTCGTTGATTTGTGCTCATTTGTCTTTCGACGTGTGCATCTTCTCGAAGACAGAAAGCAACGGGAACGGCCCAGACAGAGCCGAGCCCCGGCGTTGTTGGGACTCAGTGCTGCAGCCCCAAGGCGAGCTGCTAGGCAGAGCATGCTAAATAATGAGCCAAAGGGACACACTGGTTCATTTGTTCGCCGGAGGGTAAGACAAACAATACATAATACTTCAGTTTAAATGTACAGTTTACAGTTTCCGACACAAGTTGTCTTTTATCTTATCGCGACAACAAAGTCAAATAGGTCGTTTTTCCCCCCACTCTGCGCGCGCGCTGTCATTTTTTTGTGCACGTCCATCACGTTAGCAAACTGCTCGAATGAGACTTCCGGTTTACCCTCTGACATTGTTGAAATGATTAACTTGATGTTACACAATTTTACCTTCTGAGACACTTCTGGCTGATTGTTCTAACGTCGATATGAGAAGTCTTTTAATTGAAGAATGAAGAAACACGCCTCCTTTTTATAGCAAATGGAACCTGTATCCTCCCATCCCTGCTCTTCAGTTAAAAATGCTGTGGAAAGATCAAATGTGCTCTAGACTAGGTCTATACATTTTGCCCATATATTTGTGTACTTCCTGTCTTTTATTTGCTGGAATTACACATAATAGTGTCAGTAATCGTCAGCTAGATTTTCATCTTTACAAAATCTGCCAATGTTAAATTCACTTACTACACGACTAATGCTGCCATCTATTAAAAATAATGTAAATAAATTAAATCTGATTAGATCAATTTGACCTAGCATATTATTTATCTATCTTTTATCTGTGCACTCTAAACAATACAGACTTTTAGATAAATGGTTTCATTATCTTTTCTGGTAAGCCAATTCTCAAATATCTACCTACACAAAGAGACCAAAACTCATTAGTCTCAATTTTCCCTTTTTTTAATCTAAAGGAGGCCTCAACTTTTTGCTGGTTCTCTAAACCACTTGGAGACATACACATGCTGCAGCCGGGGAAAGTAGGCCAAGGGTCGTTAGTAGCTGTAAGCATGAATGTGCAGTGGTGTTTTGAAAAGTAAATATAGCTGGTGCTACTCAGACCCACAGCAAGAATTCACTGCCAAGATGTCAACATGAAACCACTGTGGGGCCTCAGTTTTTATATCCACACAAAGCTTTGACATGGGTTTTTGTGAAAACAGCCAAGAAGATTCTCCAGTCTGTAGGTTGCTTTTTCTGAATTACTGGTTACTGTAACATATTATGAAGCCAGTAGTGACATGTCTGAAAGAAATACTCAACAAATTCTTCAAATCCTTTATTAGAGCATTATTTAGAGAAGGAAGCATTGGCCCTGTGTATCAGGAAGAAAGAGCTTTATTTTTCCAACAAGTTTTACAAGTTTGGGCTTTTCAAACTAGTACATGTGCACAAATCAGTGAAAAAAACAAAGACATATTTAGTGCTTTATGCTTCTTGTTTGCATTTTGATGTTTAGGGTTAGTGACAACTGCAAGTTTTATTTAACTTTATTTCTAATCAGGCTACAAGAGCCTGATTTTCTTTGCCTTCTAATCTGGCAAACATTAGCAAGTTTACAATGTGAACTTGTTAGGGGTTCACTGTGATCACAGCTACTAATTGCAAATTTCCAACAGTTTTTAGTATGTGAATGTGTTTTTACTTCCTGATTTAAAAAAATAAGGCAAAAATAATAATGGGAGGCTGGTTTCTGGAAGAACACTATACAACTTAAATAAAAAAGAAATAGATATTATAGTGCACTGCTTTGATTTGTTAAAAAAAAAAAAGTTTTGCAACTTTTTTCCAACATCCCTTTCACTCTTCCTTTTCTAGATGTGGTGGAACAGTGGGTGCTATTCTGACTTGTCCTCTGGAAGTCGTCAAGACCAGGTTGCAGTCCTCTTCCATCACGCTTTACGTCTCTGAAGTTCAGCTCAGCACCGTCAACGGAGCCAGTGTCGCGCGGGTTTCTCCACCGGGGCCTCTGCACTGTCTCAAGTGAGGAAAATAAAGACGTTTGTTTTATTAGCAAATTAATATTATTCTCAACACACTTGGGTTTAAACAATAAAAAGGAAAGCCCCGGGATTTGTTTGGTCTCCAAACAAGTTTCCGTGCTAAAGATGCTCGTACTGTTCAACTTGTAACTAAATCGACAAGAAAATGAGAGATTTCTCTCCATTTTATGACACTAACGCTTTTCCCTTAAACAACTTGTCGTCTTTAGAGGTCAACAGAAATTTCAACCAAGAACAGTAACAATTTGGTTTCAACGTTTTTGTTATCGTCTGCTAAATGACAGAAAACATAAGAATATACAAAAAAGGTTAATTCTTTAAAAAAAATCCTATAAATTACATGGAAGTTGAACTGAGAAGTGAGAGTGTAGGGGATTTTAGAGCTGGTGTTTTATTTGAATTAAAACAAAACTGATGATTACTTCATCATTTTTCAGGTAAATATGAACAACGTTTAGCTACAAAGCTTATTTATTTTTACTGACGAGCTTTTTCTTTGGTGTCACAATCTTAAACATAGCATATAAATTTACTCAAACGGATGTATGTTGACTCTTTCATCAAAAATCTTTGACAATTATTCTTTTAGTAACACAATGTATATTTTATTTTAATCAATTATGGCCTGGTACAACAGTAAAACATCTAAGCTCCTAATGGGTTAATGAGAAATTCAGATTTGGGAAGATACTGTCAAAGTGCTGACAATGCACTTTCACATTCCAGAAGAAAAATGGTTTTGAAAATTTCACTTGTTACATGTTTGGCTCAAAAGCAAATTTGTTCATGTCGTTTCTTGCAATAATTGATTCTCTTTACTTTGTCAGTCTGTCAAGGTTGTATTCTGCAGATTTAATTTAACCACAAAGCATTAATGCCCTGTTTAGTGAGATTGCATTTAATATGGCTATAATTCTGGGCTCGACAAGCTTCTGTTGCAAACATAAACTGATTCCTTGTGTTATTCTTGAGATAAGCAGGCATTTATAAAAAGGAGCATCCTCCTGACGCAGAGTGATGCAGGACTGAATGGTGAAGAGCGGCAGAATAAAAAAAAACAAACAAACACATTTACCAGATTTGTTCAAGATTAACAGTGTATCATCAAGGGAAACGCCTTCACTCTAAACTCTGTAAAATATCTCCTTTCCTCTGTTTTCTTATGCATAGTATTATAAGTACTAGAATTATACTAACATTTACATATCTTAAACTTTTTACTACAAGGATAGAAAATAACAGATTTCAAATAGAGCACAATTTCTTCCAAAGAGAGCAGAAATCAGTCGTATTAAGCTAGGGAATCTGTATTTCACAAAAAAAAAAACAATAGTTCAATTACTTACTACAATGCTTTCATGTTTTTTTTATTTATTTATTTTTTTTTATTTTTATTTTTTTTCATTTTTTTTTCATTTTGAAGCAGCATTCAAAGATGCAACTATTGTAAAATAGACTATTGGGTTAGTTTGGGTTTAAATAAATATTCTTGAACTGACAGTAAAAAACTGAGCTGTCTTGATAACAGCACTGTAAACATTAAACTGAAAACAAACGGCGAGGGGGTCATTCATTTTGGGTTTTGCAAAAATAGTTTTTGGCTTTAAGCCCAAAGGGTTAGTTTACCTGTCCAACTGGTTAATGCTCTCATAATCAATATTCAGTAAACAAAACCTACGTTTTTTTGGAGTGGTTCAAATAAGCAATCCTGAACTCAGAAGAAGTTTTATTTTAGAGTCTTATACATGATAATTTGCTTAGCAGTTGTTTGATATAAAGGATTATATTCTTGCTGTTTTTTGATGTTTGATCAATAAAAGTGAAAAATTTGCTTCTTCTGCAGGTTAATTTTAGAAAAAGAAGGGCCCCGTTCACTATTTAGAGGACTGGGTCCGAACCTTGTAGGTGTGGCACCTTCCAGGTATGTACAACATGATCTACAGTCTTCTGTTCTTTTCTGTTTATTTTAACAATGAGTTTTCCAAGAATTGTCACCGTGTCAGACGAGCCCTGCTGGGTTTTCAGCAGAACTTACGTAAATCAAAGTAACACATCAACTACACAATATGCAGATTACAATTATTGTGCATAATTTGATTGTAGAGGTATATCTATAATTCCTCAAGTTTGGAGGAATTCTGCAGCCTTTTCACTACTTCCCCCAAAATCTGATCAAATTTTATGTTTGAATTTATGTCTAAAAACATTATTATGAACCCAAAGGCATCTACAAAACACATTTAGTAAATTATTTCATAAAGCTGTTTTCTTTCAGGTTTTTGTGAACCAAAACACACAAAACAAGCTTTAAGAAAAACCCTTTCTTGCATGTGTTTCATATTATAACGAACACAGAAAAGTAGGTCACAGCAATCTTCTCATGTCCACACGAAACAGATTTGGTAAGCTTGGGCTAAGTTGTATCAGAAGCAACAGGTCCTGTTATCAAAGTATAAAGGCCTCTCTGCGTCATTCGCTAGGCTAGTTTCGACAAACCTTGCTATAGATTTTTAGTGGAATGTCAGAACATTGTAGCATTTCTGTCTGACTTCTTGCTCCATCAGACCATACTTATGTTGACAGAAATAATACTATGTCTCAAATATTTAAGTAAATGTGCCACTCAAATCAGTGTAACGAGAATCCTTTATTCGAATCTGTGCACAAATGAAAAAAAAAAGTGTATTGATTCTGGGCTTATTTGGTTGGGGTTTTGTAACAGCAAAGACTCCGTTAATCAAAATGTGAATGAAGCAGCAGGTGCTGGCCAGCTGTTGCAGTTCAGTCATGTGACTCTAGTATGAAGCCGTTTCATCACTTTGACCTGATCTCAGTTTCCTAATCTGCTTCTGAATCACATGGCCATCTTCCTCTTGTTGGTTTGTTGTGATATTTGTATTTGAAATAGGGACTTCCACACAGATTTTCTGTTCTTTTTTTTTTTTTCCTTTGGTCTTCATCTCTGTGCCTCAGAGGATACAGCAGCAGTCTATCAGTTGGATGATTTTGTCATGACTTTTTCTGTCCCCATGTCCAAATGTCCTTGAGGAATACAACCTGTAAACATTTTCACTGATCCCAACATGTTTTTTTTTTTTTTACTTTTTAGTAAAAGCTGTTCAGCCGCACGGCTGGCTGCCTGTGGTGTATTTGACCCAGACTCGGAGGGAAAAGGATAGCTTTTGGCGTGTGTGTGTGTGTGTGTGTGTGTGTGTGTGTATTTCAGTCCCGTGGCTGTTGACATGGCCAACTCACAACGGCAGGAGCAAACTGTGTTATAGGTGAAGTAGGGCTGCACGATATTAGGAAAACCTGCGATGTGCGATAACACTGCTTAATATTGCGATGACGATATGACTTG
>JAUBOC010000078.1:14968296-14982119 GCA_032275365.1 Anablepsoides cearensis | reverse complement strand
CCCATTTTGCCAAAGGAAAGGAAGTTGCCTAATAATTAAGCACACCTTATATAAGGTGTTGATGTCATTAGGCCACATCCCTTCTCATTACAGAGATGCACATCACCTGATTTACTTAATTGGTAGTTGGCTATACAAGCTAAGTCTATACAGCTTAGAGTAGGACAACATGTATAAAAAGGAAGATGTGATCAAAATACTCATTTGCCTAATAATTCTGCACACAGTGTATAGAGAGAGATAGATAGATAGAGAGATAGATGGGTAGATATAGATATAGATATAGAGAGATATAGATAGTTTGGTTAGTTTTATCTCTTGTACGTTTGGTCGCAGTGACAATACAAAGACACAGCATTTACAGCTCTAAATCCTAAAATCTTGTTAGTGAGAAACTGTCTTGAAAGAATCAGACCTAAACAACCAGCGATAAAGACTTTTTAAAACAATTTTTCTTCTTTTCTTTCCCCTCCAACTGCAGAAGTGATTCGCACACGGCTACGAGAGGAAGGCAGCAAGTACCGCTCCTTCTTTCAAACTCTTCTGACGGTACCCAGAGAGGAGGGATACGGAGCTCTGTACCGCGGCCTAACCACCCACCTCGTCAGACAGATTCCTAACACTGCTATCATGATGTGCACCTACGAGGTGGTCGTCTACCTGCTTGGCCGTTAGCAGATGTCTCCTTTCTGTTTAAAAAAAAGAAAAAAAAGAAAATAAAAAAGAAGTAAGCAGAGGACTGAGAGGGATGCTCTTTTTGGCGTGGAACAGTGGACGTGTCATGTCAAAATGAAGACCAAAGGAAATCTGAAGATACTCGTGGACCAGAAACCGATGAAGACGCACAGCTTTTTGGTACAGAGGAGTGACGAGGCACTGAAAGGAGAGACACAGAAACCGGTTTGGCCTCTGTTGAAGATGTTTAATTCAGTTTTAAAGAACATGCAGTGGCCTTAAAAGTAGCTAGTTTGTATCCATCTGTAGGTTTGAAGGATAAGAAAAACAGCTTCCTAAATTGTGTTTCAGGCGTTGTGAGAGGAATGTATGAAGACTGCTTAGGGGGTTAATGTAGATCAGCTTCCAACCTGTTTGGCACCTTTGTCTATTAAACTGCACTTTCCCTTGTATTTAAAGGAATTTCCAACTAAGTTGAAATGTTAGAAGGAGATTGAATCGGAAACAAAGTTGTCTGTTTTTGTTTGGTCACCTAAACCGCTCTTATGACCCTGCAGAAAGTGGGTCTTCATATATTCTCCTCTGAACACTACAGCTGCCTCTCAGACGACCAGCAGTGCTCTCGCTGGTCTGAAACACAAGGATGATGGTTGCTTGTTCACACAGCTCAGACACTAAGTTCAAAATCTGACCTCCAGTGTTTAATTCTGCTCAAGCTCATTGCCTCACAGTTGTTTTGTTGTTGTTAAGCTTAGACTTCAGTATTGACAGTATTTCCTTTTTAAAACTGCTAGGTTAGCTCTTTTGAAGCAGTTTCTGCTCAGACTGCAGACACTGCTCAGGACTCTAAAAACAGAAGGGTGCGTCCGTTTGGAGCGTTGAAGCGTGTGTTGAGTTGTAACTGTGTCCAAAAGGTACGGCGTGTCTTCTGTTAGAGAGTTGCTACTTGAATATAATGTGACAGTTTGGAGAAAACGTTGGGAGTGGGAGGATACTGAGAGTCACTTATAGCCTGTGTGTGTGTGTGTGTGATTGTGTGTGTGTTTAAAAAGTCGGATGATGTATTTGTGTTCAAGAATGTGTGTGTGCCTGCATGTATTATAAATATTCACCAACTCACTGTTAACCTTGCAATACACTGCAGCATGGAGCGTGGAGAGGCTCCAGTGTGATACTGGGAGCTCAGACTTCCTCACCAGTGGTTTCCAACTGACCTGATGCACTTTGTGGCCTTTTAGGGCTTGTGCTTTGCTTTTTACTGTGTGGATGGATTAAAACTTGTACATTGTAAAAGAAAAAGAAAAAAAAAACGGAATACTGTATTTCAGATTTTGCGCAACAGTTCTATGTATGTATAGTTTAGAGTTCTCAGTTGTTGTGAAGGAAAGATCCATATGTTTGTAAATAATATAATGTATATGTATATCAGTTTTTGTTTTCCTCTGAGCCCTACTTCTGATCATGCTGTAATTTGCCTTTGCTAAAGATTGTTTTTATTTTTGTGCAATTGAACCAGTTTTGACATTGACTGTTGACATAAATATTATTATTGCTTGACCTTTTTATTTGTGTATGTTACAGAAAGCTGTCCTGTAAAAAAAAAAAGAAAAAAAGTGAATACATGCTGCGGATCAAATGCATAAATATGAGCGTTTGAGTCGGAGCACCGATACATTGTTCAGTCTTGTTCTTAAAAAAAAGTGTTCAGATTTGCAAAGTTTGGTTGTTTCTGTCATTTGAGTTGTTTACATGTTTGTTTACTCTCTGTTCTTTTTTTTGTTTTCTTTGCAACTTGTTTGGAGTATTTTATTTGAGATGTCAAGAACTGGAGTCATTTTTCCAACACTAGAGAGTAAAAACAGCTGCTTTGGATGGTTACAACTTTAGGAGTACAGTTTTGTAAATGTGAGAATTGGAAATAAAATGGTTAACGAGGAATATTTGAAAAAGTAAGTGAAATGTTTCAATTTAAGAAGTTGAATTGCACAAGTAACATTTTTAAAATCAGAATTTCCCTGTAATATTTGATTGTTAAGCCCTCTCATGGCCTGTTTTTTTCCCCATATAGATGTAGTTTCTGTAAAAAAGAAAAAGAAAACAGTTTTTCTTAAAACTAGTGTTTCTCCTCTCTTGAGGCATTCACACATGTTACTGTACTCTCCTCAGTTGCAGTCATTTCACAGACAACCAAAGGTATTGTATCTTAGTTTATTAATTTCCAGTTAGCATGTTACAAGCCAAACATTTTCTTTTAAACACATTGCTAATGTCCATCTGTGTTGCTGTAAAACACTAAAAGCACAGAGTTGTGTCTTTTTCAGCTCTGCTGCTGTAGTATTTGACTTCAAACGACCTCTTTTTGACATGAGAACTGGACAATGTGCAACCATTTCACCTGTTGCAGCTTAAATTGGTGTCTTTGCCCTGTATGATTGGATAGGACGCAGCCTCAAAACAATCAGACTCAGAAAATTGAGCTGGAGAAAAAAAAAGTCATTTGTGTTTTGTGTTGTTTGTTCATTTTTTTTTTAACACAAAAGCCAATAAAAATCTATTTACAACTACAAATTTTACTGGTGTACGTTTTTTTTTCATGTGTTTTTGGTGGGGATTTTAGCTATTATAGCATTGTTTGTGCTCAAGTAAAAGACTGCAAGTTTATACAAATCTACTCATATAAGTGGACGTTTTATCAAAACATCTCTGTTTAATGTATAAAAATTAGTAGCAATATGCCTTTTCACTACCCAATTGTTTAGAAATTTTCAAAACTAATTTCTAGATTAAATATTAAATGTAGTGACTGACAATTACCAGCAGGTGGAGCCCGTGTGCTTCTTGAATTCATAATCAGTTGCAGTCAAATTTCAGTTTCAAATTAATTTATAAACCACGTGGTAATAATTTATTCTGTCTGACACTCATATGTATATTCTACATTAACTGCACGACAGTAAATAATCCACAGGTTTTTATAGGCAACTAGAAGTATAATTTAGATAACAAACAACTTGTTTCCTTTCTATTTTTGTTTGCACCTTCATAATTCTATATTGTCATTTTTACTCAACTGCTTTTATGTAAATGCATTGGTTGTCATTGGCTGTCACATTTTTATTAAAAACTCAGCAGTTAACATTTTTCTGCTCACAGTTTTGACATCAAAATTTCAACTTATTATTAATTGTCAGTCTACCACTGTATAGATTATTATAAAAAATATTTTTTCATTTTTGAAACTGAGAACTGATCAACAAATGTAAATCAATCAACTTTACTGTTTTACTTGCACAAAATTATTTTGTAAATACCACAGCTAACATGTTTGCTGGTGTTTGTGAATAAATATCTTCATTGACTTACACGTAACAGGTCACTGATTTGTTAACCCGGAAAAGTTTTAGGCCTTCAACAACAACAAACAGAAAGAGGGAATGATGCCTTCAAGTACTGTAAGAAGTTTAGACTTAGGGAGAGAATAAAGTGTAGGTGAAGGGTACATTACTTTTTTAATGAAATTAAGTGAAATAAGAGAAAACAGTTTACCCCTTCCAAGACAGCAGCAGGACATCAAATGTGAAATATATTGTATTTTGTTTTACTTTATTATGTTTATTTTCTATGAGCCTTTTGTTTCTTTGTTTAAATCTAATCCCATACAGACATTACACGCAAAAAAAGTACATATATTGCAGTTTGCAGCTCCAGTGGTAGGAGACAAACTGCGAAAACTGATCTGAAAGTGGCTAAAAGATGCAGCAGATAATGAAGAAGTGTCACATTACATGCTGAGTGGAAAATGTACCTGAGCTGACACCAGAATGGACTTTACTGTGGTTGTAAGTGATACATGGGCTGTGTCAGCTTGGGTGAAATTAGAGGGATTGTTCCTACTTTACAACAAAAATCAAGTGTCAACAAATCATATATAAT
The DNA here is from genome assembly GCA_032275365.1 of Anablepsoides cearensis. Taxonomy (NCBI): domain Eukaryota; kingdom Metazoa; phylum Chordata; class Actinopteri; order Cyprinodontiformes; family Rivulidae; genus Anablepsoides; species Anablepsoides cearensis. The sequence continues at coordinate 14,977,511 of JAUBOC010000078.1, read as the reverse complement.
CAGAATAAAATGTAAAAAGCTGTCTCTTCTCTGCTTTGTGTAGTTCTGTATGTATAATATTAGTGTACATTAGAAACTTCTCAAGTATTTTAGTAGTAAATCTTATCATTATTGCATAACAACACCATAACAAAGAATGCTATTGTTTTTCTATTTATCCTGTTGTTACTACTTCTTAATGAACAGCGGAAGCCCAAATTTGCGAGTGGCACTCGAACGCATCATGCAAACCTGTGGACCAATCGCGTCAGAGTAAATTACGGCGTTGTGATGGAATCAACCAATCAGCGCTCGCTCTGCAGAGTAAATAGACACTCAGCATCGGTTCCCTGGATGTTTCGAGCTGCGGTTAACTGCAACAAAGAAAACGTCGTTCTTTCGTCAAAAACATTTGTAACAACGCAGGAGTTACGCTTTTGTCGCGAGCGGAAAAGACGAGGGGCGCCGGTAGTTCTCATTTCAGGAGGAAACCCGCAGAGTAAAGTAACCTTCGGAGACGAGTTGACTTTCTGTTCGGTAAGTGCTTCTGTAATTACACCGGATGGACAATCCGTAGGAATTGGAGCGCTGGATGACATGAATGTTGTGTTTGTCTTCACAAAAGTGTTTTATTTCTTTTATGACTTCAGTTTCACATTAAAAGCTTTCTTGTCCTTTGACGTCTTGACATGTTAAAGTTTTCACAGCTTCAATGAAAACACTCTCTGGTTACCTGAACGTGCGCGTGTTCACGTGCTGACCTATTTGTCGTCACGTCTGGCTGTATTGACGATGTCGCCTAATTTGATTTCTAACATCAATACATTTAACAAAGACTTTCTTTATGGTCTAAGTCTTAAGTATGAACTTGTGTGTGTGTGTGCGCGCGCGCGCGTGCGAGAGAGAGAGAGAGAGAGAGAGAGCGTGCGCGTGATTATGAGCAGAAGTCCAGAGCCAATTAATCTAAGCAGGCGTGGATTGGTCATTGATTTTGTTTTATTTCTATGAGCTTTGCTGCCATAAATGTTCTTTGTTTTAGTGACTTTACCTGTGAATCATTATAGATAAATACATAAACAAGAAATATGTGTGATAAACGTTAATAAATATAACAAAGGGCGTTTTGAGTTAGAAAACTTGAATTCCTAAAGGAAAGTATTAAAACCAGTGTCTTTAAAGACAATGTTGTTTCACTGTCACTTGAGAGAAGCTACATTAGTCTCAAACATGGAGGAATGATTTGAACCAATACCACATCTGCAGTGTGCATCTTTTATAAATGCAAAAACTATATCACTGAAAACATTTTTATTTTACAGCAGTGGCTGATTCCACTTTACTGCTCATTTTATTTTGTTATTTTTGTTAACATTTTTCGTTACATTGAAATTTAACTAAGCCTAGGACCCAACATATAAAACATTGCTAGGACCTATAGGTGCTGTATTTATGTAGTTTGTTACAAACACCTATTTGTAAGGTTGTTTTCTTTGCAAAGGAGTAGGACAGAGGAAGTAAGATTAAGTTTTTTGGACTGAAAAGAAAAACAAAAAAATGTCTACACCAAAACCCGATTCACTTTTATCTATAAGGGAATGTTTCTGTTGATGTCTAGATGTAAACGTTGGAAAGATATTTGTATTTTGCCTAGATTGTCCAGAAAAAAAGCTACAGTACCTCACAGGTTGGATTTAAACTTCCAACCTGTGACTTGCCTGTAAGGCTTACAGTGCCTACCTATATAAGTATTCACTCCCTTGGATGTTCTATGCTTTTATTATTGTCATAAATCAATTATGGTTAATATAAATAGCTTATTTGACAAAAAAAAAAAAAAAAAAACTCATCAATTTAAATGTGAAATCAAATTCTAGAGTAATGAATGTGTAAAATATGAAAGTTTATGGATATAGAATATGGGACGTGTAAATTTACCATAAGCAGGCTGTCCTCACATGCACTGTGGCAAACAGAAAGCCACATTTGAAGAAAACTTAGATTAAATCTCAGCTTGAGTTAGCCAAATGGCATGGAAGACTCTATGGTCAAGTGCTTCTCAGCAGCAGCCAGCCCTAATCGATATCAGCAAAACATCCACGGGAGTGATTACTTTTATTGGCACTGTTTATTTTACTAAGCTTACCAGCCTCATCGCTTATTAAAGGGATAGTCTGGTCAATTTTGAATTGACGATTTATTCAATATATAGTACATTATCAGCTGTGACATCAGCCATAGAGCGTGTGGGGAGGAGGCCAGAAGTCTTTGTCGAGGCTAGGCTAATGACTAGCCAAACAAGTGACTGTTTTTATTTTGTTTTACGGGCTTTTAAAAAAGTGAAAAGAACACTAGTAACTAATAGCACTTTTGCATGACACTGTTTATTTTGTTGCTGTTGTTGAGCATAAATAGGCCCTGTATGTTATGGTGCTGAGGCTGCTGGTTGTATCAGTCTGCTGGGAGTTGAGAACATTTTTTGGATTGACTAGATGCGCTGATGAGGCAAACAAAAACATTCCCAGCCTCAGCACCATTTTCCTCTACACAGTTTTTCTGTGTTCAGCCCATTCATAGAACCACTAACCCTGTTCTTATGAGAAAACAGCAACGAATTCAACAAAACGTTTCAATCAAAACTGTAGAGGTGTGATATTAACTAATATAGTTCTTTCACATCAGTATATTTTTGAGATTTTTCAGGCTTTTAAAACAATTCTGTGAAAAAACTGTTTGACTACTCATTAGCCTAGAATGAACACAAGCTTTCTCTATACTTTGTGCTTTATGACTGATGTCATAAGGTAACTGTTGATAACTATTTGACAAGACATCACTTAAAAATGATTAAACTATCCCTTTAAGTTGATTTTTTTTCTCTGAAGCATCTGAAGCAGATCTGACCACAGGCTGTAAGCAACTGTTCTGAATGACTGAGATACTGCAGTCATGAACCTTTTCTGAATCGGGCTGCAACTAAACCTTGTTACATTCTCTGCAAGAATCAATACTTTTGTCTTTTGACCCAAGCTCACATCATCACTCTTTTGTCTAAACACGTCATTTGTTTTTGCAAATTTGTTGCAAAAGTCCTTTTTTGTAACAAATGCTCTCTTCATTTCATAACGTTTTTACTTCCTATTTCCACAAATTATTAGCCTTTTGAGTGTATTTACGTACTGTACCTTTAAAGGTGTGTTATATATTTTTTGTACTTCCTTGCTTCATAATTATCCTTTGAATAAATATCCTCACCAGTGGGAAAAACAGGTATGTAAACATGTCACCTTTTCAGCATTAAACCCATGAGCCCACTTCAACTGTCCGACCAATCATACAATAGCTCTTGGACACCACACAATAAAAGTTCTGTGCAGATGATATGTCAAGAACAGTTCCTAAATCAGGTTTTAGAAGAAAAACAATGACATAATTCTTTTCTCACAATGCCGGGAAAGAGAGCCGCTTTCTTGCTTTTTGCAAAGTATGTAGCACCCTTAACTCCTTCATCAGACTGTGCAAAATGTGTTAATGATTAAATACTTCAAAGGTTATGCGAGTCAGATATGGCCTGGGGGTTGCCAGTTGATGATCTCCACCATAGATAAAAAGTCATCAGCAGCTATTTAATGTAAATTATAGATATTTGCCTATCATTTTGGTATTTGCTTATGTGTCTTTGCTCTTGTCCTTTTAGAAATATGAGTATTTTACATGCAAGAATGATGAGTTCTTTGTCTAGTTACACCTTGACACTTACCAGGCGAAAATGGGTGAGGTGACAAGAACATGAAAGATGAAGAGCAGATGGTGAGAGCAAGGGGAGGAGCGGTACACAGAGACGCCGTGTAAAACAGGCAAGGTAGGAAATGGGGGAGCAGGAGAGATGCAGGGAAGTGGCAAAGAACGAAAGATCAGGGCCGGATGAGAGTGTAAGATAAAAGACCTGCCTGGCACAGTGTGTCTTCATTTTGTGTAGAGAAACGTATTAGACAAAGTGGCGGTCAGTTGCGTCTGCTTGCTCGGAAGATTGGTCGAAACAAGGGAAGAGGCTGGCATGAAGAGGGAGAGATGGAGCAGTAGCAGGGGGCACTGTAATGGTGACAGGGGGTCATTTATCTGTCTTTGGGAGGTCAGGCCTTTCACCAGCATCCTGTCTCAGCATCTTTTGGGTGTCTTTCATCCATACATCCTCATATCCTCCCTGTCACTCTTTTTTGGAAATGTCAGATATTTTAGATGCTGCAGCTGAAATCCTTGTTGTTTTCTGCCCAATGAGACCAAAACTTTATTCATTTCTTGCTCCTACAGACAGCGCTTCAAATGTTTATTCATTTAACTCCAAACAGTTCAGCTTCAGTGAGGTTCAAACATAAAATTAAAATATGAAATGTTTTCAGCGATTGCAATTCAGCCTATTATAATTTCTTTACAGGGTGAGTTTTAATGCTTTAAAAGCCTCCTTTAGGGATTTAAAAAAATACGCCCACGCATCTCCAGCAAACATGAGATTGAATTTTGCCCAGAAAATGTAACCTGCTGTAGTTTTATCATGCAAGCTATGCATTTAGAGCTGGTTACATAATAAGTTTTTGTTACAAGCATTTAAAATGCTGGTGGTTTGATCAATTTGAAGGTATCAATTTTCAGAGACAATTATCAAGTCACCTCAAGTGAACTGTATTTATGTAGATCATTTATTAAGTAGAACTATTTTTATTCAGGACGAATTAAACAAAATGCGTTTCACAGATTTTGAGATTAGCTTCATTTGGAAACAGTTTGGTGAAGCCACAACAGTCAGTAAAAGGCCCTGCTGAAACAAATTTATTAAACAAAGAGCAAAAATATCCTGTCAAAGAAATTCCACATTTATAAAGGAAAGAAGGAACCTAAAAAAGATTTTTATTATGATACTGCTCTAAACTATATATTTGTCCAAAACAAAAAAAATGCTGCCTTTATTTTTCTTGCTGCTCCATTTCAAACATTTCTAAACATTTAATCAGATGTTTTGGTTTGAGGATGGAGGATGATAGGATTGAGCTCCTATGCTGTGGCCTACACCCTGTCACTGCTCTTAAATGAACATGTTCTGTCTTGCATTATTTCTTGAGCAATAAAAAAGTCCCCAGGTTGAGACAGAGGAAGTTTGTCTAAAGGTGCCACTGATGTCAGAGGATTAATTTTAGTGGTGCGATGAAGAGTTGGGAGGCTTTTTTTAGGTCAGTCACAAACGCAACAACGGTTTTATTTTTTTCTGCTCATCAATTAATCAGCAACTTTTGACATTTGAAGATTTTAGATATTTTTTCCCCTAGTTGTTCTCTGAACCAAATTTCACTGTGCTCATTTCCAGTGATGCACAAAATGATCTGTTAACAGCACAGACACCAGTTTGTTGTCTGCTTTCTATCAGCTGTCATTAGTTTGAACTATTTTTATCTCCAAACCACACAACAGACTGTGAACTTGTAAAAGTTACAGACTAAACAAAGGTGAAAAATAGATGACAAATTAAGAGTCTTGAGTTTATATTACCAAGACTTGCGTCCTGAAAGCTGAATTAGATTCAACGTTTGTGACTTATTGAGATCTTTTTATGTGTGTCTGACCCTGGACAAGTCACACATACATCATGTCAATTTAACTTGCTTTAAGAACATTGTTTAAATGTATTTTCTGATATAAAAAGACTACAGCTTTTGTATTTTCTCTTTTTATTTATCTACGCGTTTGTCATCCCTATCCCTTCAGAGAGGCATGTCAGATGAAGTGGGAATACATTTATATTCAGCAGCTTTTTTATTGTAGCGTTAGACTGCTGAGCTATCAGAAATGCAGACACACAGGAATATACACTTCGACGCAAAGATGTCACTCAGGAAAGACTGCCCTCTCGTTTACTTCTGCACTCTAAATGACACTGACATGTCCAGTCAGTCAAACAGGAAGTGTTCCTCTTGTCCTTGCTGTTGAAATGTGGTGTATAACCTTCAGGTTGGAGCGAGCTGCTATCAGAGTGGCAGAATAACTCTAGGAATAATGCACTTTGCAGTAAGATTCTACCCTTGTGACTAAATGAGAACTGAACACGAGTGGGTGTGTTGTGTGCACCTTTGCTAGTGTATGTCTTTCAACTTGATCATCGGTTATCCAGTTGTTCCTTTTTGCCATCTGATTGTGATATGCGTCACTTTGTCTGGGAGAGATTGCTGCAGCAAGTCGTTAATCAAAGTTCTCCTTGTGGGGAAAACAGCCTGACAAGCCGGCAGCAGAATTGGAGCCCTTGGGGTGACACTAGGGGACATGAAACCATTAGTGTTGTAACAAACAGACCTTAGTTCCAGTTGGGATCCTCTCCATGTAAACCGTGCATATCAGCTCATTTCACCTCATCTCGCCCCATCATGTCATGCATCATTTGCCTTCCTGTCGCTCACAATCATCTTGTCTGATCAGATCGGAAGTTTGCTCTATCTTTTGTGTTTCTGGAGACTAAAAAGGGGTTGAATGGTGCAGAGAGGCGGCGTGCTGATTTACATATAAATGACGACAGTGTATGAAAGGCTGCTTTCCTGCTTATTGGTCATTTTAAGGCAATGCAGTGTCTGTATATGTACCATTTTGTGTCTAATAACGCTTGAACAACAAGCCCAGAATAGTGTGACTCTTACTTTCCTCTGCATGTCATTTCACAGCTTTTACAACGTTATCTGATGCTCCCCCCCCAGAAAAATAAATTCAACTGACTCATCCTGGAATGTAATGCAGGTATGTGATGGGTTTGGTTGCGCAATAAACATCAAACGGTTATGGGGAAAATACATTTACTCAAATCTCCTAGGATGTTATTTGAGATTTTGTCAAAAGGAAAATGGAAGGACTTCCTGACCAGTGCTATCTTTAAGATCCTGTTCTCACATATCATCTCTCCCAGCTTTTTTTTTTTTGTAACAGAATTCCTTGCAGGCTCACCAATCCAAAAATAGACCAGGCAGCACTTTAGAACCTGGCTACCACACTTTATATACTGTACTTGCTAACATTAGATACAGTATTAGATTTTTCCTTGGGTGTTAAAAGGAATGGGATGAAGTGTGTTCTGAGATTCTTGTAGGAAGCCGAGGCAAGGATTTTAGCCTTAGGGAAAGAAACATGATGCATCTAGTATGGAACAAAAGGTGTAATAGTTGACGTCTAGATAATGAAGTTAATAGTCGGCCTGTATAACAGCTGTCTGTTTTATTTGCTTTGATCTTTGGGGCAGATAATAGCAATTTCTCTCTTCTGCTGCCAACATTGTCACTACCCTGGTATCTTTACAAGGTAATGTTTTCGTTCCCCCATTAGTACTTTGATGAACTGCTATGTACTAGGGCTTCTATTGACAAGAATCTATACACATCACAAAACAGGGGTTAGGATATGATATATTGCGATTTAGTTCAATACTATAAGCAGGGCGATATAATGCGATATATTGCCATTTTTTTCTCCAAAAATGCATTATTTTGCTAATTTTACAATGTTTATTTTTTCTTATTTCATCCAGAGTTTTCAATCGTTAAGCCAAATATGTCATTACATAGTTTGTTAATATACTTGTAGCAGCGTTTTAATTTATAATCTTGATTTATTATAAAATAGAATCACCCTCCACATAAACAATAGCTTATATCTTGTGCTGAAGGTCAGTAAAATGATGAAATGAGGCTGCTACAGTCTGTGTTTCTGTAGAGGGACCCCTTTAACTTGAGGGGGAAGCGCAAGTCATTTCAAAGCCCTCAGTGTTTCATATAGTTGTTGCATTTGGCCACTTCAGTACCGTCCCTTCAGCTCAGTACAGCAGAACGTGTAAGATTATTTATCTTAGCCTGGAAATTTGACTCAAATTAAGTGAAAAAGTAAGGCCTATGTCACATGGCAGGACGATTGTGCTGAATTCTGGCCTGATTTTGCTCTTCCGAGTTCCGACAATCTTAAGGATGCTCAGATTATCACGATGGCTCTAAAGATAATCTTAGCAGATAGTCATGCTGTGGGAAAGGAGTTAAGAGTGATCTAGTCGGCTCAGAAGGACGTTGGGACTGCTCCAACCTCAAATCGGGGATATTCAACATGTGCTTTTGGAACATTTTTATCTTTTTGTCCGTACATTTTCAAACAAACAACCAAACAAGACAAATATGTATGTCTTTGTTAAAAATAAGTGTCCCTATGATCTTAATAGGAGGTTTAATGCCAGAGCATGTTTACAGCTATGATCAGTTTAAAATCAGGTAATCTTATCGGAATTATTTTGTACTGTAGGAGGAAGTAACTTTCTTAGGTAACAGGTCTATCAAGGATTAGTTTGTTTGTCGTCCTCTTAAAATTATTAAAGACTTATTTATGCAATCGGAATTAATAAAATTGAAATCACTTTTTAAAATGAGGTTAGTGTAAACTAACAAAACAATTCCTATAGGACCCTTTAAAGTTTATGTTCTCAGATAAAACCCAATGTGTGCTTACTACAATCAGTAAAACATCCACTCCTCAAGCATCAAGTGATTTTTAAAGTTACCTTTCAGTAAATGGAAAAAAAAAACAAGCAAAAAAAAAAAAAAAAACTAAACAAAACTATTTGGGTAGATCAAATTGAATCTAACAAAAACAGTCATTTCCACATATTGCACCTTGTAGGCATTGCATCTCTTCGGTAAGATACTTGTTATTTGAACTAATAGCAGCAACAAAGACTTTCCAGCAGTGTGCAACATTCTAACATTATAGAGTTCAGATAGTTAGTTTAACACATATAGAGACATTTACCACATCATTCACTGTGTTATATGTTGGCACAGTTTAAGAAAGGATGTGAAATGAAAATAAGGCTGAAACTACATTTGAGGGAACCAACATCTCGCTATGAAGGAAAAAGCTTTTACCAGAAATATCTGATTTATAAACTAGATGAATCACTTCTAGGTCACACCTGATCTCAAACCCTGAAAATATTAGGAATTACTGAGCTTCACTCAGTTTGGCAGATATTTGTGCCATATGGGAGCAAACAGATTTTCAAAAACTGATTATTGATCTGGACTCACTGCACTGCAAAAAATGTCTTTCTAACCAAGTTTTAAAACCTTATATCCAGCCAAAAAGTCTTGTGACACTGATTGTGTAAGAATATTAATCTTGTTTTCAGAAAGTGTAAGTTTATTTGTCTTGTTAGCTTGAAAATTTGACTC
>JAUBOC010000078.1:14930411-14942543 GCA_032275365.1 Anablepsoides cearensis | reverse complement strand
ACGTAATTTTCGTCATGAAACTGCGACAACCCGTGCCGACGTCGGCAGTTCGGAGGGAGTGTGTTTCCAGCTTTAGTTTGATTGTAGAGGTATTTGACCTTGTTGCAAGCCATAATTTTTCCATTCTGCAGTCTCAAAGGAAGTCATTAGCATTTGGACTTTAAAAGTGACTTTGTCTTGATGAAGTCAGATTATGATTAATAGGTTTTTTTTTAAGTATTTAAATAAATAAATAACTAATCTCTTAAGTTAATTTATCCCTACTGGATACTTGGGGAAAAGTTAACCTGGCTTCGTGTTGAAAATAAGTGTGTCCTCACCACAAACCAGTTGATACAATTTTTAATCTTAACCATCAGCTGCTGACTAAAGATTTGGGCTGAACACACTGATCTGAGTGGTATTGGTCAGCTTATCTAATGGTTGGACAAAATTGAATATTTTTTAAGATGCCAAGCATTTAATTGCATATGAAATGAAGCTGATTGTGCAGTGTTTGAAAAGACAATAGCTGTTACCTCAGTTGTTGCTGTTTGCAGGTGGCCAGGGATATGACTTGGACTAAGCTGACCCAGACACACGCACATACAGACACGTGCACAGTCTGGGACATCATGAATGAGAAAGCTGAGAAACAGGAAGGCTGAATCATTGTCAAGCTATTAGGCCTCATCCTTTGTGGGTTTTAGGCTCTCTGGTTGTCCTTGACTGACCATCTGAGACACGAACATGCAGTTGTCTGCACACGGTTTGTTCTAATGTACAAATACTCAGCAAGAAAAACCTAGAAGAAACTTTACTGCTGCTAATTATAATTAAGAGTTCATACATAAATGTGCTGTATTGGAGTCCTGTGGAGAGCTTGGTGTTATTTCTGTGGGGAGGGGAAGCCCTCCGATATCTCTGTCCTGTCGTGAGAGAGGCTGCTAGATGAATAAGTGTTTCCCCACCCTGCAGGCTCCTGTCTGCGTGTGTGCTGCTGTGTTTGTGTGACTTCAAAGCCGGCCTGCTCAGTCAGAGTTTACTGGACCAGTTTCAATAAAACACAGTCTGTGGGATGGACAGACAGTCGGGCACAATGTCCTCCCTTCATACAATGGCACACAGCGAACACACACACACAGCCTTCTGAAGCTTGTTACTGGTGAAGCAAGAGAAGCCAGATGAAACCAGCCCACTCACCAGGTGCACAGTCTGTCTGCACTCTACCTGTCCTGTTTTGCCACTTTTTGATCAGGATTTCGATAAACTTGTCAGCTTCTGTTTGTTTTCTCATTGTCTGTCTTTGCAATGATCCGATCGCTTCCTCTCACATTGCTGCTAAATGTTTGATCAAGTAATCATTTGAGTCTAAAGAACACCTGCTCATCTTACATGATTGAAAGACCTTCAGTTAGACAACGATTGACAATTTGTGACTAATGTCTAAGATGATCAAAGTCAAAAGTATAATCAAGCAATAACAAATGATGAATTTGTCACGTTAAAATATAATATCAGTGCTCATTTTGTATCTTTCCATCCCAGTGGAGTTGAAGGGAGTGTGAATGAGTGAAAGAGCTTTTTGAAAGAAATGTTAAGAAGAAAGAAGGCAAGCAAAGTAAACAACAGATGGCAGAAGCATGTTTCCCCAACAGCAGACGATGCGCCTGCCCACCACCAGCCTCTTGCGACGTTACAATGCAACCATGACCGTGACAACACGGGGTCAGAGGTCAAGTGCCTCCTTGATGACAGGGCAAAACGCCAGATTGTCTGCCTCATGCTGCTCCAGACGAGGTCAGCTGAAACACACATGCAGACGCTCGGAAAGTGCGTACAGTGTTAAAGTGTGTTTGTCTTTGGATGAAGTTTGGCAGCGATGACGTCCAAATCCCCCATGTAACATTCACCCTTTACTCACCTGCCAGCCAGGATGACACAAACACACACGCACACACACGCAGCTGTCTCTTTTGTATGTGTGTGTGTGTGTGTGTGTGTGTGTGTGTGTGGTGATGAACTGAGTAGTGGCAGACATTAGTCATGATGGCTGCCAGCTGCTATGACCTTATTCAAAGTGAAAGAAAGAAAAAAAAAACAGAATCAGGGTTGGGGAAAAGTGCAAGTTGCCAGAGTGAGACACTTGTACTTGTTGTACAGCTATGTTTCTGGTTACTAGTGTTCATTTTAAAAGTCAATACTAAATTCAGTCATGTTATTATAACTTCATAAATCTATCTGCAAACTGAGGCTGTTTAAAACGTTATACAACAAGTAAGATATTAATGCTCATAAAGTCTTCACAAAAAGGTCTTTGAATTTTATTGAGGACATTTCTAACTTGAAAAAATAGTGACCTTTGCATAAAGAGCTTTTTATGAATAGTATTGTGAACAGCAGAGTAGCTTTGAATTTTGTAATGAACCTTTTTGAAGATATCGTTCTACCCTCGCTGCAGTGTTGACACCCACAAATAATGGCACGCATCCTTCATTTTAAGGTGTCAGACAATATTACCAGAAGAGATGTGAGTTCGGAGTACTCACGCACCCAAAATAAAAAAAAAATAATGCATGTTTCGTGGCTTGTGACATAAATAAACACAAACCTTAGAGACACACAGGGTTGTGTCATTCACTTCTGCCTCTATGACTCCTCCTGTGAAGAGGAAGCTTCAGCTGTCATTCCTGGAAGAGATCACAATGCCAGTTTAACCACACAAAACTGTGTGTGGGTGGGAGTGAGATTCTCTTCTGCGCTGCCTTCATTTGCTAAAATAAAGTGTTAAAGAGCAGCTTTTGTTGGCTGAATGAGGAAATCTTGAACTATTTGGTGAAGCTGGTACCTAACTTTGGTTTAGATTAAGAACATACGGANNNNAGAGAGAGAGAGAGAGAGATGCACTTTTATTAATTTCTTAAGTGGTTTTATAAGCAAACAAGCATCATCGAACAGAAAGTTTTAATGGTAATTTACAATTTAAAGTCAACAAACACAGTTTTATCATTGTGTCACATAGATTTATAACCACATGCACAGAAACTGAAAGTAAATTTGTACAAAAATAACTAAATACTAAACGTTATCACCCACACTGGAAAGTAAGATCTGCAGTGAAACTGGTGTAAAGTTGAGAAATGCATTCTAAAAATAAAACTGAAATAAAACTGTGGGTATTTCTCGCTTGCTTTTGACGTAATTGCCATAAACAAGTACTTTTATGTAGGTGACAGCACAATCGGTTGTGACATCATGACATCTGTCTCGGTGAGGATAAGAACTGATTAAGTCCTGCTGACATTGTCAGGTCTGTTGCACTCTGTTGATTGGAGATAGATTATCAGCACAACTCTTTGTTTTCTGTTGATATTTTTGCTGTCTCAGGTAATACTCATTAAAATTAGATTAGCTAAATGAGGGTTTTTCAGGTTCAGATGTGGGCAACTTTGCACAACAGGGACACATTTAAATAGACATAAAACATGTACTGAATTGTTGCAACATGAGTTGGGACGTGTCAGACAAGGCGTTTGTGTATTTAAGGCTGTGATAGTCCTGATTGTTGGTCATGCAAAAAAAAAAGAAGAATTGGAATCAGTGTGCCTGTTGCAGTATTCTTGTCCTTTTTCTTTATTCAATGTTAGTTATTTTCTTTGACATTTTATGCATTGTTGTTTTGCTGGAAACAGTGAATGAGTCAAGGAATCTAACATCTATTTTCTGTCGTTTTTCTCACAGGAGAAGCAACAGCTCCTGATGAAGACAACTGTGGCATGAAACCAAATCAGATATATCTCCTGTTCATTACATCCTCCCTCATCTCATTTATTCACCTTCCTATCAGGAACTCTCACCTCAACTTCACCGCATTGATGAGGTAACGTCAAGCTCCCCACTTTGCAGCACCCACCTGCACCTTCACCTTCCCCCCCCTCCTTCTGTCACCCCTTCCATCCCAGCCATGGGACAGAAGATCTCTGGAAGCATTAAATCGGTGGATGGTCGAGGAGAAAGTGGCAGCTCCCCGTCATACCGACCCACCTCTCATCGTCGGCAGCACCTGGAGCTAAGGGGTCCGGATTTCTCCAAGCCGCCCAGGCTGGACCTCTTACTGGACATGCCATGCGCTGGACCGGACACTCAGCTTCGTCATGCATGGAACCCTGATGACCGCTCGCTCAATATTTTCATCAAAGAGGACGATAAGTTGACGTTTCACCGCCACCCAGTTGCTCAGAGCACAGACTGCATCAGAGGGCGTGTTGGATACACGCGGGGTCTTCATGTGTGGAGGATCCACTGGCCTGCGAGGCAGCGAGGCACCCATGCTGTGGTTGGTGTGGCAACTTCTGATGCTCCTTTACATTCTGTTGGGTACATGGCGTTAGTGGGATCAGACTGTGAGTCCTGGGGCTGGGATCTGGGGCGGAACAGGCTGTACCATGACAGTAAGAACCGATCCCACAGCTCGCTGCCTTCATATCCTTGTTTCCTGGAGCCGGAGGAGTCATTCACCTTACCGGACTGGCTCCTCGTGATTCTAGACATGGACGAAGGAACGCTAAGCTTTATGGTGGATGGACAGTATCTCGGAGTAGCATTCCGAGGCTTAAAAGGAAAGAAGCTGTATCCTGTTGTCAGTGCTGTATGGGGACATTGTGAAATCACCATGAAGTACATCAATGGCTTAGATCGTAAGTAACCACTTTCTGACAACTAACAATACAACACCAACATCATCTAATATTCAAGAAGAATAATTAAGCTAATAATTTAGAATATTAGGTTTGGCTTTAATTTGAAAATGGTTCTGGGCCACTGAATTCTCATTTCATTAGTTAAAAACACAAAGATCTACAATCCTTGTTTGAAAGTGATTTTTTTGCTAAGTTCAGCAGTCAGAGACAAACACATCCTAAAGGTTCAAATATTAGACATTTATAAGTAATCTAAGAGGAAAATGCTAGTGTATAGAGAAGTTGAGATTTTTTTTCTTGTTGGTATTGAAACATAATTTTGGCTGGATTATATAAATATTCATAAGAAGCAGTAGACCTGAGCTCATTTGTATATGTATATGTTGTATATGTTCTGCCTATGCCACTTAGTTAGTGATAGTGATACCTTTGTTTTTTTCTTTATTTCTTTTTGAAACAGTAATTCTGCAACTACTGTATCACGAAATTAGTGATTTTTTTCTATTAAAAAAGCATGAATTAATTTAAATGTATTTAACAGACATCAGCATTTGTGCTAAGGGTTAAAAGTTGTAGGATTAGCATTTGGACTCTCACTGCTCTCTTGAGAATCACAATTTTTGTCTCTATTTACATGCTGTAGGGTAGAGATGGACTTATTCTCCTGTTGCAGTCTAAACAGCAATGTTTTTAAAGCTTTGTTAGACACACATCACAGACAAATACGGGCTCACACCTGCTGGGAAGTTATAAAAACAAGCCTAAGATCTGACTGTAGCTGTCTCCCTCCCTCATAGTCTGCAGAGCCCCATGGGTCTTATTTGATATCAAAACATGTTTTTTTTCCTCTCTTGCTCTCTCTTAGAGCTCAGAGGAAACCCCTTTTTGGGAGTTTGTTATGTCTATTTCTTCTTGCCCTGCTATGTTAAATTTCCTTTTTAATAAATTGCTTACACGTTCACTCTTTTCAGGAGACTATGTGGCACCTAGCATCTGTTTACGTCTTGTAAAAGTATGTCACAAGTCTCATCTTCAACTTTCAATTGGACGTTTCTGCCTTAAAATTGCAGCCAGCTAGCTATAATATCCAAATAAAAACAAATCTACTCTGGAGATATCTTGAAAGAACATAGTTTAGATGCTGAGAGCACATCATCTCATTCGTTTTCCGTTTACAGAGCTACCTACAGGATTTCATGGTGACTGTGTGATGGGCCATGAGGGGGAATATTGAGTCTTCTCAGAGCTTGCTTATAGACTTTTTGCTGTGAAATGAGGTTTGACGGAAATATGCAAAGTTTAATGCAGGCCTTCTTTTCTTGATAGGCAATCAGGGATCTGTAAATGAGAAATGTACAGACAGGAGACAGAAATTATAAAATGTGTATGAGTAAAATCAAATCAAAGGAGCAGTTAAACAGGAAGGCAAAAATCAATCTGTGCATTGTAAGAAAAACACTATTTACTGACCCATTTATTCCTCTTATCTTTTGTTTTCTGTCTTGTACTTTGTCTCTTTTTTCGACAATCTGAAACTCACTTGGGATAATACACTCCCAAATCCTTGTCTCCTGTTAAAAATCAATCCAAACCGGTACTTTGTTCTGCAAACACACGTTCCAGTACAAACAATTTAGATGAAATCATGTTTGTGTGTGAGTACACACAAATGTGAGTGAATAAATGCCAGTGGGAGCGGGGATGGAAATTCCATTTTATTGTTGGGGGTGGACAATAAATAAGGAGATTTATTAAAAGCGTATTTGGAGGGGGACCCCCAAAGGGAAAGTCAAATGTTATGTTGTAAAATGAACAAATGAAACCCTTTTTGTTACTATATTCTTTTACCAATTAACAATATACAAATAACCAAGTTGAACTGACATGGCCAAACATATTTAATAATCTTTAAAGTAATATTAACTATAATAGTGACCCTCATAAAAAGATTTTCCTTATATAACTTTTTTTATGTGTTTTGCTGGGCAATTAATGGTGATTAGGCGTAAATGTATATTAAATATGAGTGAGTGTAGTTTTCCTCATCGTTAACATAGCAATTTTGAAGCTAGTGAGAATTTGGCTCATATTCATACTTTTCTGTTGTCATTAAATAATTAAGACAAGAATATAAAGTATTAAATAAATACAAGTTTGCAGCCAGAAACCATACAACTACAATAAATCAAATAAAAACATTCCTCAGACACATTTATGTTTGTGGTGTCTCTTAACACAAACTATGAACTGCTGAAATTATCAGTTAAGGTTCATGGATCCTACTTGTCTGGGGTTCCTTTACATATTAAATAAATATCCCTGATACTATCTACAAAATGATAAAACATATAACATCTCAAGAGTTAAAACTGATCAATCAGGAAACTAATGCTCTGATTAATTTTAGTTCCCCTTAAAATAATTGCCAATATAAAGTTGTTATTGATTTGCAAGCAAGGAGCTCCAGCTGTAAGATATACATTTCTTGTACAACAAATTTGTACACGTTGATCTTTTAGTCTGGCTGTTTTTATGATTTTTTTTTGTGTGTGAAATGTATCCCAGTAATTGACCACCTTTCCTATTCCCCTGATCTCCCAAATTGTTTTATTTTTCTTTAAAATTGAGTCTGCACTCTGAGCAGCTCGTTCTGAGACTGTTCCAGGGGAGAAGTCAACAACCGAGCTTTAGAAACAGCTTACAGGAGAAAACAAACTGTTCTGCTGGGTATTCGTGCAACCTCAGAGGGCAGCAAGGTTTTAGCTGCAGAAGAAACAGAACTGAAATGCTTCCTCGTTAAAATTTAACAGCACCATTATTTCATAGACACACCACATACCTCAAGATTTTAGTCAAAGCTGAGTTGAGCAGCTTGAAGTGAGCTCTTTGTTTTAAAGCGTCCAGATTGCAATCGGTGTGTTCAGTCATTATGGCTTTTAGATTGAATCAAATTGTTAGCCCTGTTGATGACTCAAATAGTGAGAATGAAGTCATAATTGCTGTCTGTTTTAGAAAAGATGAGTGTTTGTGAAAGGTGAACCATCACCAGTCATTGTATCACAGCCGGCTGTTTATTTCACAGTCATTTTCTTTTCATGTGTGTTATTGTGGGTGAGGGTTGAGATCTAAACAAGAATATTGTCTATGAACATTTGCGTGTGGTCACGAAGAAACCATCTGGATACTTTAGTAAAGACTTGACGTCACGGTCTTCTGAGACGTATGCCTGTTGGACAGTATTGTTGTTGGAGAGGAAATGACATGACTGTGGGGTTTTAACAACAGATTTGCAGACGCGCCGTCTGCTTGTGGCACTGTTTGTTTTTCTCATCACTCTGGCTCAGGTCCCTGTTGCACCATTATCATAATTTTGTTCCACCTCAGATCATTGCTCCCATTCCTGCAGTAACACAGACACAGAGGCAACAGCACCTTAGGCTCAGGCCAGTTTTTGTAAAACCACTTAAAGCAGTCTGAGAAAGATAACTATGTTTAATTCACACTAATTCAAATAAATGCTGACAGAGGTTAGACTGAGTTTTACTGTTAAGTGTGATATAAATTATTCATACTTCCTGTGTTCTTACCTAAATTGAGTTCTCAAGCTACCTGTAACGGATCTCTATTGTACAAGAAAGCTATATTTATCATCCACTGCTGAAAGATGAAGGCAGATGATAAAGTTATTCTGTTTGTGTATCTGTTCCCAAAATATCCTTTGATCCACTTGATGAATTTTAATGAAACTTACAGAAAGTAATCTACTTCTAGTTAACTTTTAAAATCAGCAATTTTTAGGATGGCTGCTGGAACCAATTCACTGGTATTGATCTAAAAGTTGATGCACTATTAGCTGAGACTTTTTCCCAACAAATATTCTAAGCACTAAGGGGTTGTGCCAATCTTTTGTTTAAAATCTAGCTATCAAGTATTTGGAGTCAACATTGTATGAGTGATAGCAAAATATTCAATGAACCACTTGACAGACTTTATTGACAAACTATTTCTTAGTCTGTTTCATGAAAGACAGGGTGCAACACACATATTTTAAAAAACACTTGGCCTTTAATCCTTTTAATTGATGCTATATTTTAAAAATTACATGTCAGTTCATTTATTTTTATACCATAAATCTCTGCTTCTGCCTCATCTGTGTGCAAATAGACTTATACACATAGCTATGCTTTTTTTCCCCTAATCCTAGTTTTATAATTCGACTAATTAGCAAATGGCGCTTTGATTTGCAACTCTTTAAGTTTTACACTCTTTTCTTCTACTTTCTTTTTCATGTTCTCGAGCCAATACACCCTGGCAGACCAACACTGGCTTTCATTTCAGCTAATATGATATGCTGCAAAGCCTCTCATCCAACAACTGTAATGCGATTGTCTGACAGAAACAGTGTTTTAGCCACAGACGCTTCAGATGACCATATGACAGAACCAGTCATTATAGCTTTGTGGATTGTTAGAGAAGCAGAGAGGAGAAAAATATTGTGGAACATGGAAGTTAGACTAAAAAGGAAATTAGGAAAGATGAACAAGCGAGATGAGAGGAGAAAAACAGCTAGAGCTCATTTCAAGTGATGCTGTGAGTAAAAGCAGAATGAGATCATAAAGGAGAATCATCAGGAGACAGATAGAAGCAGATTACAAGAGGAAGTGTTTAAACAGTAAGAACGTGAAGTAGAGACCTTGTTGAGGTGTGCGTTAGTGTGTGATTTGACTGATACTCAGCTGATCAGGTTCCAGGAAGATTCTCATAACATGCAAAGATGTAACAGCATAACATCAAGTGCATTTCTGCTTAAACTGCGGTGTGGAAAAATGTCAAAGAGAAGTAGCTTATTTGACTGTCAAACCAAAAATGCTCCGTCTAGGTTTATGATTTTCCACCTTGTTCTAATTGATGCTTTATATTTAACTTGACCTCTGTAAGCTCACTCAGGCATCACAGAGTCACAAATCTGTCGAGTGCTTTTCTTCTCTTATAAGTCAGACCAACACTCTGTGAGCATCTTATTTGCAACAAGTCCGAAATAAACCAGCCACAGCCCCTTATCTATATATTCAATAAAATGAAGTAAAGATTTTTTTTTGTTGGTTTTGTATAGCACATGTGGCTTTAATTTTGTTCCTTTAAGGCAGAGTGACATGACACAATAAAATGTGGTTTAAGTGTTGGATAAAGTTAAAACAAACACCAGTTTTTTTTGTCAAATAAAGACAGGAAATCAAGGTTTACGCATAAATTATAAAAGCCTATTAGCTGCATTTTGTTGGGAAGTAACTTTTTCACTAGTTTTAGATGAAAACTTGTCTCTAAATGCTGTTAAGCTGTTCAGAGGAAGGTGAAAGCTGTTATATCGAGGTGGCACCTCCAGTTTAAAGAAAAACAGCTGCTATAAAACAGTTTGTTCCCTCTTGGGTTCATCTCTGCTCTTAAATTCTCCTCTTTTCTAAAGTGAAGCTCATCAGTATCTGACTCGTAAATCGTCCGGTGAGTAACAGCGACTCAGCTTTCTCTTGGCAGCCCGGCACCACGCTTGTACTCAGAGTTTTATAGCAACTGCTGGCTTTGCGATATGTGGGTCAGTGGGTTAGTGCTTTAGCTTAACTTAGCTTCTGTCTTCAGGCATAATGGTTGCACTCGGGTGTTAATGCTTCTGTGATTTGTGTGTCTGCATTGTACTCTTCATTATTTGGCTGTATTTTTTTGTATTTTTCTGTTCCTTTAAGTGTTGACTCTTGAGAACATTTCATCCCCTCTATGTAGCTCACTCTTTGCACAGAGACTCGCACTAAAAACCTGTTCTTTTAAAACAGTCCACCTCTCATTTTAGGCACCTTCAACAACATCTTTATGCTTTTATCATTACAAAATACAATTTTGGACCTCATTTAGATAATTAGTTGCCCTTAACACCTGCTATTTTAATCAAGACTGCACACTTAGAAGCTAATTGTGTTAAATTATTTAATGGCCAATTTACAACGCCTATGCAGTTTCCTAATAGCTTCTGCAATACATCTTGGTTAAAAGTTCATCATCAACTTTTTGTTCTAAACTTGATGTTCCTATTGGATGACTTCCTATGTTTTTGCAATTATGCTGTGTGACTAACTCTTCTTGACATAGGCTATTACTGGATAACAAGGATGACAGTCATTAGATCCTCGTGCACAACAAGATTAATTGGTGCTGAGAGCGTCAGATAAAGGCTTGCCATGTGTTTATATCATGCTTTAAGATCAAAACAATTCTAGCACCAACAGAGAACTGTGGTGTAATGTCAGTGTCTTTTTTTAACAGATTATTTTATATATTTTGTATTTGCATGTATTTAAAAATACCCACTGATTAATTAAATGATAAGTTTGATAACAAAGAGAAGAATTGAAAGATCACATGAGTAAATGAATGTTAGGTTAATTGGCAACTCTAAACTGTCCCTAGGTGTGAGTGATAAAGTGAATGGTTGTTTGCCTGTAGCCCTGTGGTGTCCCCCACCCCTTCACTGCTGGACATGGGCATCAGTGACCCTGTAAGACCTCATTTTGTAATAACAATGCATTATGTAATAATTTAATAAAATCAGGGTTCAAAATGTTATAAACTTGCACTAAAACCGCATTATGTTATTAACGCAAAATGTAATAAAAGTCTTCAACGCATTATGTAATAACGTTATTACATTTTGCGGCAATTATTACAAACTGGTGGTGTAATAATCTGGTGCATCATGTAATAAACAATCAAAAAAACAGTATTTCAGTATTTACATAATTAAATCTTTATAACTTTGGTCAATAAACACATAGCTTCTCATTATTTATTTGCATTTTCAGATTTACTGTCCTGATTCCTGTTACAGAAATTATTCCACTTTGTAGACAACTCCCAAAATATATCTAAAAGTTAGTTGTACAAACACGTCAACCCTTTCAGATGTTTACTTGTATAATGAGCCTTAAAAATCTGTAATTTTCATTTAAAAAAATCTGTATTAATCACACACAGGGGGGTTGGGGGGTGTAGGTGGACCATCAGCCGCTGAGAGGAGGGGGGCGGGTTGCAAATAAAATATGAGAAGTTCGATGTTTGTTGACCAAAGTTAACAGAAATACGTTTTTGTGACTGTTTATTACATAATGCACCAAATTATTACACCACAACGTTTTGTAACAATTGCCGCAAAATGTGATAACGTTATTACATAATGCGTTGACGACTTATATTACATTTGGTGTCAATTATTACATAATGCGGTTTTAGTCCGAATTTATTACATTTTGAAGCCTGATTTATTACATTATTACATAATGCATTGTTATTACAAAATGAGGTCTTACAGACCCCCGCGACTCAATGAAGAAGTGGGTTAAGATGATGGATGGATGGATGGATGGATGGATGGATGGATGGATGGATGGATGGATGGATGGATGGATGG